>JARJCP010000116.1:0-325013 GCA_029281795.1 Mycena crocata | reverse complement strand
TTTCTATCTTTCATTATCCGCATTTAGGGGGCGTTGACGGAATCCTTGCGATGGGCTGGGGCTCGGGGTAGGTCCAGCATGATCTGCGACTGTATATCTTTTGCTCATGATACCGCGATTGATAGAACATCCAACTTCACGTACCTTGTCCTCGGTGCGTTTTGTTGCCATCGTATTTCTGCTGTGACCGTTGATGGGTTTTGGGTGATTAAAGCCCTTAGAGGCTCTTCAGAGACGCGCCAGGGAGGATCGGACTAGCGTCTCTTGGATCCTGAACGATTTTGACAAGGACCGCGCAGGCAACATGGCCATCGGCCGATCTGCCGCCATTGTCTTCATCTCATCCGATTCCGGCGAGGCCTACATCACCGTGGATGGCAACGAGGGCGATCGGTGCACAAGTCAGCTACTTGAAGTGCCCACAGACGCTAATCGTAAGTTTGCAGGAAAAACCTGACTGCATGGCACAACGGCGACGACCTGGTTCTAGCCGTCGCCGCGCAGAATAACAACACGATTGTCGTGGCACACTCGGTTGGGCCTCTAATCCTTGAGGCCTGGATAGACCACCCGAACGTGACTGCGGTGAGTACTGTGCCATCCGCATGCAAAGGCGTGGCATTGATGCGTTCTGCAGGTGCTGTGGGCAGGTGTGCCAGGGCAGGAGGCAGGTAACTCGATTACAGACGTTCTTTACGGCGACTGGAACCCCTCCGGGCGTCTTCCGTACACCATCGCTAAGCAGGTTTCGGACTACTCAGCGCAACTCGTCCTCGGCGGGCAGCCCACTGACATCTTGAGCATTCCCTACACCGAAGGGTACGCTGCTGTTTGTACATTCCTATACGCACTGACATTGCTGCAGACTGAACGTTGATTACCGGCATTTCGACAGCTTTAACATCACGCCGCGCTTTGAGTTTGGCTTTGGGCTGAGCTACACAAATTTCACGTACAGCCAGCTGCACATTGCAAAGGTGGGGCACCAAGAGTCCACGGATGCCGCACTCGAGGAGTCGTGGGAAGCTGGGAACGCCACGCCCATAGCACAGGGTTCATCAACGGCGCTCTGGTACGTTGACTCCCGTCACCTCTTGTCGTAATTAACATGGCGAGAATAGGCTCCACAAACCATTCTTCAATGTTACGTTCACTGTGGCAAACACCGGTCCTGTTTGGGGAGGCGATGTGCGTTGCGAATCAACACTTGCAGTGAAGCCAGTCGGTTTACATGACATGCAGATTCCACAGCTTTACCTCCACATGCCCTCCTCCGTTGGCGAGCCACCATCGATCCTCAAGGGCTTCAACAACGTCGAGGTTCTCCCTGGGGCACAGAAGACGGTCGCTATCGCACTGTCACGGTACGACCTGAGCTTCTGGGACACGGTCGCGCAGGGCTGGCGCAGACCAAACGGGACAATTGGAGTGACGATTGGGACGAGTTCAAGGGATGTACGGCTGACGGGGAACATTACGATTGCATGAGGGTGATTATCAAGAGAGCATAGACGGTCAATCGGAAATCTCACCATCTGAACATTGGACTAGTTACATAGACAGATACTTACACACTAGCCACACACACTAGCACTCACGGACTTTACGAAGACATTTTTTACTTCGAACATAAGTCGCGAGCGGGCATAAAGATGCGGACCTAGAATGCCTCGACTCCCAGGTGCTTAAAGTCAAAGTAATTCGATGAGTCGGCGCCTCCGGCTCTGCCTTCTTCCATCCATGTTAGCATTCGTCTCGTAAATCACGGTTGGCTCAAGTAGTAGGAGCTAATTGGAATCAGAGGATGCGATGAAGGTGAAACGAGAACTGATTCAACTGAAGGATTATTCTAGTCTCGTTACAGCTGGTTCCGAATTCCTTGAGACAACGTGAATTCTTTTTACACCGAGATACCACAGGAAATTTTGATGTAGTGATACGATTACCATTTTTGGCATTAGGCCCGGGAAATTATCTCAGGCGTAATCTCTCTTTGTTCTTCCTTCCATGGTCTAACCGTGCTATCAGCGCCTCTGCAGCTCCTCGATGCTGGCTATGTTACAGAGGACGTTTGCGACATCCTTGGGGTTGCCTTGGGGTCGAAAAAAAAAAACGGAAGCAAAGAGACGGTAATCAAACGGGGAATCAATGAGATTGTGATGCGCCGGACTTGCATTCAAAAAGAGTAGTCGCTATCACTACATCAAAATTTCTTGTGGTATCTCCGGCACCAAAAAAAATCCAGTTGTCTCAAGGAATTCGGAACCAGCTGTAACCAGACGTATAAGGCAGTTCACACTCTGTGCTATGGCGGTCAATCTGCACATTTAAATTTTGGTGTGTATTTTCACTGATATAGTGTGATTTTCAGCTGTTTTGGGTGAAAATTTCTCAAAGTGAGTGAATTTTCAAACTTTCATGAAAATTTCTCATTCTGTGAAAAGTGTATGTAGTGAATATTTTTTTTTAATGTTGCCAATTTTTTTAACATGTCGGTGGGAATTCTTCGCTGATGGGGCTGTGCTAACCCTAGTGATTACCCCAAATGGGATGTCTCCTGTTCAACAGTGTTCGATGGAGTCCTGTGCCATGGGAAACCTTACGTTTTGCACCAGGAGCTTAGAGACTTTCCTTCTTGTTTTGTGAAGGGATTGCAATCAATTTGATGGAACCACCCTAGGCATCTGTTTACCCTAGTGTTCTTCCTTTGTCTGCTTGTACAAGATCATCAAGGACCTCCTTGAGTTGCTCCTGTAGCAGCCATATAGAGAGGGTAGTGTGGTGCAATGATGGTTTTGGGATACCTGAAGATGACTTGGAAAGGTGAGCAATTGAACAGGAGGGATCCCATTTGGGGTAAACATTAGGGTTAGCACAGCCTCATCAGCGAAGAATTCCCACCTGCATGTGAAAAAAATTGTTGACATTTGAGAAAAACAAAACACTTTTCATAGAACGAGAAATTTTCATGACAGTCTAAAAATTCACTCACTTCAAAAAATTTCACCCAAAACAGCTGAAAATCACATTGTATCAGGGAAAATACACATCGAAACTTAAATGTGCGGATTGACCGCCATACTGCATAGCAGTTGGTGGTAAATATCAGCGGGGATACGACTGTCGAGATGTTTAGATGATAGCGAGGCGCTGAAACATGAAAATCGGTGGGGGATCACTGCCCTATAACGTCTGGTGCAGTTTACCCGTAGAACATGTGATTGCATCACACGATGCTTCTACTACTATAAAACATTTTCTTTCTTCCCTACCGCTGAAGGTATGGACCCTAAACTCGTCCCAAAGGCTACTACAAAGCATACAAAGGTGCCTGCTTTACCCCTGCAACTTTCTGGGCCGTATTTGTGACTGTCAAGAACTGTTCCCGGCGGACCGATAAGGAAAGTCGGCGGAGTAAAGCGGGGCCGGTGACGACGGGCCCGTGCGGGAGCCGTACTCGGTGAAAGGGAAAAGGTAGAGGGCTATGGCTTCAGCTCGTGCGCTGCGCCCTTCTCTACGCCCAGTGCCCAAATTTCAGGATAGAGTCGTGGAAGACAGAATGCGGAGATGAACGGAGTCCGCAAGAGAATGAGAGTAAGGCAAGTCTAAGTCGATATTCAAACTGAAGTCTAACTACCGACATGAGAGCTATTTATAGGAAAGTATAAAGACATATGGAGAAGTCGGATTAGACGGAGGACCGAGTCCTCCGTGATGTATGAGTAAGTATCAGTCAGATGTACGTCGGAGTAGTCGGAGGTCCGACGTGTCCGTGATAGAAGCGTGTCAGAGCATAGCATAAGGCATAGGTATAAACCGAAGGCAGTACAAACCAAAAGGAGCAAGAAGTCGGAGTGGACCGGGGCCAGAGGAGTCCACGTGTGGCTGTTCGTCGGAGATGATCGGATCCGAGAGGTCCGATGGCACGGCCCGTGACAGTGACGTAATATGTACTTTACCTCCACCATTCTTCATGCTACCATCCACCTAAAACATAGTTCTTTTGTGCAAGGAAAAACTTTCAAAGACATCATAATAGATGGAAGAGTTCCAGAGGCTCAGCTTGAGTTGTAGTCTTGTGCTTAAGACGGAAGGGGTGTTCTATAGCTGAGCTCATTGTTTGTTACTTTGGTGTGGATGTTGTGACGTGTCTATGCTCGCGAAATCAACAGAAATGGTTTTGATTACTTACAGAAACCTTTAGAAAGTTAAAAATCGCGTCTCCATGCCCTATTTGCCCTTGAATATCGACTTTTTTGTATTTTCTCCCGAAATTGTGGATTCTCAAGGATCCATGTAAGCCTGTATCGTATAAACACACCATATTGTTGCCAGGTAGCACTCATGAATTAATGACGGCTTGAAATATTTATTTTCGGCCCCCAAGGCCTTGGGGAACAGAGCTCATTCGCGCTACAGCTGAGCTTGGATTGTGACATATGTGACTGATGAGAGCAATCACATGTTCCACGGTCGAAACCAAGAGGTCCCGACGATAAGAACCAGAGGGACTGATGGTGACAGGTGACCCTAAATCGGGACACTTCCCTGGTTGAACATTGAGCGACATTCATGATTCTGCTCTAATCCACACCTGGCCACTCGTTCTAAAGGCTTCTGTGAGCAGGTAAGTGGCTCTCTCCTTTGATTTTCGTCAGCTCCAAGTTCTCTGAGCGGAGCAAGTATACTGTACTATTTCAATCAGATCGACATGGGGTGTGATGTGTGACCACCCGGAACCAATTCGATAATTTGACAACCCCGTATTTTTTGCGTGACCACCCAAAAAAATTCGAAAATTACAAGGCAAAATTTTGTTTTTTGGCATTTTCAGGAGATTTTGGCCTGTGTGACACAAATTTTGGTTTGATAAAGCCCGTGACACGTGACCTCGACCAAATTTCGATATCGACAGGGGGGTGTGTGACGTGTGACTGTCAACCTGATTGAAATAGTACAGTACAGGAAACAGGCTGTTGTAGGACGGTCTGACCATGGTCCATCATTTGCCGCCAGGGTTGTTTTATGCCAGAACGTCACTGCTCTGGAAGCTGAAATACAAGTGGCTTTAATTGTTTTAATACTGGGCTCTACTCATGCTGACAAGCAGAATCAAGACCAGTGCCTCTAAAAAATACAATAACACCTTTTCTTACTACTCAGTGTAACAGTAATATTCTGCTGCCCTGCCACATCTCCCTTGTATTTCAGTAGCACCTGCTTTGACTTTCACTCTCAGGCACTTCCATGGAGGCAAAAATACAGCTCTTCAGAATGCCGCTCAATGTTCAACCGGGGAAGTGTCCCGATTTGGTCAGGGTCACGTGTCACCATCAGTCCCTCTGGTTCTATCGTCGGGACCTCTTGGTTGAAATGCACCAGATCTTTACGGGGTGATGGCTGCTGTGGATTTCGTGATGGGTGCCCCAAATTTCAGACTCCGCCGAACCCTGTAAAGATCTGGAGCCAAGATTAGGATTATTCTATTTAGAAACCCTGTTTCTTGGGGGCTTCTTGGGAAGCCGAGATGATGGCATCAAATCCACTAGCTGATGCCGATTTGATGGCCGAGCAGCTGTCCATTGGTTTATATCGCCCTTTGAGGTCCTGTTTAACCTTCAGCGGAGTGATGGTACAGTGCTTTGAAGAATTGAAGCTTAATTGAAGGACATATGCAGCGTAAAACCACCAATATGAACAGGCACGGACACTGACTGACAGGTACGGGATAGTCCAACGACCTCTTCAACAGGTCAACCACACATAGTGTCAGAGTATAGCATTCCAGTTGATGTCCTGTCACATTCAACTCCTGTACTAACCAAACTTTTTTTTCAGTCATGATCCTTTTCCAGTCATGATCCTTGCATCCATTGCTATCTTGGGCATCGGTGTTGTTCAGTGACTGGTGGTAAAGGGATAGCAATGGACAAACACTCCTACTTGAAGTTGGATGTTCTTTAAACTTTTACAAGTACTCAAATGCCTGTCTCTGTCTCCTCCTTGATTGTATTTTTTTAGATGACTGTAGGTAGCTGAGTTTGAACAAGGGCCAAACCCATTGATTTGGGTTTGCAAACAGTCTCTAGTGAAGACTGTACTAGTCTTGCTGATGGGGTGACTTCAAAATTGGGACAAGATTTTCAGGGTTCATTCATTCAAGCACGTTAGAAGGTACTTTTTGGCCATAGTTTGATCCGTTGCCTACAGCATGATTGAGATTGATTACTGTAATTGTGAAAGGTTTCTTATTAGACTTTCGGTGGGGTTTCCTTAAAATTCCCAAATTGGGGAGGGTTTCACCAGGAACCAGGTTTCTCATTAAAATCATCCAGAACTGAAACGGGGCAAAAGGACATCTGAGAAAGGCGACCGTACAGCATGTGCAACAGAACAATAGGTGAAACATGTACGTACCGGAAGGCAGAATATGGAGGACACAGAGTTTGTAAAAGGCAGATCAAAAGCAGAAGCTATCGACCTGTACATGCCACTGATCACCAGAGCCAAACACTTATTCAACGAGCACATGGATATCAGTCCAAATCGGGAACTCGGTGTAAGTATTTCAATCGATTTCGATCTGGTTACAGGCTTTGAAACCCTGTACGGTGCCAGGACGTGTTGAGAGGTGCATTAAATACTTACTTCCAGATATGAATCTGGTGAGCCGTTATGCTCTCTACAGTCGAAATCATGGCCATTGCTGTAGTGAGGAAAAAAGGAAAAGTAGGGGTTGTTCAGGGGTGTCCTCCTGGATTCACAGGAAAAATATGCTCAAGCCATAGATGAAGAAAATCTGGGAACTCAAGTCTCAATAATTGTATCACAGTGCATTTCAGCGGCTTATAGCACAAGACTGCATAGATGCTTCAAAGGTCTTTTTGGTTGTATTCTTTGTGAATGGGATGGAGCTAAATCATCAGGTGGAGAAACTCAAAGAGTTTGGGGGTTGAGAGGTGACGGCCATGCATTGACTCAATGCCCAACTTCAAGTCCAAATTGGGTTCCAGTATTTTCGATGTTTCTCACTAACAGAGCATCTGTTTGATATGTTTGAGGGCTCATTATGATGCCAGGACATCAGGACATCGAATGGATGCCCTCTAATGCCCACTTGGCTAAGTGGTTAAGACATGTCACCATACTGAATGGTGCAGCAAATACAAGAGAACGATGGGTGATATAGATATTACTGTGTATCTGTTTGATATGTTTGGGGGCTCATTATGATGACAGGATGTCAGGACATCTGTTGAATGCCCTCTAAAGCCCACTTGGCTAAGTGGTTAAGGCGTGTCACCATACTAAATGGTGCAGCAAATGTGAGAGAACAATGGGTGATATAGATATTACTGTGTGTTTGGGGGCTCATTATGATGACAGGATGTCACGACATCTGTTGAATGCCCTCTAAAGCCCACTTGGCTAAGTGGTTAAGGCGTGTCACCATACTAAATGGTGCAGCAAATGCGAGAGAACAATGGGTGATATAGATATTACTGTGCATCTGTTTGATATGTTTGGGGGCTCATTATGATGACAGAATGTCAGGACATCTGTTGAATGCCCTCTAAGGCCCACTTGGCTAAGTGGTTAAGGCGTGTCACCATACTGAATGGTGCAGCAAATGCGAGAGAATGATAGGTGATATAGATATTACTGTGTATCTGTTTGATATGTTTGACAGAGTGTCAGGACATCTGTTGAATGCCCTCTAAAGCCGTCTCCGCCTCCCTGAGGCGCTCCTGCAGCGCCTTCATCTCCTCCTCTGACGCTGCCTTCCGCGCCCGCTTCTTCCGACGATTCTCCTCCGCGATCTCCTCGTCAACCTCGTGCTCGATAGCACGCTTCTTGCCCTTGTCCGGGTGCTTCTTCTGTCGTCGTCGCTTCCGTCGCTCGGAGCCTCCGAGCGCGTGATGGTAAGGCTAGAGGCGAGAGGCGGCATGTGGGATGGTGGAAGGAAGCAAGAAGAAAAGATGAGTCACTCCCGCTTCGGTTCCGAACTTTGTGGGTCCAGTCACGCGACTTTCTCGAACATTCGACGCTTGGACGGCTATTCGGCTATACGGCTATTTCGACTTCAACAAACTTTTTTCGACAAAGTTTCTTCGACATATCTCGACTCGTTTCCTGTGTTCCTTGGGGGCAAGGAACGTAAGAGGGGGATACTGTTATATCCATGCACATTGACCTTCCATCCGTACCGGAAGCTCCGGCGTTCGGAGCGTCCGGTCTTTCGGAAACTGTCGGTCCGCCTTCGGACCGACTCGGCTGATCGGATTTTCACGCAATGAAGGATTACTGAGCGTTTCCCGTTTATCCGTTATCTATCTCATCCATCTGTCTTCTCCGTCTCCGTATGTACTTCGCTTTGTTATATTCAAGTCCCGCTTTTGGTAGTCGCTTTGTCTTACCAGATTAGGATATTGATCTTCAACTACTATATAAACCTTATGTACTATGCCTGTATTCTCCAGTTTGATTATTAACGTGCTTTGCTCTTCGCTCTGCTCTGAGTTGTTCCGGCTTCACCAGAACTTCCGACTTCCTACTTTGTCCCCTTCAGCACGGGTAGTACACACACCCTTATCTTCCTGTGGTGCTTGCGCTATATCTACTGACTTCCGCTCTTCCGTCCTTCTGGTCTTCTCGGAACTTCGGATCACTTCCCCACGTCGGCTCGGTATATAACAGCAAGTCGTATTCCTGATCCTACTGCCATTTATCAGGGCCTGCGAGATCGCCGGGAGATTGGGTTCAGATTAAATGAGCATAATTCTATGGTCCCTAAGTCCTAAACCTGGGATCTTGGGCTGAGGATAACATCCAAGAGAGTGGCCGGGTCTTGCGCGGGATGACCTGGGTTATAAGATCATCGAAATTGGGTTCACATGAAGGGAGCGAGGCGCGGTAACTGTTCAGGCACGCGGTAGGAGTTAAACCTGCATTTGTTCAGGTGCCGGGAATGGCGACCCAAAATGGTTGTGAAGGACGTGCCGCGGAGGATTTGAATACAGATACATAAAGAACTGGGCAAGCGGGTTTAACATGGTATCAGGAAGATATATCACTGGACTTCGACAGATATATATATCGATGGGTGTCGGTACAATTGAGAATGAGGGACCTATGTAATGTGAACGATGAGTGGCTGGATAGAGCAGTACACAGAAGAAAATCTGATTCTGCATGAACCGAATGCGCCACCCAGTCAAATTGACAAACAGATTCCAGGAGAAACAAGGAGGAGCAGCCACTGGCACGATGAAAATTGGAACCGGCACCCTGTTGAGAAGCTGAAATTATGTTGACATCCAGGTCAGGCATGGAACTCGTCTGCTGGGAGTCCCACTCTCCGCTGAGAACTTGGCTGAGTGTTGTGATCGAGAGTAGAGGGAAAAAAACACGGAAGCGGGGCGGTGCAATGGCACGCCGATTGTTCCGGGCCGTCTCAACTCTCCTCTTACTATCAGGACATACAAGGGGCGGAAAAATTCACAGCAGCCCGCAATATATACTTCCAAATAGGCTTCTTAAGTTCCCCATGACCCTGAAACGGTATCGCAACACCAAGTACTGGGAAGTTTGATCAGTTCTGTCAGAGATGTTTCGTTGTTGGTGGACATCAAGGCAGTCATTAAGTGTAAAGACTCAGTAATGTTCTCAGATGAGTGAGCTTAGTATATGAAGAACTGGTGCAGGAACGAGTGGAGATGAGTACCATGGAATCGTCTCCCTTCAAAGTTCCAACTGTGAGCCACAAAACGGGGACAAGACCCCAACACTGACGGAATGACACTAATCTATTTTCGAAGGGCAATCTGTAAGGGCAACCTCAAGGCCCGAGTATACTCAAGAGTCCTGACGAGGGGGATCCGAAGATAAATATCACAGAGTAGCTACAGATACAAATGGACAGACCTGACGAGGGGGATCCGAAGAGAAGAAAGACTAAGGATCACCCGCGTCAGATCCCGGTATATAAGTAACTACGGACGGGGGGCATGTGATAGCAACCGGAGTGATCGGCAGAGGTCCCGGGCGGAATCACAGGCCATGTGATATCGGGAGGAGCCGGAACGGGTCGGAACGGGACCGGAAGGTCCGGATGCGGAAGCGGAAGGGCCGGAAATAGGGGTTCCCCTGACACAATCCCCACAGTATGTATCTGGATAACTTCCTCGTAATTTCTGCCTCAAGTTTCAACGATCTCCAACAGGAATCGGAACAAGTGGCGGTGCCTAGTGGCAAATTCCGGGAAACTCCCACGTCAAATGCACTCCCGAGCTCCATGGATCACCCTCAGGCCCACGATCGCCTCAAGATAAACCACAAACCAACAGAAAACAACTGAGAAAAGCACATCGGTTGCCACATCGGTGCCTCCGGCATCCCAATGGGCCATGTCTAACTACATCAGCCTTTTGACATTTTGTTTGCCGGCTTGTTGGGCTTGTTTGGGCTTGTCAGCTTGGCAGGCAACCTCACAACCTCGTGAGGCCCGTCAAAAAGCTGAGGTGGGTAACAATAATACTGGGAACCAGTGAGAAGATGCATTGTAAAGGATTCTTGTTGGGTTTTCTATTGGCACACTAGCTCCAAGACCAAATCAATCCCGTTTTTTTTGCCCTTTTCGGGAGTCGAACGAGCAAGGTTGTGGATTTTTTTAATCAGGTTGTCGGCTTGCGCGCCCAGGAGCTTGTTTGAGCTTGTTCGGGGTTGTTTGGGCTTGTTCAAGCTCACAAGCTAATTGTCAAAAGTCTGATGTCGGATTGACCACAAAGCCGACCAGCAAAATTCCCCTTGCTGTTTCGTCAAGGGCCCGAGGTAATGATTTCCTCAACTCAAGGTCCGTCCTGACAATCTCATGCTTGCGCAGGTTCGAGTATTTCGCAATCTATCATGCGCCTGTATACACCCCTGCAATGACAACAACAACAAAATTCCTCATTCCCAAAATACCAATTTTTACAGCTATAACACCTCGGTGTCAGGAGAAAAATCGAAAGGCATACGCTTCGCGAAAGCCCGCTCAAAGCCGTATTGATTGATGGTTTGATTCATCTCCCGCGCGAAGAACCTGAATCTTCACAAAAGGTGTCGCCATCTATATACTTCTATTTCCTGTTTTGCGAAGACACGCTATACTAGGCGAGGTGTGATGACTCGACGCTGCACTGTGATTCATCCCACTCTCGCGAATTCCGCAAAACGGGTGATGCACAACTCATCAACCCGTAACTTGCTTGTGCTTGACATTCGATGTCCAGCCAACCTCCCTCGTGGAATAGACTCGTGCCCGTTGTAGAAGGGGCAGGGAGCCGGTCGGCGGGTCAGTTAATAGGGTTGGTGGTCCGGTAGGATTTAGATGGATTTTTGAGAGGGGATTTGGGAGAATGAGCTCGACGCGTGGACTAGAAAAGTGGGCGAAAACAGAGTACAAAAGCACAATTTTGGGACGGATTAAGAATGAGGTCGTAACGGAGATTTCGGAGGGTGTTGGTGGCTAAAGAGCCCACTGGCGGCGTTACTGAGAGTAAGGGGCGAGGCGTACAATAGAGCCTCTGGGCACGAGCCCTGCACTGGCCGCTGAGGTGGTGGTAGAAAACAAAGGGTGGATTGAAAATTGATGTGGGTCCGTGTTTACGGTACAAAGAGATGTGTAATCCGGAATAGGGGTAAAGAGAATGTAAAAGTAAAATAACCAAACCGGCGCGTTTCCGCAAGTCGGCCATCCGACCCTACCACACCGCCACTAAAAGACGGAGGGTATATGTCGCATGCAATGCCTGCCGCCGCTGGAAGATCAAGGCGGGTCTACCGTCTTGACATCTCCTGTTGAATATAAAAATAAGATTAATCAATTCCAGTGCATTTCGACGGGCGAGGGTATGCCATGCAAGCGTTGTGCGGAGCGAGGCTTCGAATGCGAGTTTATGCCCATGGGCAAGGAACGTCACAGCAAACACGGTGGGTGTGCGACCGGCGAAGCATCTACCGCGAGCTCCGTGTATCCCACGTCTTCCTCCGTTGAACTTCCTTCAACGTCGGCCTCCCAGGACCCCCGATTTGGGGACACCATTCCGCTGCAACCAGCACCGTCGACGTATGCTCGACCCGCCTCGATCGGCTCATCGATTAGTGGCCCTTCCACTGGCACATCTTCCTCGCCGGAGCAGCTCCAGGCAGGATGCCCAGACACGACCCTAGCTACTATGGAAGCCAGGAGCTGCAGCCAAGAATACCCTCACAGCAGCTACCGACGCAATACGACCAATATTTTTCGAGCTTGGGCTTGCCTCCCATAGATCCTGAGTGAGCGTATTTCAGCATAAACTCCCATTGTGGGTGTTTAATAAACCGCCCCAAGGGACTGCATTTGTTCGCCAGGACCATGCACATGCGGGAGGAGGCAATGATAGTCTGACAACTCGACGTAAGAGTGTGTAGGGCGGTACGGGCGCTGTGCCGGGACGCGACACGTCTCTCGGTCACATGGTGCTATCTATGCAACCACGGTGTGTATCTCCGGACACGCGGTAGTCGGTCGGTAGCACTCCCCTTGTCCAGAGCTCCCAGTCCGATCCCAGTCCGTTGGCCATCGAGCCATTGTCCGACCCAGAGCCAAGTGCTGCGCTACAAGTAGGGCCCATCATAGTCACGTGGATATCGGAGGGTTTCAAATGTATTTAGGTTGGTGTCCTCTCTGTGGCACGCATAGTAAGCTAAGTAGCGGTGCCGGGGGGACGAGATATCCCATGAGAAGGATCACGTCTGTGAGGTAGCAGATTCTGTGATGAGTATCTGAAAATCAGTCGTAATAATTTAGCACCGTTGACGGCTGAAGCCAGAAGCAATTTGAAAGTTCACAAAAACAAAGGCATCGAGCTGAAGTGCCAGTCGGTGGGAGTGAGCAATGGACACAGTCTGATTCGGAGCTCAGTTGAGCAGTGGTGAATATTGATGCTGATTCCAATTCACTGGCCACACTAGAACGTTCAACTTGTTCGCAACGTGACTCGGTTTCCGGAGCACTTCAAGTATTTTGATTTGACATTTCTAGCGCCTTACATAGCTGACATCGAGTGCTACCAGGGAATTGAAGCACGGAGCCGGTTAACCAACGGTGAACTAAGAGTTGAGTTGACGAAGAGAAAGAGTGCGTGATGCGATCATCAATCAATGATACGATCAGTGATAGACATAATCGACTCACTCACTTGCCTTTTTACTTTTTTGACCCACCACAACCCAGAGTCTTTGGGTTAAGCCTTTGGAACAGCCAGCGCAATGCAATATCATTGCGGCCCGCTTCCGGCGGCCGCTCAATGTCTTCCAGATGTGATCACCACTCTGATGCCTATGTTTGCTTGTGCAGCTTCAAGAGGTATGCGGAAGTGAAATTCCTGACATCACTACATGAACGAAATTCCCGCGGCACGGAGATTACCAAATGAAGCACAAGCAAAGTTACTGACAGCTTTTATACATATTCACATCGTCCGGCCTGGTGAATATGATCCAGAAGTCCTTGCAAGAATTAAACTAGTGTCTGATGACCTGCAAGTAGACGAAACTTTGCAACTCACTCTAGACAACACAGAAATCAAGAGATCCCTAAAATCTGGGCTCCTAAGTGCTCTTTTACTTATTCTGCAACATGTTCCTAAGAGCACACTGTTGCTTATCTCTTCCTCCTCAAATTTCCTGATTGAGAGCCTCATAAAAGAAAAATCTCGATCGCAAAATGTTGCTCGACCCGAATTTCCTGTTACTGAAGGCAGTTTTTGCAATGCTAAATGAGAGAACAGCCAGAACTTGTTTTAAAATGAGCATCATTGACTCAACAGTGCAAACTAGTGAAAGTTGGCCATCTGTGGAAGTCGACACACAAATCGACGTCATGTTTGATTGCCCTGGCATACCAATTGGACAGGGCTCACAGCACAGCTTTACAAAGATAATCAAAAACCTCCATCCAAAGCCTCAACGAAAATCAACCTTTGTCAATTTAGATTGCATCAGGTGCTCAATACAAGACGTACCGAACTACACCCCCACAGATCAAATGATCTGGCAGTCAATTAGATCAATAACGCTGAGAAGAATTCACCGAGAGCTATTTTGGAAAAGCATACACAACATATTCAGAGTCGGTGATTTCTGGTCACACATTGAAAACTTCGAAATATATGTCATCTGTGCTACATGCCGGGTCCCCGAAACCCTGGAGCACATTGCACTCGAGTGTGATGCCTCGGGTGAAAAATTGGTCTGGAAACTTACACAACGATTGTGGCACATGAAATACTCGCAATGGCCCCAATTGAATTGGGGCTTAATTCTGGGATGTAATCTAATCAAGTTCACATCTCGACCAAGACTATCCCAACCTGAAATGAACCGGCTTTTCGCTATGTTGGTTTCAACAGCATGGCACCTAATATGGAATATTAAAAATGACCGAGCCCTGAAAAATCCAGACAAAAACATCACAGACATTGAAATACACAATAAATGGCTGAGAGCTGTCAATAACACCCTCAAACGAGATCGTATCCTCACTGATAAATTTAAATTTGGAACACTTGCCTTCAATAAAGATCTCGTACTGAGAACATGGAGTGGTCTACTTCAGGACGAAGACTCACTGCCGGATGATTGGACATATACTGAGGGGGTTTTAGTGGGTATACAGCCAATTAACTCACATAGACATAATAATGGGATAGGATAACAAAATAAGGCTGGAGCCCCACACTTTTTATGGTTAGTGCGTAATGGCATTTCCTCCCTGGACACCTTCCCCGGCAAGAACTGGAATTTTTCTGGTAGACCAAGCGGATGAACTTTGAATGCTTTGCAGACTTAGTCTCATTATCCCAAACGCTCCAAAAAAAAAAGAATTCCTGACATCAACCTCAAGGAGTTTTGACATGCTGTGCACCCGACGAGGAGGAGGATCCGTATCAGCAGTCTGCTGGGTAGGTACGAGTTGCACTCCCAATTTTTCTTCAGCCCCTCTCCTCTTTGGCTGGATCGACTCGTCATCGCGTTTCTCTAAAGAAATTTGATCAGGGAGAAATTCCCATCAAAAGATCAATCCGCTCACCACAACGTCCCAAGACGAAAATATAATATTCTGGAGGCCCATACATGTGCAGAAGATATGAAAATGGTAGGCTAGGCAAAATTGTATCTTTTTCTTTATAGGTATGACATGACGGCTTCCTCACACAGCGCAAAGGGTATTTCTACTGTAACCTCCTCAACTCACTGCCGCTTTGGATCGCAATGAGCCTGTACTGTGCTGTATCAACTTGTATGCCCCCCCCTCCCCCCCCCCCCCTCCTCCGCTTCTTACATCCGTGCCTTCGACGTGACAATACTATCGGGCTTCAGAAGGAAAAAAAAGGGAAGACAGAGACGAGACTCTCTTCAGTAAATGCTGGGGTGCAGACACAAGGGAACAGCGGGACGACGGGTGGAAGAAGTGGAAGTACTTAGATGATGCATTACTTGTTTGTTACTTAGTACATAACTACCAGAATTTGGCTATTAGCGCCAAATTAGCACACCTTTCAACTTTCAAGTTTTCCATGCATTTATGTGTTGATGACACTGGGTGAACATTTCGGATTTTTGACTGAGAAATTTGGTAAAAAACTATTTTGAATTTCACAAAAAAATTTCAGTTGAAAATTTGTGCAAAACTTGAAACGTTTTGATGAAAATTTTGATTTTGAGTCAAAAAATGCTGAAAAATTTGAAATATCACAAAATATCTACCAAAAAGTTTCAAGTTTTTCACTTATTTTTTCACTGAGAAATTGGTATAAAATTCAAAATAGTTTTTACCAAATCTCTCAGTCAAAAATCTGAAATGTTCAACCAGTGTGACGCTGTACAGGGACTGGGATATGCCGTTCACTTTGTACATTCAATGATTGCGCGCACTTTTTTAAATTTCGCGCGCACTTTTGAGGATTCGCGCGCAACTTTTCTCGGCTTGATTGCCCAATTGGGATGCCAGCTATTGCCGGTGATGGTCGTTGCTTGGCTGCAGCCACTGGCCGGCTGATCCGTTAGTACAACCCTATCTGAAGGAATTAGCACAACCTTTTACTGTAACTTGTTTCAAGCTGCGACTGCCACTCAACGAGAATTTGGATATGACATGACGGAGCGACAAATGCGGGTGTTTGTTGTTATTTGACTCTCCGTGATGCGTTACGTCACTCTGGCCTTGCTCTTGCCTCCTGCACTCATGCGTTCTCTTTTCGTATTCCTTATCGCCAGCCTCGCCTGCCTTGCAACTGCACTTCCAGACCGCTCCCAACTAGCCTTGGGTGATAGTTCCAGAGCGCCTGATACCTGGGAATGGGAGAACTGCGGTTCGTGCCATTTTGCATTGTTCGTATCACTACTCACATTCTCACCAGGTGAAGCGGCGGACGCCGTCCAGATCAGGTCCATATCCGTATCGCCCGACCCACCCAAGATTGGAGCGGAGCTCACCGTTACTATCGACGCGGAGGTGAAGGAGACTATCGAGGTTAGTGGGCGCGTATTTTCGGGGCGGCGCATTTAACCAGTTCGATATATAGGACGGTGCAACCGCGGACGTGATGGTGAAAGTCGGTCGCATTAAATTGCTAGAGCAGACGTTCGATATCTGCGAGGAAGCGTGCGTGTGCTTATCTTCAGATATCCTGCTGCTTGCTGACCTGGCACGTCTACATAGGCGCAAAGCGAATGCCACGATCTCGTGCCCCGTCGAACCCGGTGTGTACCAGATTGTGCAGAGCGTGGAACTTCCCAAGGAGGTCCCCAAGCGTATGTGCGCTCTCCACACCGTCGGCTGCGCTGATTTTCTTTCCATTCAGTCAAATACGTCATCAATGTGCGGGGCTTCACCCAAGCTGAAGAGCCCATGGCCTGTGTCGACTTGACTGTGCAGTTCCGCCCCTTCTTCCAGTTCTGGGAGTAGAGCGGCCCTGGAGCCCAATCAATGGTACCCAATAGCTGAGCATCGAGTTTTGTTACAACGTTTCACGTCATTCCACGAACTTTTTACCTCACTTGGCTCGATTCTTGTACCCTATCTCAAAGATGTCCGTCTCTCTGTCATCGAGAATATTACTCATTTTTTTGCTACGCGTCGATTCAGGCAAACAAACCAAACTGTCCTTGTGAGCACGGCATCTTGGCTCATCACCGAAAGTCTACATCAAAAATGGAACAAAGCATGTCCTCGTCGTCTACGGTGTAGGCCCGAACTTCGGCCTTGAATTTGGCTGGGATGCTTGCGTCAATACAACTCGTCGTTCCACGAATCTGAGCGTACCAGGTGGAATCTCCCAAGGAAGCGCCACAGTATGCACGACCCTGTGCATACCTTTCGCAACGGGACAAGTCACGGACACGTTCGCATTCCGACTGTACGACGAGTTAGTTGCTTGTCAGGACTGCACGGAAAGAAACATGTGTACGCTTCTTCGCAGATATCAAATCTTCTGGTGAGAAGCTTGATGAGGCCCATCTTGACAACAACGTCCGCGTAGGCGCCTTCCTGTGCAATAATTCAAATTGTGGGTTGGTGTCCACTGTTCGGATTATGAGTGCACCTTGATGGTTTTCCTCGCCAGTCCTTTGACGGTGATCGTCAAGTTTTTGCCGGGCACGGGTGGATCCGGGGACATGGTGAGCAACTCCAACCGGATGGCGTCCGACTCTTGTCCTGCAGAGATGTTGAATGAGAGCTGTACAGGGAGCAGAGCCCACGGTGCAATGAAATACCACAATCTGTGTACGACCACTTGACGGCCAGCACCTTCGGAACAGAAACAGCACTGGACTGAAAGTGGTCTTGACCATGAGCAGCCGAGGTTCCCAGAATGTAGCTGGCGAGGGAGGCGAGAAACACTGGAATGAAGGACAGTACGAGCATAGTGGTGGGGGGGGGGGGGGGGGGGGGGGGGCAGAGAGGAGAGCCACGTATGCGCCATTCTGCTTATAGGTAAGTGTAAGTAATTCGCACTAAGGCCGTTAACGATTAGGCTCGGTACCCACGTCGAATTCGAAGCGATTGCGCACGAACGTTGCCACTTAGAGGGCCATATAAAGCCTCTCCTGTACTGAGAACACAGAGCTTTCAAGAGGTGAGTGAGTACGCGGTGATTCACAAGAAAATGCAAGCTAATCCTAGCCATACAGAAGTTGGTGGCCGCAAGCTTCAAACGTACATATCTGCGCATTTCCGCGATAGGAGATTCTGTGGCGACCTTCATCCCCTTTAATCCGCGATAGGGTCCGCTCCAAAGAACTGCGTCTCAGGGTTGACGCTCGAGAAAAGGCCTTAAGACCGCAAGCATCTATCCTAAGCAGGTTCAAACCCAAGTACGTAGCTAGATCTACACTGATTCAGAGGGGTTCGTCCTCCAGTCTAATTCGAGCGGGTCAGGTCGGAGTTTTTGGTTTGATATCCCAGCTACATGCGCACTTGACTAAGGACGAATGAACACTTGAATAGTTCAAATGAAAGGAGGCCCTATATATTTGGGCGGTAACATCTACTGAAATTTATTTAGGTGAACTTGTGGTGTTCGGCCGAAATTATTTGGACTGAGCTGATCAAGGTGGGTGTCGCAAGTTACAGCTGTCTTTTTCGTCTAGTAGAATCAATATATGATACACTTGTACAGTTCAACCTGTTCGTCTAGTATGGTTCGATCCTGGAAGTACTAGCCCTTGGAAGACAAGCCATGTCGTTCCCGACCATGGCGTTCCAGCGTGGCTTCAGACGAGAAACATTTATTGCATGAAGCGCAGGTCCACCGTGTCTCCATGCCATGCGTCCCGACCTCATGCCGCAGCCGATCATGCTTCCGCGAAAATTGAACTCTGCACGCATCAAAACGGCACAGGAACTTTGCCTTGGAGTTTCTGCCAGCAAGATGCGTTTTCATGTGCACGCGGCGCGTGTGGGCGCGAGTGAACCACTGCGGGCATTCCGCATGCAAGCATCGGAACGGTCTGCCCCCTGGACCATCGCGGGGCTTGAGATTGTCTTCCGGCACAATCTCCGCCTGTTCATTGTTCGAATTGGGGGTCGATGCCAATGGGGATGCGGGCGACGTAGGCGGAGGGGGTTCCGCAAGAGGCGACAAGTTGTCGTATGGTGGTGGGAGGGAGGGTGTCGGGGTCGCTGCTCGAGATATGGGCGGCGGCGCGTAGGGGTTGCCGGAAGGCCACAACGTCGGAGCAACCTCAGACGAGATGGGCTGGTCCACGCCTGCGATGATTGGGTATTTGGGATCTGGATTTTCGGTGAATTCAGGCCACGCCGGCTGGAGCCACGCGTAAGAATCGGAAGAGGCCGAAGGGTTCCCAATGAACGGCAGGGTTGTGATATTTGAATTCGCTGCTGTGGCGGAGTCATCCGCAAGACCGAGAAAATCAGACACCTCTCCTTGCATTTGGTGGAGTCCTTTGGTGTTGCTGGGAATAGCTGGTAATTGTTGAATGGCCAGGTCTTGTGGAGCGGTGAAAAGATAGTGTCAATATCACCACTGACGGTTCAACGAGACGTACTCGGAGTTTCTGGAAGATACTTGTTGAAAGAGAGCCGAGTATCTGTATTCTGGGACACCGAAATCGTGAAAACGAGATCCCCGCTGTCGTCGTAGCAGCCATGAATGTTCAGCTTCACATCCTGGTCCAGGATTGAGCATGTTTTGGCGGCCGATTTCATGTCAAACCAGAAACCTCCACCATGAAGCGAGACCCTGATGAAAATCTGCATCCGCGCTAATTCGTCGAGGGGAAAGGAAAGCGACATTTGAGGATCAAAGGGGCAAGATCAAACGGTAAGAGCGCAAGAGTGCTTTCACATATATAAGTACCCTCGGTGCCGGCATTCTAGCCAAAAAGATCGTTGATCTGCGACTTTGCCGGAGACCCGGAGGCCAGCGGCGCTCATATATATAGCCACAACTCCGACATGTTGCACGACCGGTATAATAAACCACCGTGGCGCCATTTTATGAGAATAGACGAGAACTTATCAGACCATCGAACATTAATGAAGCTGAAGTGCTCTTCAAAGGAACTCGCTGGTGACTTGTTTTGGCACAATCTGGGCTGTACGATTCGGCCTCGTCGACTCACCAGGCTCAACTCAACTTAACGTGTCAGCCGTCGGCGCGCCGCCTCGGGATTTCCGGCGGGTGGAAAGTCCGCTCGGCCTGGCTGATTTTATTAGGGTTCCAGGCCGCACGTCGAGGCCCGCCCCCGCAGTGAGCGATTGAGCCGTTTGTATTCCCGCAGATTTACGTGGCGTTTGAGCCGGGTCCAGTTCAGATCCTTGAATTATGAATTATGAGTGCGCGCTCTCTGTCAGCGATGCCGGTGATGCGATCCCGCTATTTCCCCCGTTCCCTTTGGATTAGCTTGTTATCCGCTGGAGTATCCGTCGGAAGAAGTTACAAGTTAATTATGATTTTTGAATGAAAACATTTGTTTTTCTTATCTTCGAGCCCAGAATCGAAGCGATGAGATGACGCTGGTTTAAGTTTGCTAAGAGCCCTGGGATAAAGCCGGATGTTGGACCTAGGATCGTTCACGCCGCCAAGATACGATGGGCTTCTCGGGTTCGGTGCGGTCATTTCGGGGATGTTTTATTGGCGGGAAGTCCTGGGTCGCAAGTCAGCAGCAACCTGCAAGGTGCCTAGAGCAGTGAGAGCTCCTACATATTGAGAGCCTATATTCCACTGTTCTAGGAGTTGTCGCAAGGAAGCCCCGAAGTCCAGAATCAGAGGGATGTTGTTCAATGCAAGATTGGCGGCCTGGCCCATTCAACGTTCAAGGAAGCAAATCTTCCGCTGGATGGTGCAAGTAGTAGAATACTGGATGCTGGCTCCCATGCTCACGGAGAAGATTCGAGTTTGATTTTGAGTCAAAAAAAAAAAAACCGGGACCGGGCAAGGGCCGGGAACATCGGGGCGAGTCCGGGCCGATCGGGATGGAGGGCCGTGCTTCCCACAATATTTAAACTCCGCTATCGATTCACCCACAAACTTGTCCCGAACCACCATGTCCGTTCCTACCGTCAAACTCAACAGCGGCTATGAGATCCCTATTATTGGTCTAGGTATGTCAATCTCTTCCGTATGTGTCTATGAGCTCGTGAACCGATGTTGCCAGGAACATGGCAATCCAAACCGGAGGAAGTCACTGCGGCGGTGGCGTATGCGCTGAAGGAGACGGCCTCGAAGCACATCGATTGTGCTTTTGGGTATGTTTTCCCATGTCTCGCCGCTTCTCCCAAAGTCGTTGACTCCCAGGATAGATACGGGAACGAGAAAGATGTCGGCGCGGGAATTGCAGCGTCGGGTGTGCCCCGTTCTGAGATATTTGTACGTCAAGTTACGGATCGGTAGATATCGCAACGTTTACTGTGGTGCACAGATCACCAGCAAACTATGGGGCACCTGGCACTCGCGCGTCGAGGAGTGCCTTGACCAGACACTTGCGAACCTTGGCACCGATTACCTTGATTGTAAGTTTAGGGATGACAGCATCGTCCCATGACTGAGCGCTGAGCGCAGTATACCTGATCCACTGGCCCGTTCCTTTGAACCCCAACGGAAATCACCCATTCTTTCCGACCCTCCCGGACGGCAAGCGCGACGTCGACCATTCGTGGGACATCAAGGATACCTGGAAGCAGATGGAGGCTATGGTCAAGAAAGGTGCGTTTATCGCGTTTTAGCATGATGTCTGCCCTCTGAAACACGATCCAAGGCAAAGTCCGTTCTATCGGCGTGTCCAACTTCTCCGAGATGAACCTTGAGAAGATCCTGCCCACCGCAGAGATCATGCCCGCCGTCGACCAGGTGCGTTTAAATTTTCTTAACTCGTGGAACCCCGCTGATGTACGCTGGCCCAGCTCGAGCTGCACATCTACAACCCTCAGCACAAGCTGCTTGCATACCTCCGCTCGAAGGGCATCCAGCCCCAGGCGTACTCACCGCTCGGGTCAACCGGCTCCCCGCTCTTCAAGGACGAGACTGTCACCGAAATTGCCGCGAAATACGGGCTCCAGCCCACAGACGTCCTAATTGGCTACCTTGGTGCGTGGCGATTTCCTTTCATTTTCGTATCCGACTTCCGCGTATTCTCCGTGTACTTCCTTTCGCACCGGGTATCCCGCCTCCTCACTCACGCACCCAAGCACGTATACCTTACTAACTTCATCACTAGTCGCCAAAGACATCGTCACTCTCCCCAAGTCCGTAACGCCCGCGCGCATCGCGTCCAACGTCTCCGGCGGTCTCGCCGCGCGCGCGAAGCTCACGCCCGAGGACATCGCGAAGCTCGACGGTCTTGCGGCTGCGGGTAAACAGAAGCGGTTTATTATGCCCCCGTGGCGTACGTCATTCCTTTTTCGCGCTTTCTGTTTGAGTAAAGGTAACTGACCGTATGTCTCACAGCGGTTGAGCTTGGGTTCGAGAACTGGGGGTGAGAGACAAGGAAAGAAAGGTGCTGTAAATAACGCCATGTACAACCGAAAGAACGCTGGAATACCAACTCGCCGTGAAGTATTGTTCTTGGTGATGCGAGAGGTTGCCTTGCAGTGGTGCGCTCTTTGAACCATGGGAGCGGGTTGGTGCTATTTCGTGAACATCTGGATTAAATCAATTAAATCACATTCCGCACCCAGCAGCTTTCGAGTTGTATTCTTCATTCTGACAGGCTTCGGTACATGTAACACACAAAATTCGACTCCGAACGCCCTCCGGAACAACAAAAAATGACAGACTGCCTCAATCGCATCCCGCATAATTCCCCGGAACGACCTTTGGGCACCCTTGAGTATCTAAGTAGCTCATTGGTTGGTACCCAGATATAATTGCTGATTCTGACAGACCTTTATTTGTGGGACAATCGGCCGAGTCGTCGCAGCACCGGATACACGCGCGTGGACTGGCAGGTTCGACAATCTCGACGTAGTGGTTGTATCTTTGAACGCATCAGGAATGCGACGTTCGATTTCACCCCAGAAATTTATAACGTACCCGAGACACACCGACCCCTCCGGGTTACCGTGTCCGTCGGCGCCGCCGCTCGAATCGTACTGACCCCCGTAATCTCCCGCATTCAGCTGGCTGAGTTGATCGGTGCGGATGCAGCCTGCCACTGATAGGTGTGAAAGCAAATTTCAGCGGCGCTACCGAAAACTAGTCGAGCTAAGAACAAGAACGTACGTTGTACGAATCGCTTTCCATGCTTTCCGGTGCCCTTCGTGAATTCGACAGTGCGCCAAAAGTTACCGGGGAGCTGGCCTTGCTGCGCTGAATAGTGGCCTTCGGCGGAACAGTAGGTCTTGGTCCCTCCAGGCTGCTCGCTGGCGCCGATGTCGGTGTGCTCCAAGCTAGCCCGAAGCGAGTCAGTGGAGCATGCAGACAAAAGGGAAGTGAAAGCGTACCGGGGCATAATCATACTCAAGTTTACAGCCTCAATATTCTGAATGAACAGGAATTTAACGACGTACCAGAACTTCTTCTCACTAGAGACCAGCACCACATTGTCGTCGGCAGCCCGCGCTTGAAGTGGATCGAGTCCGGATGGCGAGCACGACACAATAGCAAGCATTGATGCGAAGAGGACGGCGCGCAGCATTATGGGGGAGATGGAAGTGTAGGGGAGAAGAGAGGTGGGGTGTCAGCCACCCTGTGAACTTCAATTATGTCTGTGGCTGACCAGGGGAGATGTCTTGCCCATAAAACGCCGGAGCAAGGTATGACTCAAAGGTGTTCCATTAGCGTCAAAGCCGTGGGAACTCCCTTAAAAATTAAGTGGGGCAGACTCCGCCGAGTCGAGGTCCTCGCACATTTATCACGTGATCGCGTTCAAAAGCACCTTGCGTTTCCTTTTCCTTTTCCCGTCTTTCTTTCCAACGACGAATATCTCGGTCTCCGCTCTTCCGGGTCTCTGCCTCATTTCCCAACCGCATGATGCCGGCTCTGAGTCATATTCCACGAGGCAGAATGCTAAGGCAACTTGAAGGGAAGAGAAAGAGTTCATCCGTCAGCGGCAAATCTTCACAACTTACAAGAGCCACCCCGCAGTCCTATGTAAGATACCAGATAGCTTGAACTAATCCGGAGCCTTTGAGAATGATCACATGGTTCTGGTTGAATTCTGGTATGCAGCTAAAAATTGAAAATCTGGAAAGAAAAGTTGTTCGTTGATATTGGCTGTCTGGCCGATTCATGGCGCCGCATAACTTTCCAGACTTTCCAGCTCCCGAACTTTCTCGAGCTCGGAGCTCTTCCGATTCTTTTTCGGTATTTCTTTCGGATCGCGCCGGAACCGATCTGATCGCACCACTCATCTTGCCAACATCATGCTTGCTTCTCTTCTTTTGCCTTTCGGACGCTTTCCCTCCAAACTCTGCCGGTGCGACCTTTGATTCTCGACCTGAATGTGACAGTAGTGTCGTATGGCATCTGCGGCTCTGCGATACCCCTTCTAGATCTGCCTCTTAAAAAATCCAAGGGATCACAAGTCACTGACACCCACAAGCGTCTACCACTTCCATCAAATTCAAATCGATTCCGCCTTAATGATACAATACGGACAAATCGTCCATCCGGTTCAGTTCGACTCCACGCTCACTAAGCAGCCTTAATAATGCAATATGGGTTAATAAAGACTGATTCAACAACCCCACGGCACCTCATCCTCTTCCGAGACTAGCTTACAAGTACGTCGCCCCCCGATATACTCCAAACTATCCCTCCAATCCAATGGCATCTTTCCCAATAACTACTCGTCAATATTCATACCCCGAGGTCAGTGAATGCATTGCACGCGCCTTTTATTCTTCAACCATAAAATAGTTCGGCTCGTATAACAACCTTGTTCTGCAAGAGGTGCCTCTTGCACGCCCAAAATCGAATGAAGTATTGGTCAAAGTCCATGCTGTGTCACTACAGGTATTTATTCCCTTGCCGCCTACAAAACTCTTGCTCGGCTTATCATCTACCCAGTTTCGCGATCTCATGGTTGCAAGAGGCGGGTACCCCGGTTTGTGCGTCTACTTCTGTGTACTCGTGGACGGCACACCGTTCGTAACCGCTCAATATTTGATTACAGTATCCCTCCCAACCTCGTACCTTGCTCCGACATGGCGGGAGAGGTAATCGCCGTTGGCGCTGATGTCACACAGTGGAAAACTGGAGACCGTGTCTCCGCCAACTTTCTGCTCGACAAGCTCCACAACGAGCGCACTCCCGAGATTACCGCCTCTGCTCTCGGCGGCCGGACGCACGGCGTGCTGACAGAGTACAGAAATTTTCCCGCCCATGTGCGTGTTGTTCTCCTGCGGTTTCCCTCAAATACCAACCAAATCATTCGGACAGTCCTTGGTTGCGATTTCGTCCCACCTATCTTACGAAGAGGCAGCCACATTACCGTAAGTATTCGGTGTAGTCTCTTGGCCAGGGTTGATAGAGGTGATCCAGTTGTGCAGCTGTAACGGCGTATAACGCACTCATTGGAGGATCTACTCCAGTCAAAGCAGGCGACACAACTCTGGTCATTGGGACGGGCGGTGTCTCGATGTATGTTGGGGCCGGATTTCAGTTTTCCCGCCAATCAGATCACAATTTTCCTCCAGTTTTGCACTCCAGTTCGCCGTTGCATCTGGGGCGACGGTCATTGCTCTTTCTTCCTCCGACGAGAAACTCAAGATAGTGACTAAGCTCGGCGCGAAGCATGTGATCAACTACAAAACAACCCCGGCTTGGGACGAGGAAGTTCTCAAGCTAACCAACGGAGTGGGCGTTGATCGCGTTATTGAAGTGTGTTATCTACGTCCAATTTACCTCCCAAATATCAGTCGGTTATAGGTGCACCTCTGACGGGTCTCTAGGTTGGAGGAAATGCTACGCTGCAGCGGTCGATATCATCCGTCAAAATCGATGGGTCCATCGACCTTATCGGGGCCGTTGGCAATAATGTACGTGTCCGCCGGACCCGTAATTTAATCGAGATTGATCTTGCGCCGCAGGCGGACGTTCCGGCTGTCGATATTGTGCTGCCCGCTATCTATAAGAGCATCCAAATCCGGGGCATCTTTATCGGATCCGTCAAGCAGTGCGTTAATCATGGTTTTCTGGCATTCGTTTTTTTTTCATGTAGCGCACCCTTCGTGTACTTTCGCAGGTTCCGAGATATGAACAAGTTGATTGAGGCGAATGTGGATGCGACGCGCCCCGTTGTGGATAAGGTTTTTGCGTTCAAGAACGCGAAGGCCGCCTTTGCGTACTTCGAGTCGCAGGCGCATGTTGGGAAGGTGGTTATCACACTATAACCGTCCAAACATTACGGACGAGGGAATGAACAAAACTCTCCTACGATGATAATCACTACCGACGGCATCGGTTCACAGGCAAACGTTGACTCAGCAAAAATCAATAACCACCGAAACCGAACGCGTTATTATTCGTCTCATCTTCACATCATCCCCTTCGTAATTATTTCAGGCTGATGTATCATGTCAGACCAGACGGTCGTGCCCTCACACTGAGAATAGTGCTGTCCAAAAATATAATACGCCCGATATATTTTGAATATATTCATTGAAATATGAATACGATATGGTCACGAGCTGCAGTTCTGAATATGAATATGCCACAATACGATACGATATGATATGAATATAATATGATATGCATCCCAGCGTATTCAAGTATATTTATATCGTTCTACCATATTATATTCTGATCAATAGGACTCTGGGTCTTGGCATGGTGACACAGTTGCACTTCTGTGTACTTACCTTGGTTGAAACTTGCCTGCAGGTGAGTCGTTCGAGTCCTGTTGCCCTTTTCGGCTCGTTACATTTTTATTGTGAGCTTCGGCCAAGTTTCGGATCACTCGTTTCACGCTGATGGATCAGGTTGCTACTCGGCTGCAGACTTTCAAATATCACTTCGCTTTTCTTCCTGATGCCCCATCCGTCAGATAGGACCACAAAACCCTGCTCACAGCAATCAATGGACTTCCTCCAGCTTGCAAGAATCAACATGCCTTCAAAACACCTGGGGCTTCTCCGGCTACTTTGCATGAGCTGGTTTCCCATGGAAAGCATGGTCTGATTTTGTTTGGCACATTCATGGGCGAAGCACTATGCAGAACTTCTACCCCCTGGTGAGGTCGGGCATGATTTGATCCAAATGGTAAATATATTCAAATATATTCAAATATATTTGTATTCAACCCGATGAATATGAATACGGCACGATATGGATACGATATGCCTCTGGAGGTTGAATATGATATGAATATGAATATGATACGGCAAAACACGTATCATATCTGTATTTGGACAGCACTAACTGAGAATAACGAAATTTCGGCTGACCCAATGTTAGTTTCGAATAGTAACCCAAGACTTCAGAAATCAGTTGTGCCAATATCTATGGCGGTCAATCCGCACATTTAAGTTTCGGTGTGTATTTTCCCTGATACAATGTGATTTTCAGCTGTTTTGGGTGAAATTTTTTTGAAGTGAGTGAATTTTTAGACTGTCATGGAAATTTCTTGTTATATGAAAAGTGTAATGTTTTTTTTCTCAAATGTCAACAATTTTTTTCACATGTTGGCAGGAATTCTTTGCTAAGGAGGCTGTGCTGAACCCTAATGATTACCCCAAATGGGATGCCTCCTGTTCAATTGCTCACCTTTCCGAGTCATCATCTTCGGGTATCCCAGAACCATCATTGACCTACACTGCACTCTCTATATGGCTGCTACAGGAGCAACTCAAGGAGGTCCTTAATGATCTTGTACAAGCAGAAAAGGAAGAACACTAGGGTAAACAGATGCCTTGTCAGTTCTAGCTAGGGTGGTTCCATTAAACTGATTGCAATCCCTTCACAAAACAAGAAGTCTCTGAGCTCTTGGTGCAAAACGTAAGGTTTCACAGGGCACAGGACTCCATTGAACACTGTTGAACAGGAGGCATCCCATTTGGGGTAATCACTAGGGTTAGCACAGCCCCATCAGCGAAGAATTCCCACCAACATGTTAAAAAAATTGGCAACATTACAAAAAAAATCACTACACTTTTCACAGAATGAGAAATTTTCATCAGAGTTTGAAAATTCACTCACTTTGAGAAATTTTCACCCAAAACAGCTGAAAATCACACTGTATCAGTGAAAATACACACCGAAATTTAAATGTGCAGATTGACCGCCATAAATATCAGTGCTCAAAGTTGTAGAATTGGTTGAGCTGAAATGAAATCTACAATGAAAAATTTCGCCACACACATTGCTGCCGCCGAAACAGAAGCCGATTTTTCTGATCTCCGGTGTCCCGATATAGCACCCGAAACGGAAGACATCGGCTTCCGTTTCGGCATCACTGAAATGACTGGTTCAGGTTCTGATTTTCAGTCAACCAAAGTGAAAGCCGAACGGAACAGTTTTGGCTGTGCCGAAATGTATTTTTTGCTGCCAGGGAATTGATTTCGGCAGAGCTGAAAGTAATAATTTCCGCATTGATTTCTGTCGAGCCGGAACTCGTGCCGAAACCACCGATTGTGTTGATACTGAAAGGAAAGTTGATCTATTGACTTTTGGGTCCCGTGTTGATGCGTCTGAGAGAATAAATTTTGGTTTCCTGTTCGGCGGCATCAATATACATCACGAAATCATCCATTTCGGCTTTACTTTCAGTTCAACGGATTCTACTACTTTCGGCCCTGATATCGGCACAACTGATGTGCAAAATTTCACATCACTTTTTGAAACTAACATCAGGTCAACCGAAATTTCGCTATTCTCGGTGTGCCTGTCATGCCAGCGCCCGGTCAAGGCACGGTGGCCCGGGGTAGTTCAAACGGCGTCCTGCAGCAGCTGCTACGTAGGAATAAAAGTCAACTGTTGAATCTGTCTGGAAAAAGCCTTCTTATACCTTGAATCAAACCTATTCCATCGAAAACCACATTTGAGACGTTCCTTGGACAGTGAACCTGGTTACCTCAGAAATGTTGCAAGTCAGCATTGGTGTGTAAAGTGCGCTTTGATCGGAACGTGCGACTTCGGGAGAACAGTCATCTGGATTTGCTCTCGGGCAAACCATACAAAACAAACTCTTTGCTCAGGATTCAATGTCGTCTGGCGTCCCGTACGGAAGTACCAAGCGCCCGCTTGAGGGCACGGGCGCGTGCGATTTGTGTCGCAGAAGAAAAGGTGCGTATGTTGTTCGCGTCGTGCCACACGTTCTGCATATTCAGCGTTTTCTTACTGTGATCATTTAGTGTGGTGTGAGTTCCGACTTCCCAGATTATATGTTGTCTGATACGAGGTGCGCCCGCTCGCATGTAGGCGAAACATCTGGCATTACAGGAGCCGCGTGTTCTACATGTCGCGAAGCCCGTGTTGACTGCACATATCTCGAAACGCAGGTACACTTATATCCTTCGTTTCTTGGGCCGCCTCTCACCGCGACAAAACAGAACCCAGACGCCCGACCAAAAAGGCGCGTATTTTCGGGGCGCTACTGATTGATGGGCAGATATTGACTCCGAGCAGCTATGTGCAGTCGCTTGAGGCACGCCTGGAACAGTCCCTCGCGGTTATCCAAGAGCTGCGCAACGATCTTGCGGTGGCGTACTTTAACCACTCCACAGCGCCTTTGTTGCGTGCGCCGCCGTCTCCCATCTTTCCCAACAAGGCATCCTTCCGCAAGCCGCCATTGCCTCAGGCTATGTCTTCCGGCCCCTGGAGACATGCGAGAGCCACAGATACGAAGATGGAGACAATGGATGCAAATCCGCTGGACAGACATGCGGCCTGCATGAGCGTGATACATGCGACTCTGAATAGTCTTTCAGTCTCGCCGCCTCCGCCGCATCCGGATGATCTACTGCATCTCGACGTGGATCACAAGGTGAGCTCATTCAATTGGAGGTTCTCCATACTTTCGCAGCCTGGTACTGACTTCCCATCCCGCCAATACTAGCCACTTACGCCGGGGTACAGTTACATCGGACGCAGCAGCACCGCTTTGCTCGTGCGTGCCGCCTTTGAGCTAAAAATGGATACCAGGGCAGGGGATGAATCTGTAAATCCCGAGCTTCCAGATGCGCAGCACGATCACGAGAACAAAGACAGTTGGATCTCGTGGGCGTCACGCTGGCGACCTCAGTATTGGACGCCAAAACCGGTTCGTTGCAGTATGCATCCCAATTTTTTCTGCAGTGTAATTGAACTGGTTCCCTTCTGTCAGTGGGAAATTCACGGACATCGCTCGGAAACCGGGATGGTCCTGCAGCATTCAAGCTACACATTTCCCCCTTTAGAGGTGTTGACCCAGCTGGTCGACCTCTACTTCACGCACTCCGAGGTGTATCTGCCACTCTTGCATCGGCCAACGTTCGAGCGAGACGTCGCCAAAGAGGCGCATTTGAGGTGAGTTGTACGTTGCGCAGGGTGAATATGTGCTTCTATACCTCTACAGAGACGATAACTTCGCCGCGACCGTACTTCTCGTGTGCGCGATTGCCTCGCGTTGGAGTGATGATCCACGCGCCTCAGGGATTGAAACTCAAGCCACATCGTCCAGTATGGACCACCTTGCATGCGGGTGGAAGTGGTTCAACCAGGTTTGCCTCTTGGGGGCACTCGCGAGTAATACAAGCTCATCATATACGCAGGTATCGCCTCAACGCATCCATCTCTTCGGTCAGGCCACGCTGCCTGTGTTACAGTATTATTGTGTGCGTGCGTCCTCGCGGGCACTAAAACCGTGTTGACGTTGACCTTACAGCTAGTCGTCCGCTTTCTTCACGGAACTATTGCTATGGAGACGTGTTGGACACTGATCGGCGTGGGATTGCGTCTCGCGCAGGTGCGTTTGACATCCTCTGCCTATGTTCCATGGCTAGCGCTGACGGGCGGTTCGCTTCCTGTTCTTCTTTCATGCCTTCTTTCGACTGCTCCTTCTATCAGGATGTTGGGGCACACCGCCATCAGGGGTCCGTTGAGCAGCCGTCGGTGGAGCGCGAGCTGTGGAAGCGGGCATTTTGGACCCTCGTCTACATGGACCGCATCATGAGCGCTGAACTGGGACGCTCCCTCGTCGTAGAGTATATCGAGTTGGTTCAAAGATCTTCCCTCTCCTGCGATTGCTCAGCTCGTTTTCCAGGTTCGACACCGCCCTGCTGATCGAAGCCGATGAGGAGTGCTGGCAGGATCCGCTCCGACCATTCTGTCAGCCTCCGGGTGTCCCTGCGCGCGCCGCGTTCTTCAATACACTCTTGCAACTGAACCATATATTGGCGCACGGGATCAAGTCACTTGTGCGCTTCCCCCTTCTTCTTATACGGCGGAGCCTGACGGCGCACGCAGTATTCACACACCAAGATGCGCACCTTGTTTGATCTCAAGGATGGATGGGAGGATACCGTCGTAGCGCAGCTTGACTCGGCGTTGGACACTTGGTTCGGTCAGCTGCCGGTACACCGTGCGTCCCTCCCTTGTTCGAGTTGTTTCCTGGCATTTTAACGTGTCAATTACATAGTGCGCTGGGATCCTGCCCGTGTAGATCCCGTCCATTTTGATCAGTCTGTTGCTCTGCATTGTGCATACTACTACACACGGATCTTCGTCCACCGGGCGTCCACGGTGTGTAGTTCCTTCATATAATGTGTAGGAGTATGGACTGACGCCCATTTATGCTCAGGCGTTGCCGTCTTTGATCATCTGTACTGACGCAGCCCGCGCTTGCGCCGATATGGTTAACACGCAACGACTCCGTAAAGGGAATGTGCCCGTTGCAATGAACATCGTTTGTGTCAGATACTGTGCTCTCTTCTCTGCGTTAATCATTTTGCCAGAGCGCGGTATTCACGTCGGGGGTTGTACTTCTGGTTAGTATGATGAGTAAGAGGCGTATGGGACACGAACCAGACATCCGGCGCGGTTTGGCGGATGTTCACAAGTGCATGGAGGTGATCCGACTCTGCGAAGATAGGTCAGTGGCGTCACTGTATTCGATCTTCGTCGCAGCTAAACGTTGCTCGTGGTCTCAAAGATGGCAGGTTGCGGGCGTTTATTGGTACGGGAGTCGGATCTGTATACTCATTTGAATCTGAACTCCGATCAACGTAGGGATATCCTCTCAGATTTCAACCTACCGAATGAAAATGATCCAAAGCCACCTTCGGGGCGGAAGGCGATGGTCTCCAGCAACGCAAACAGGACAACACAGACCTACAGTAATTCCCTTTCAGGTGCCCACCTGTCTCGTATCCTGCGCAACCCAGAGACATTTGGACACGCGCCGCTGGAGCTCAGCACATTCGCTCTTGTCCCTGATCAGTGGAGGATTTGAAGCTCTATCTAGAGTGTGTTATCCCCTTATGCCTCTTCTAGGTAGACCATTAATTCTGCGAGTTTTCGCAGAAGTAATGTCCAAAATCCGGATCTATTCCCGTTCATTGACGCAGGCCCAAATGTGGCAGGTTGCACATGGTGGACATCATTCGTGTGTGAATATCACCCCATATCGATTATCACCGGAACCGTAAGCCTGTAGCAGACTGTAGGACATATGGGTATTGTGAGGGAAGCATAGAAGCATAGACGGTACCAGTGACTTGGTTCGAATCAGGCCTATCAGTTCGGCCATCTAATCAGCAACGATTGCGCGTCCAATCTAATCAGATAAACGGGCGCCTTTAAGGTCATTCAAGTACCTTAGACGAGCTTCTCAACCCGATGGCTGCAGCGACCTCCCAGCTGTGGGCAACTGCGTCTAAAGAATGGGTGATCCAACGCGCGCCAAAACCTGGCCGCAAGCCCCGGGGTCTAGAGAAAGAGGTCAGCACCATCCTTCAACAGCAGCAGCATCGTGTATATAATGTATCGGCATCCTCAGCAGCCAATCGACTACAAGCGCAGACGCGTTCAAAATCGTGCAGCCCAGCGTGCTTTTCGCCAGCGCAAGCAATCCCAGCTTGCCGATCTCCAGGATCGTGTCCGGTCCTACGAGCAGGGTGAATATCAGCGCAACGTTGCCCTCCGAAACATCGCAAAGAGTCTTAAGGAGGAGAACGAGTCATTGCGCCACGAGAATTGGCTCCTCAAAGAACGCGGCATGATTCCTGAAAGCGGGCAGGCGGATCCCATCGCGTCTAACTCTCACCGAAAATGGTATAACACAGGTCAGAACCTCTGGAACTCCCCCCTTTTTACACCCCTACATGACCCTGCCCGCTTCCATAGCCTCGTCCCCTGGATCTAATCATTTCTGCAACACCCGATTATCCGCCATTCAGCTGGACGCCTTCGCCTTTACCAACCTCGAGCTCAATCGCGAGGCGGCACTTCCCCCCTTCTTCGACCCCAGCTTCTGCAACGGGAATCCGTCCAGTGTGGATTGCAATCCTTATTCAACACGCACCGCATGCACCGATTTTCAGTTCGCTGCCACCCCCATCCGCACCATCGTTATCGGGGACCCGCCGCCGCCGCAAGAAACCTTCATCCCCCACAAATGTCCCACACAGATCAATACTGACTTGCGGGCGCATTCTCTGAGTCGTTCCGCCGGAACGCCACTTAACTACTGCGGCGGTTCATCCATCTCCTCCGACGCCGGTTTCGGCAATACTTTTTGTGAGAAGTGTTTCAGCGCATCGGACGAGGTTCTCGATATGGGGGAGTCAGCGCAGGGTTCACCTTTCCCCATTCCCTCGACTGCCGTTATGGTTCCTTCCTTCATCCGGATAGACGCTGCAAGTGAGGCGAACCCTACCATCATCGCTCTTGCAGACTCGGACATGCCAGCGCCCGACGTCGCCGCTCGTCGCTCTAGGACTAAAGTGCCACGAAGGGTTCTGCCTAAACCAGCACTCAAACCGAGTGTGGCCCCAGACGATCGGCCTGTCTTACTCACAGACCCTTATGCCAATTTCCACGAGAAGGAGCGCGCCCGAATACGGAGTACATGTTGTTCGTATGCTTGATGTTATTTCTATGAGACTAAGATTCCCTCCCTACATCATATAGTCGTTCCCTAGGGACACAGTATTTAGCTGCCCCCAAAACTTCTTGGAAAGGTAAAAGTGCGGAGCTTGAATGGTGAAAACCCGGCGCAGCACAGACAGCTCAATGCAGAAGTCAGCCGCATGTCGACCAGATGGAATCGGGCCAGCAAAAGAACGGTTGGCCTCATAAGTAAACCCCGATCCATCGAGGTACAGACTTTGTTTTCTATCAGATTGACATGCGCAGGTATCTTCAACTGGATTTTTGGACTTGCTGTGAGCGGGTACCCCGAGCGGAATATCTGAGATTTCTCTGCAACTCACAAGTTGATCCTGTTCAACCATGCTCTGTTCAACCATGCTCGGGGATATCGGCCGAGTCGTAGATGGGTGAGTCCAGCGTGAAATCAGCCGCAAATTACATGTAGTGCGGGTAGATGCACCGCCTTTGTCAGTACATGCGTATAAACGGAAGAAAAAAATCGACTTGAGGGATATGATCCGAGTCCGATTCCCGAATCGAACATTCGGCAAGCTTAGAATGCACGCCTGGATTGGATCAGGGTATTACTCGAGAACTTGGAGGAAAAGAAGCTGATGACAGAGAACGAGTTGACTTGACGTTTACAGATAAGCTGCATTGCGTAGGGTGAGAAATCGAACTTCCAACCCGGAAGCATCATGGTGACTCGGAAAAGCTATGGAATCGGATTACTCATCTTCGAAGAAGATTTTTAAGTAAAGGGTAATGAACGGTGTATTCAGATAATCGATTTTCGTGTGCCTCTGCGTAGTGGATGCTCCGAGTCCAAACTCGGATCAATCTGCGGCAGCATTAATCAATTTTCACTTTGTCTCTCACTGACTTCGATGCTCTTCCACCGTGTCTTCAATGCCGCCGCCGGCCACATTGCCGGTCAGGAAATGTCGGGCCAGGGAAGCGTGGTACTCTAAGATCGGACGTTACGGGCTCTGAGTCCCAACTGAGTCCTCACTGGGCTACTTATCCTGTCGGCCATAATTCGAGGTCTCCGTCCGGCGTACCAGCTCGTACCATGGTACCAGTAGCCTCTTGCGGACTTTCTCAATTCATCCACTACTGTATTTTTTCATTCAGGTCGATAGTCACGCGTCACGCACCAGCGTATCGATATCGAATTTTGGTCGATGTCACGCGTCACTCAGGCCTTTATCGAACCGAAAATTCGGGTCACGCAGACCGAAATCTCCTAAAAACACCAAAAAACGAATATTCGTGTTGAAATTTTTGAACTTCCAGTGGTCACGCAAAAATTCCGGTGGTATCGAATTATCGAAATGGTCCGAGTATGTCACGCGTCACACCCTGTGTCGATCTGAATGAAAAAATACAGTATTCTGCGATTAGTGATGTTCTGGCTTTGGCCTCAGGCCAAAAAGCCACGGCTTTTTGGCTCGGCTTTGGCTTTGGTACCAAAGCCAAATGGGTGGCCTGGGTTGGCTTTTGGCCTGGCCTGGGATTCCACCAGGCCAAAGCCAAAATCTGCTTTGAAATACCGCCAAAAGCCATGGCTTTCGGGCTTTCAGGCCAAAGCCAATCCTTTTTTTGGCTTGGCTTTTGGCCTGGCCTGGAGTTTCACCAAGCCAAAGCCAATGGCTTCCAGGCCAAAGCCGTGGCTTTCAGGCCAAGCCAAAGCCAGAACATCACTATCTGCGATAATTGCCCTACGGGCGGAGCCTGGACGCCCCTGGTTCAAGGACATCTGTTATGGGAGCAACACACGACAGTGTACATGCAATCTCCTCTACGGTGTGAGGGTATGCAATCACACAAGCTCCAAATCAACGACTTGATGATCGGGTATTTGTGACGCGAAAATAACGTAACCCTCTCCCTCGTCGATGTACATGGTACTAGGTTCAAGGTAATCAAAGAAACCAGAATTATAAACTACAGAGCCCTTTCCCTGAACAGATGGGTCACATCCATAGAAAAAAGGGCAGTCTGCCTTCCCACCTCCCAGGGAAAATGTGCTGAACATAGCGGTCAAATACGGCATCCGAAATATTCCCAAACTATAGGCAGACAATATAGAGCCTTGCATGCATTGAATGTGCTCATTAATAGGAGGCAATAAAACGTGACCTAAGGGGTCAGAAAAATAATGAATTTCCTCCCTCCATCGATACAATCGAGTATCTGGACACATTTATGAAGAACGTAACAGAGGCAAAAACCACAGACTAACACAATATCTCCACTCCTGAGTTATATCCGGAGCCCCAAACTATGACAGTATGAGAATAGAAAATACGTGAAACAGGCAAAACAACGTGACCATTAAATGAACCTCTGGATGCGGGATACAAAGTCCACCATCAGAGGTTGCGCTAGAAAAACTGCCTGAGCTAAAGACCGGCAAACACACATCCAATAAAAACCGAGACCTGGTGAGCAGCTGAACAACGGTAGGACTCCGTCCTGGAAAGAATTAGAATACAGAAATCATTATTCATGAGCCCCATACCATCAACAGGAAAGAGAATTGCTTGATAAAAGTGTTGCGCCATAAGACTACAAAGAGAGAGTAACAGAGAGACTCTCCTCAACTACAGCCAATTACCGCCCATGAGACAGAAAAGAGAGTTGACATCTACGGTGCTGCCACACCCCTGACCGGAGATCTGGGTAACACAACTTGCTAAAAAAAGATCGAAAGCTGCCAAGCTACACCTAGCTCCTGGAGAAACAACAGCATATGTCCCAGCATAATAAATGTTACTAGGATATCCCCTTTATTTACTTTACATCATCACAAAGCAGATTTATAACAACATACCGAATCATTCGGGATCACAGAAATTTGACAGGAAAGTTGACTGTCACTGACAAACTGACCAGTCGGACCCTGATTAGAACCAAAACAGAACACTATCTCATCCAAACTTTTGTTATACAGAAACCCATTCAGGGCGCAGGGTTGCTACAGCCGGCCGTACCCCGAAAACCCTGATTCACCCATTTCCTCCCAAATGGAAGTATAACCGAACTAGAATGCCAAAAGATGAGAGAAGAAATAGACGCAGCTGTTCACCAACACCCCCAAATAACTACCTCGTGAGAAATGACCCTCGCGCCAGATTACCAAGAAATTGCACGAACAGCAGACCACTCAGCCCACAGAGAGTGCCCAGCGGAAAAACCCGTGGGTCAACATTCCAAGGTGGGCGGGCCGCGGAGCAGATGGGGGGCACCACGAAGCCAAAGTGGGAAAAGTTAAAAAAAATCAACAAAGTCAGACGTACTTAAATACCATATGTAGAAGGCCCAACAAGGACCAGCAAACCAGCCGACATTACATAAACCGAGGAAGCTTACGTCAACTGAGGAACTTTGGCGGGGCTTACGTCAACCGAGCTACTTCAGCCCGGACCAGAGATGAAGCGGAGGTGGCTGTGTCGAAAATTACCAAACTAGGCAATTATCATTGGTGTAAGAACCCGGAACACTACGTGTCCAGGCATTTCCCAAGAATACCATATGTACACCTTGCAATCCGCGATCGAACATTCCCTTCCTTTTACCCTCAAAGTCGAATGATACTGTCCCGAATCTGCGCAGACTGGTGAGAGTCGCCGTTGCTCCGAAGTCGCGTCTCTTCACCAGCTACCGGGTATAGTCGTCATCAGGCTTTCAAATCCATATCTTCCTTTAACGATACAGCGCCAACTACATATCGTTATGTCGTTGCAGCATCCCTGCATTTACTTACCTCTTTGCCATCAATCCGGATCCATGGTTTAATTATTATACAGCCTGGAACGCGCTAGCAGCGGCTTATACGGCATCGTGAGCGGTACGTATAGAAAGAGCATGCCAGAATCCTAGGCCTACTCATGCACTTGCTGCACTACTTCTAGGCAGCGGCTAGCATGCCCAGAAGTCAACCTGCATTCGCGTGAGCACCAGACTTTCGAACAGCGCCTGCAACATGTATAGCCGGACCCCGCCTTATTGCACTTTGTTCATGCAACCAATCCCGCTCCAATCCGCGAATCGCAGGTGGTCGGCACCCGTCCGATCCAACCTGAAGGTACCCCCACGAGTGTGTCCTGGCTCCCTGAGAATGACGCCGCAGTGGCATTACATTCCGCGTACGGCCCCGCCGAGCCTAGTGGGGCTGGACAGGGACAAAAGCCACGCAGGGCCTCACGGGCATGGCAATCGGTGGATGTGAAGGCGCCAGCGACCGCGTGGATCTCTGTGTTGGAGGGTACCAGTGATGCCACACCAGTCGTGCATGTGAGCACGATTTTACAACCCCGCCCCACCCTAGGGAAGGATATGTTGGACGGTGGGAGGGGATGCCGGAGCTACACATGTGGCTTGAAAGGATCTTTATGGTCGATGTCTTTGGAGGGCGTACCTGGTGAGCTCTCGAAGAGCGGGTGCTTGTAGTCCCCTGCGAAAGCATTGGGGCGAACCGACTCCACTTGAGTGACTATTTATATACGATGCCTACAGAAGCATGCCAGTGGCCACGATGTCAACGGCTTGGCTGCCGGCAAGTAACTCATGATAGGCGTCTTGTCAGCTGCTTTATGTCGGCCTTTCTCGTTTGCAGTGGAGACCGAATTAAACAAGGAATTCAGGTCAGAAAAACATCATCGAAGTTGGTGCCCTCGGGGCAGCTTGCCAGCCATGCTGGCGAGCGACTTGAGAACGATGGGAGCGTGAAATGGTACGTTCATACGGCGTGTAAGCGATTTCGCATGTCAAGACCGGACACTTCCAATTACATGTATCATTGAGATACAATGCCGGAATTTGCCTCATGTCGCAATCGCAATTTGGCTCCGACTCCGGACACTTTAAGATGCCAAGGCAGCCGACACCATCGCTCATATCTCAATATGAGATTTCGCTAACTATTTCTGCAACATTCTGACATTTGGATACCTTGAAGAGGACGATTTTTATCGCTTATACAAGTATTGAGAGCACTGCACCCTTACCGTTCTACACCCATGTTTCCACCGAAGGCACTCATCAAAGTTCCAAGGATGACTCCCGCGACAAACCATTTGCACAGAGTTACTCCAGATTCGAAGACCTGATTAATGTTCGATTGGCAGGCGCATTAGTTCATTAGTTCAATTAGGCGGAGCGGACTCTTGGGTTCAACAACCGACCACTGCAAGCCGGGTTAAAGTTTCAAACCTGTGCTGAGTGGCAGGGTTAAGGCAGATCGGGCCCATCGATCATGGTTTGCACGTTTTGCTTCTTATCTGAGGATCTTGTCTCCAGCCACCATCTTCCCATTTTGCCCAATATCTACTATGGCCTCACACCGGAAATTAAGAAAAATCGGAGGATCTGAGAACGTTCTGAAATTCTTTGGCTTCAGAACCAAAATATACGCACCTGAAAAAGTTCCTGAAGCGGGAGAGATAGAGAAGGATAACATTGTTGCTGAAATCCCGAGCCTCAGATGCACTATCAGGCATGCTGAATCGGTGAGATCCGGGATCATTTTCAGAGCCACCTTAAAACAATAGTTTCCGAAGCAGATTTGGTGGAATTTAAATCGCAGCTGAAAGTATGAATTTCGAAAGAAAGTAGCTGAAATTTACGGTTTCAGACATCATTTCGGGAGGTGGACTGAAACAATAAGCTTCGAACCACACTTTCAGCGGAGTTGAAGCTTATTGTTTTGGCCACCTGGCCGAAGCTGCGTCCAGAAGCACGAGGTTCAGCACCATGCCCTGAAACCTCTAGTTTCAGTAACGATTAAGGATACACTGAGTCCCCTGCTGATGCTGAGGATTTCATCTCGCCCTGAACTTGGTGCTGACCAGGCTAATTTCGGCAGTTCTGGATGCTCACTTGATTGTCTAAGATTCAGTTGTACCTTCTGTCATGTCATTTTTTGGCACTTCAGGTACATTTTCAACCACACTTGTTTGACTGCTAAGATTGGAGAATTTAGGAACGTTTCCAGCTGTGCGGATTTTTCTTAATTTCCGGTGTGTTTGGATCTGGAACTCTTAGAAGTTTGGACCCTCCCCCATTCATTCACTGGCAGAGATTGACCTCTTAAATTTCCCGGGGCGGATTGGCTTACATCTGTCTCGGGGGCTTCTTGCTCTATCTCGCATAATTTGTTGAAGGTTATTAGTTTCGCAAATTTTCCCTTGCGAAACCCGTTACCCGAGTGGATACGTCTGCGATCGGGCCAAGCTGCAGTTTCAATTGCACCTTGGATGGTCATTTCAGTCGCATTCTAGAGAGAATGGAGTGGTCAGGAATCAAGTTGCGACAAGGTTAAAAGTTGAAGGTTGTGTGCAAGTCAAGTGCAAGTTGTGCAAGATGAGCGGAAAGGCCTACCAAGCGAAGCTCGCGCGAAAGGCGACCCAGAAGAATATGGAGTACGCGCGCGAAGCCGCGGAGAACGATGCCGGCGAAATACCCCTCGCGAGTCAGATCTGGAAGTCAACGAAAAGCAAGGACATCTCAAGAAGTATCAGATTCTTTTTATGGATGTTAATTCATGGGGGATACAAAGTCGGCAAGTATTGGGAGAAGATACGAGATTGCGAGGAAAATGCAATATGTAGCAGATGTAGAAGACAAGTAACCGAGTCAATGGAACATATTCTAACACGCTGTGAAGTCCCTGGACAGGAGGAAATTTGGGAGCTAGCAAACGAACTGTGGAAGATGAAAACAGGTGACAACCTACCGAAACCGACCATGGGCCAGATAATGGCCTGCGCGGCGGCGGATAAAGGGGATGCTGGCAGAAGCAGACTATATAGAATACTAATCTCGGAATCCGCGCACCTCATATGGAGGATACGGAACGAAAGAGTCCTGAAGAAGAAAGACCTTGCAACAACAGCTGAGGTCAAGAACCGCTGGCTCAGGTCAATAAACATCAGACTGCAACTGGACTGTGCAATGACGAACGAGGTGAAATGGGGCAAAAAGTCAATTAAAAAGACACTAGTACAGAAGACCTGGAGTAAGGTACTTAAGAACGAAGCAAACCTCCCAAAAGACTGGACATGGGAGACCGGGGTTTTGGTGGGTATCGGCTGAACTGACAATGAAGGAATGAAGGCAGCGTTTCGGTGCTGCTGGATCTCTGGAGTCAGGGAAACCGTAGCCCCACACGACGTGCAGCGAGAAATCGGGCACAAGTGCGATTGCGCATTCCCTCGGGTGGCTGAAAATTCTGTCTGGCCGGGTTCAAAGTCCAAGGCCTCAACCAACGGGCACGGGGTGGACGACTATGTCGGCTCGGGAGCGCCACGACGAGTGAGCGGCGTGATCGAGTAGCAGTAAACTGCTATTGCCCCAAGCCATCAACGTTCCACTAAAAAAAATAAAAAAAATAAAAAAAAAGTGCAAGTTGTGTGCAAAGTGCGCTGTGTGTGTACATGTTATGATTCATCTTACCGGATGGCGAGACATGCCGGATTTTAGGTGCCTGGATCGGTAACAATGTACCCTACCTCACACCTTGGCCAACAGTCCTTGATAAAATTACAGCCGATCTGACACGATGGCAAGCACTCAATCTGAGCCATGAGGGCAAACGCCACGTCATAAACATGATAATCGGTGGACGAACACAATACTTAACCCGAGTTCAAGGTATGCCCAAAGAAATTGAAGACTCACTGGTAAAGTTACAAAACTCTTTTCTCTGGAGCGGGAAATCCCCTAGAATTGCACATGAGACAATGATTCTCCCTGTTAACGAAGGGGGAAAACAAATTTTGGACATTCCTGCCCGTAATCAGGCCATTGCCCTTTGGAACCTACAATCACATGTAACCCAAGGAAATGAACGAGCATTATGGTGCTACTTCGTTGATTATCTCCTCGCAAAATACCTGGAAAACAGTTACCTCAATATTCGAACGGGGCAAGTCATTAATATCTTTCTGCAGGATATACACTTCCCAATTCCGAAATCCGATCTAATACCATATGATATTAAATGTATGATTCTAGCGTCGCAAAAGTTCAAGCTAAAATTCACTGCACTGTCAATAGACGAGTCGATTAAACTGAACATGCCTATGTGGAAGCATCCTGCAGTGAGTAAGACAGAATACACGAAGGCATCTCGCCGTGATGCAGCTACCTGCCTCAGGCTCAATCACCATGTAAGAACAGTACGAGATACCCTGAGAATTGCGAACCGGAAAACAACCATAGCACGTAAGCCACATATCATCAATGCCTCAGGAATAGGTCGGCAAAACTGCGGTTGTCCAGAATGCCGAATTGATCGAATCGAACATGGGTGTGCACACCCTGGAAGATGCATTGACACTGCCCAGGCGCTGATATGTACCATTCAGCCGAAATGGAATCCCACTAACCAAATACCTGACATGCGCGAGCTCCTCAAGCTCACAGATACAGAACAAGAACAAAACCAACAGGCCTGCATCGAAGATGCAATAATGACATATGATGCGGACTTCAGAGTGGTTGATCCAAACCATGGCTTCAGAATTTTTGCTTTTGAAGATTACATGAATGAACTCCCTGCCAGAAGGATAGTACCGAATACCCCACAACCAAGCTTAGTGACCGCGTTTGTACATATCCACATTATCCGACAAGGTCAATTTGATCCTCAAATCCTTGCAAGAATCACGCTCAATTCTGCTCATCTGCAAATAGATGAAACAGTCTGTCTGGCTATAAATGATCCTTCAATCACCAAGTCCCTGAAATCCGGACTCCTAAGCACTGTACTGCTGATCGCTCAGAGTGTACCTCTAGATACACCTTTACTCATCTGCTCATCATCAAATTTCTTGATGAAAACACTCATTCAGGAAAAGCTGCAATACCAAAACAACTTATTAGACCCAAATTTTGTACTGTTCAAAGCAGTTTTTGCTGCATTAAATGAGAGGACAGCCAAAACACACTTTAAAATGGACAATATTGAGTCCAAAGTACAATCCAGTAGAACATGGCCTACAGTCGAAGTTGATACACAAATCGACCTCATGTTTGATTCTCCAGGCATTTTAATTGCAGATAGTGATGTGCCGGGCTTGGGCTTGAGCCCGAGCCCGGCCCGAGCCCGAGGCTTTTGGGCCCGGCCCAGGCCCGGCCCTAGCCAGGGCCCATCAGGGCTCAAGGCCGGGCTCAGATTTCCCAGAGCCCCGGGCCCTGGGCTTGAGCCCGGGCTTTTATGGATAGGCAATTTTGGTTGCTCAATGAATTTTTCAGGATGCTTTTGAACCCAAAAATCTGGTTGAAACCTGACTGATACTTCAACACTCAAACAAAATGCTTTGATTGGGGGTAGGTGGATGAAGATTATATTTCAGTGATGGCATGTGACTTTGGCTCGTCGAATCGACTGAATACATCAACTTTAGGCTTGCTTTAGGCTGTCAAAAAAGTCCCTGAGACTTCTAGTGAGTAGGGAAGGACTTACTTTACATGTTTTTCAACACCACCTCACACCAATGCAGATGTTGAAAAAAAAAGTTGAAAGCCCGGGCCCGAGCCCTAAGCCCGACCCGACCCGGGCCCGGCCCTACTGGAGGGCCGGGCTCAGGATTTTCCGGAGCCCAAGCCCTGGAAAGCCCGGCCCAGCCCGAGGCTTTTAAGCCCGGCCCGGCCCGAACAACACTAATTGCAGAGGGCTCACAACGCGCTTTTACAAAAATAATTAAAAGCTTGTATCCAAAGCCATATCGAAAGTTAACCTTCATCAACTTAGACCGCATCAGATGCTCTGTGGAGGAGGTGTCCAACTACACCCCGACAGACCAGATGATTTGGAAATCAATCCGATCTCTGACTCTCAGACGTATTCACCGAGAGCTATTTTGGAAAAGTATACATAACATTTTCAGAGTTGGCAACTTCTGGCTACATATCAACAACTCCGAAATACATGGCATCTGTGAAACATGCCGGATCCCCGAAAGTTTAGAACACATTGCGCTGGAATGCGAGGCCTCAGGTGCAAAACTAGTCTGGAACTTGACAAAGACATTGTGGTCCATGAAATATTCAAACTGGCCTCAACTCAACTGGGGCTTAATTTTGGGATGTAACCTTGTGAAACTTGAGTCTAGCACAAAAGTAGCGAAACCTGAAATGAACCGACTATTCGCTGTGTTGGTCTCAACAGCATGGCATTTGATATGGAACATCCGAAATGACCGAGTCCTAAAAAACCCGGATAAAAAAATCACAGAAGTTGAGATTCACAATAAGTGGCTGAAGTCCGTCAATGACACCCTCAAACGAGATCGCATCCTCACTAATAAATTCAAGTTTGGAACACTTGCGTTCAATAAAGATCTCGTTCTTAAGACATGGAGTGGTCTACTTCAGGATGAAGACTCTCTGCCGGACGATTGGACATATATCGAGGGGGTTTTAGTGGGTATACAGCCAAAAAAGGTTCAACGAAATAACAATGGGATAGGATAATGAACTTGGGCTTTAGGCCAGTGCTGCGCATGGCAGAACGAGTCGGGTGGATTTTTTACAGTCATAATAGTATATATTTAAATTGGTTAATCAATCCACTTATACATCCGTCGACGTCGGTTCGTCTTGCATTCGTGTCAACCTGATTAATTTTCGGGACCATAGGGTTACTACAATAGTTGACCGTCATGCAAATCAAAATCAAGTTGCGTGGACGTACGTCGAGATCTGCCAGCTGGCCTTATGGGTTGCGTGTATCCGGGCCAATCTCCAGCTCCACATCCTGCGCCTCCTAGGCACCATGATATTGGCTGTAGATGCGATTCGACAAATACCCAAGGTGAAAAACGGACGTAGACGCAGCCGCCGTCATCAGACCGTCTGGACGTCATGGGGCAGTTCCAATTCTCCGTGCAGACGTGCGATGTGGTGTATTCACCAAATAGGTAACGGAATCCGCGCCGGGAGTATTTGCGGAGAATAGACCAGATTCTGACGTGGGAGGGTAAATCAGTCGGTGACGTGATCATCGTTGGCGTGGTGAGAGCGCGCCCGTTGGTCGTCAATTCCCAATACGCGTGCCACAGGCCGTCTGCATGCCAAGCGCCTATGACGCAGGTCAGATGGAAGAGAGGCACTGGGTCTAACGCATTATCTGTGAGGGACTCGATCACATTAATTTTTTCAAGCAAATCGGGGTGCGTCATCGTCCACACCGCTCCAATACCGGCAGCGAATTGATATTCCCGAGACATCCGGGTGACGACGTATCGGTTACGTTCAAGGAAGAACACAACGGTGTGACCCAATCCGAACTTGGTAAAAAAATCCAGGTCGCCTGGCTCGAAAGCATCCACTCCGGGTAGTAAAGAGGTCACAGCTGAGCCCGCGATCACGGATCTGGTACCCCTGAGGCAAAGCCGAACTTCGTCGAACGTAAGGCCGAAACGTTGTAACAATTCTGAAGCCGCTCCGACGGCATCAGAAGAAAATGGCAGAGCTGGATATATATATGTAGCAAGCGTTATCAGACCTGCAAAGTAACTTGCCTGGATTTGTTGTAACCGGGACTGCGTTTGATAGGTAAATTTGTACCCAATTTCGCAGTTTAGTGGAGTAGGTGTACGCCGTCAAGAGATGTTCGGGTGACATGCTAATAAATGCGTCGGACACGGCTCTGAAGCTGGGGTTGTCGTCCAAAGTCTGCATTTGTACACGTAGCTCCTCAAGGTATGCTAGGGTGTGATTGTCAGCCTTTATCAGCACCTCATTTGGAACGTACTGTCAAATGACATACTGTAGGGGAAGGGAAAAGAGGGATGGGGAGCCTCTGTAAGTCGTCGCTTGTTAAATAAAAATTGGCAACAGAAATCACGCGCGCACTATCAAAAAGATGATCATGCCAATTCAATTTTTTTGAAGCAGGTGGTCAGCAACCGATTGATCTCATTCTTCACAGCCAAAATCTCCAAGCAAGCTTAATCCTCCAGAACGAGCCTAGTGTACGCACAATTCAGGTCATAATTCAGGACTGGGCGTTTTTGCGACTGACCGGCATTGTAACCATTCATTGATTCAATCTCTGATATGCGTTGATTTCCACGCGGAGCATGAGATAATGAAAGGAGTTAAGTGCATGCGCATGCACTTATATAGGAAGACGACGCGATCTTGACGCCCCAAATACGTCTGCCATCCATCGTGAAAACAGTGAGTGCACTTGCTTTAACGACACCTTCTGAAATGGGCGTCAGCACTATCAGAAGCTCTATGAAAAACCTGGGTCCTTCTTCATCTTTGCCACAGGCTCCCATCGGACCCAAGGCGGCGGACGGCAGCCACTTGTTCCATATGATTGATTATATTGCTATTGGCAAGGTCCAACTCGGCTTAAGTCGTATTAACTCATTCGTATCACTTAGGACACGACCACGCACTTCACGAAGTAGTCCTCGACGTCGCAACAATGACGGTTGATTTAAACAAGGTTGCCGTCGCTATGAAATGGTTAGGAAGTCATAATAATTGCTATCTTCATCTTCCTTTCAAAGCAAAACTTTGATAATTGTGCATAGTATTTGGGACGTCGTAGTCAACTCCATGTACCGTGTATGTAATCGTTATTCTGGAGTGATCTTGCTTCAAAATAGCGTGTCAAACGAGGTAGGAATTGGCAATAATTTTAAGTACTCATTTACCACGTCTTTGGGTTGAGAATCGTTCACGTTGGGTGGTTTGGCAGGTGCAATGGTTCGTTTGAATACCATAGACCTATGTAAACAATTTGGAACGAATATTCGGCGTCGGGAGACAGGAAGGCCGACAAAGTTACGCGTGTGGGGTATATCCTCCCATCGCGAGAAAGACACCTTGCCGCCCGTTGGTTCGATGTAACGTTGGATGGACTCGAATTCGGGAGCGCGTGAGTCTGTCGGCGGGATGGACATGGAAGCATGCATAGATTACGGCATAAGGAGCACAGCTTTGCACAGGTGATAAATTACCAAATCAATTACGGTAGTACTCGGGCGTATATCGCCGCCACCGCTCGTTTTTCACCGCATCTGTGAAGTGCCATCGGATCAGCCACTGACGCTATGTTCACCTCCGGAATGCATTGCCCTCTCGTTCCGATTCCATCGTGGAACCACAAGGTACCGTTGAGGTCGACTAACCGGCATGTGAAGTGATTCTGACCTCCATATATTATACCTCTTAATTTGAGCGTCACGGCACCGTGTATGCTATGCAGGACGATATCCTCCCTCAGATTGAGCCTATCGTGGTTTACGTCGAAAAGCATGACAGGAGGCACATCTCGAATGACTGAATGCATAACAAGTCTGGTCCGCACGCCCTGTCTGAAGCAAGCAGCACAATTCTCTCTACCTTTGGATAGGTAGTCGTTAATCCAATTCTGCAGAGGTACACCATTTGGATATGCTCTCCTGGCGCTCAAACCTGCTGACAGGAAAGCTTCGAGCATTCCATACGAGCGACGATCGCGATGACCACACATCGGGCAAACCTGTTTCCCCAACGCGTAGTGACTGCTAGGGAGGATGCAATTGGCAATCCTGTCAATCGAAGTTGTATTAGGTCCGTAAGGAAAATCTTCAGGCTTTAGGTCATGCATTCTCCTCCTAATGTGATCTCTTGCTCTCTCGAAAGTCATTTGCTGACTTCTGACATTTTGCATTAGTAGCCCGAAATTGTTCAATATTTCCCCGAGGTGAGAAAAATAACCCGCCCATCGCAATCCGTCTTGTGCCCATATGTTGGCAAGTATGGTAAAGGTTGCATCATAACCGCAACTGTGGTCTGTAGCATCCCAAATCAAACCTATTGGTCTTTGGCCAGTGATGTCCATTGGTCGGTGGACAGCGGGATATGTTGAATTGACATCTTCAAGTTTTGGACGCTTGTGGTCAGTACCATCTGTAACCTTTCGCTGAAGATCTACCACAGCATTTCTCTTTTTCAAGGTCCGACCACCGGTAGGCCTCCATTCGTCGTATCGCACAGCTTCAGGAACACGCGGGCCCATTTCAGCTTTCCACCTCATAGCAGGATGAAAGTGAGGTGGATCGGCATGGCTAGACTTCCATGCGTAGTAAGTACGAATTAATCTACGCCTGTATATTCCACTGACTGTTCTGGGCAACTTGCCTTCATACCGAAGTCTGGTAATTTCGTCCAAGATTTCTAGTTCGCGTAACTCCTGCCGGAGGTACCCAGACATTCCGCTGGTGATTTTACTTGCTGTAAATCCTTGAACTATGACCGTACCAGCTGCAGTTGTTCCCCTGGATAACGCGACGTAATAATTGCGATGGTCGTTGCATTTTGCCAACTCCGCGACATTATTCTCCCGCGATTTTCCTTGCGATGTATAGTCGGTCATTCCAAAGTTGATGAGCACGACCACTTGTTCCCTTAATACTGACAATAGGGTGTCGTCGCTAAGCAACACTGTAATGGGTGTGACGTTTCTGCACAAAGGAATCACGTTCAAAGGTAGGTCCTGAATCTGTATGTCCCGAGGTGGGTTAACTAATTTTACGAAGAGTGTCTCCAGAACCTGTTGGCCTGCCGGACCCTCTATTGCATCCCAAGAGACTACGATCGCCTCCTGTCCCTTGGTAATGCAGAGTTCAGTTGCCTCATTTGCCCTGAGCATTATAGGAAGCCCGACACACAGCGAAAGCTTCGCAGGTATAAATTCGTTGTTTGTACACGGAGGCGCTTCCCATAATTTTCGCTGCAGTTGCAGAGTCATTCTTTTAATCTCGGAAAGTTCGCAACCTTTCCATTTGCTCTTGTCCACTGCTCTCGCGCTAATTCGGTCTACAGAGCAGAAGTCCGTCAGCTGCTGACCGGTATCCTTTGCGAAGCGTTCCGCACCCATGTTATTCAGGGCGTCTTTCTGACTGTTTCTTCCAGTGATAATGGACACGTTCCTTGATCGTTTCGATCCAATTTTTGGGTTTTCCGGACGGAAACCCGCAATACGAGACTCCAAAAAAGATATGTCTTCTTCCGTGCAGGCACCGTATCGCATGTTGCCCAATGCTGTTCTCAATTGGTCGTCAGCGGCTGACTTGGACTGTTGTCGCATATTTTGGCGTAGAATAACCACTGTGGTAAACTGGTGCCAAAGTATCTTCCCCATCACTGCGTTCTGATTCCTCTGGTCCATAGCATCTGACACACTAAGCGTTACCTTACCGCTGTAAAGGGAAGGGCCGCCCATGGGAGGAAGTTGGGCGAAGTCGCCTGCCACTACGACGTTCAAGCCTCCGAAAGATTCATCTTGCATGTTGCGAGCTTTTCCGGCTTGAGAAGCTAGTAACTGAAAATCGTTGCAGGATACCATCGAAATCTCGTCAAGAAATATGTAATCAACACCTTGGAGCCGTTCGTTAACTGCAGCCAGAGTCGACGCGTCGTTTCTGATGCCTTCAACGTCGTCGTGATTTCTACTTTTTGACTCTCTAGGTAATTTGAAAACCGAATGGTAAGTAGAACCGTTCAGCAGAGACGCTACGGAACCAGTAGGACCTAACATCATGTATCTGTAGCTTTCATTTCGACGCGAAAAAAACTCAGCCATAGCTTTGAAGACCTGCGATTTTCCGGTGCCTCCCATTCCACCTAGGTACATCTTCAATGGCGCAGGTTGAGGACCAGCTGCATGGTCAGCAATAATTCGGAATGCCCTCGTTTGCTCTTCGTTGAGTTTTGAGGTCATTATTATAGACGAGATAATGTCAGAATTATCAGCCTGACTCACATTCGACCTGTGATTGAAATAATCATGGGGCAAAATTTTGGCACTGTTCGTTGGGTTATCGCTGTTACCGGGTGGAGCGGGAGGCAAGTTCGCCAACTTGTTCGCAGTAAGCGTCGCTCTCTGACTTTTTATGATATTGATCCATTCCGCCCTAGACTTGGTTGGGACGGATATTCTTTCTGTTGAAACGAACGGAAGGCCGTCAGGCGAAGGGTCTAACCAACCACTTGTTTCCATGATATTTCTTATGTCTTTTGCCTCCTGGATCATGATCAGTGTACGGCGTCCCTTAGGTTCATCTCCATCCTGATCAACCACATTATCGTCGTCGGAACCATAGTCGAAGTCGTTCAAGTCGTCAGCAAACTTGTCTTTGTAGCTCATAAACCCCGCAGGAAACATGCTGATTCCCGCCTTCTTAGCGGCCGTAATTTTCTTTTTCATTTCCGCGAAATGATCATCTCGGGCGTCATTACACTCATATCTCACATCGAAATTTTTGATTAGTTCATATTCTCTCTCGGTAAAGTCGTGTTCTTTGAATGCCTGGTCCCACGTTGAAGAGTCATCTTTTAAATCAGCAGGCACTCTCCATGGTTTAAACAATGTTAGCATCGTCATGCAATATGCTGCTCGGTCACCTTTGTCTGAGCGCGGCATGGATCCACCTATGAAGTTGGGTATAACATTGGAAAGACTTTTGAAGTCGCAAGAGACACAGTGGGTGGCAAACAGCGGGTGGCCCGGCATGAAGGGATATTTTACAGGTCTGCTTGCTTTATCCATTCGAGTCTGCTTGTCTATTATTATATCGTCTTCATCGTCAGTCTCCCAGTCGGACACGTCGTCCTTATCGTTGATATTTTCATCATCTGCACCTTCTCCGTAGTCGAAATCGGGATCATCTTCCAAGCCGTCCCCGCCCTGGGATAAAATGTCTTCTCCTTCCTCTCGTAGTCTTTCAATAGCAGCTTTGTAGAAATCCGAATTGAGGTATTTGCTCATTCGAATGTCTTCCTCAAATTGTCCCCGCTCCTTGATGGTAAATTTACGCTTTTCACTACATTGTATCCACTCATATAGGGTAACGTTATTATAGAGCCGGGGTCTGTATCGATAGTCATCTACGCCTGAATTGGGAACAAAATTGCCTTCTTGACGTTTGATGGGCACTTTCTCCTCGTCGTCGCGGATTTCCCCCTCATCTTCCTCTTTTTTCAGGTCTTTCACCCAGAACGCTCTCACAAACTGCACATACGGCCTCCACGCAAAGGATACGTAAGCATGGCTGGCGTAGTGATCAGGATTTCCAAGAATGTACATGGCGGCCATGGGGCTTCCAATCTCCATCTTCGAACTCATGGAATTAACCATTTTTCGCATGAGGTGTCGAGCGTTGTCCTGCTCTTTTGGGGATCCACCAATAAATTCACTTTCACGCTGGAAAACTTGGTATACAGAGGCGAACATCTGATATGACTTTAAACTGAGCTTTGAGACATAGTCAGACACGTAAGACACGACAGCCTTCACAGCTGTACCGGAGAGCATGCTGGTCACGTCCGTGTTGCACCTGTTTAAATAGGTAAGGATCGGGTTAACCGTGTTCATCATAGGCTCAATGTGTCTGACATCAATGTGACCGTCCTCTGCAATGGCCGAAGCTTCAAAAACCTCTCGCGGGAAACGGGCCCTGCAAACTCCATGCTGGGTTAAACAGCCCTTACGCTCCCGCCTGATTTTGAAGTCATCTTTCCGACCTTTCTTGTCTTTTCTCCATTTTTTCTTGGCTTCCTCGGCTTTGTGATGCTCCATTGAGAGTATGTGAGTGTGCATGTTGGATCTAACCAGTAGGTCATCCACCTCAAGCTCGTAATCGTCCTGCCAATCCCGGTACTTCCTGCATTTGGCACATAACTCTGTACATTTTGGTTCGTCGCACATTGGCGGAGGAGGCTTTGGAGAAGTCAGCGTTGGAGGGCGATACTTTCCCGCCCAGTCGATTTCGTCATCACTATCTGCGTCGAAAGGCAAAGGTTCAACTTTGCGCTTTTTAATCACAGCATCCCTACTACCGTGAAAAAACTGGGCCCGATGGGAATCTTCTAAATAAGCTACTAGCCGTCTTCTAAATTTGGATCCCTTGTTCATAAGTCGATCTCGAATCTGTTGTGGAGATAAAGCATTCAGAATCCAAATAAGGGCATGCAAATGCAACGTAAGTCTTCCTTGTTGTTCTACCGTTCCATAATAGGTGTTAGTGTGGCCGAACAGGCCCCTGTCGGAACCTTGCCATCCCAGTACGTCTGTAAGAAATGCCATCACCATAAAGTGAAAGAATCTCGCTGCAGAAACTGGGTTACTCGACATTAATTTATTCCGTTGCTTAGAAGTTAGAATTTCAGGTCGGTACGTAGTTCCTGTCTGAGCGTAGTATAAAGCCAAGGGATGATGCGCGTCAGCCCAGGATAGAGTTACAAACCAACTGGGGGCGTTGAAAAACGCCACAGTTGACCAAATCTCATTCCGCATGTACTTTTTTGAAGTAATAGAACCCATTACTTTGCCAGCCACGCCGTCGAGATCTTTGATAAGGTCGAAACAATTTTTTTCGGCTGGGGTAGATGGAGTAACGTGATTACCCTTTGCCATCCGGTCCGCGATACTGCCAGCTACTTCAGGATCCACTGCTGCAATTCGCCGTGCAATTGAAGCGAAATGAGATCTCTTGGCCAGAAGCATACTTCCTGTAGACGCAGCCTTTAATTGTTCATGGTTGAAGGCGATCATGGGGAAGTAAGTGTCGAGTTGAAAACGCTTGTCGTGGTACATTAACAGACATCGCTTCCTGGTTAAATCACCCTGCTTGTTTGAATGAGAAGGATGGCCAATACCACCCTTTCCATACGGAAACAACCATGGAAACATACCTGGATACGCGCCAACGTTGTCGTACATGCTCTGAGGTAGTTCAGCTCGGCCAATTCCAAGCATACTTCCTTTGTGAGTGAGATGCTGCAGAGCGACGGACTTGATCGTTTTCATGGTAGCCGTTGCATATTCTGTACCTGTTAGGCCATGCACGGCAAAGGAACACTTGCCGCTTCGAGTTCCATGTTCTTCAGGAATTTCGTGGACAGCTGTAGTACCTGCTGGAACAGCGTCCGCAATATCTTGATTGGTACGCTGAAAATCTACGACGACTGGTATGTCTCTTTCAGCGTAAGAATCAATATTCTCTTGGGATATTTCCAAGTCGGCGTACCCTTCGTGGTTTAACTTCAACCACTCCAACGCTTCTACTACTTTCTTTCTTCTGACGAGCATTGGTGTCCGCTCAAAGTCTTCTTGAGTCGGTGCAGCGGAGCCCATGAAAACAAAAGCCAAGATCTCATTCATTTCCTCTCTAGAAGGAGGTAAATGATTGAACACCGACAAGACAGGCTGTGAAAACATGATGGCATTAGCACCCATCCTTACTCTTCCAGAATTCACGCGTACAACACACCTGTTGTGTCGAACCCTAGCTATCATGATACCCTCGGCGTATGTCAGGTCTTGGAGTTGCTCTGGTACCTCGCCTATCCAATTGTGGCGAACGAGGGCTGTGCGAGGTATTATTCCATTGGAAACGTAAGTCTCGCAATCTACACATATGGATGTACAACCTTCAGCTAGAACTGGGCCATCGAATTCTTCGATTGGATCGTCGGGATGGAATCGTTCCTTCCTAGTGATTCCGGGTCTTATCAATATAGCCAATGATCCCTGAAAATCTTTTAGCGGTGTCAATAGTTTTTTCGGGATCAGCATTCCGCATACAGCGCAACCAGCCTCGACAAAATTTCTCGGGCTCAACTTCTTACAATGGTTGGTTATTATACGGTGAGCGTCGCGTCTGGTCAATGGTTTAGGCGGAAAGGACAAGCCTTTGAGTCGAGAGGTGTTCTTTCTCTTACGTGCTATCAACTTACTAACCGTTTGTTTCTTGACTAGCAATTCTTGGCGTGATCTCGCTGCAGTACGAACGAATTTCTTGAGCTTTCGGACCCTAACTGGGATGGGCTTGTTGCCGTTGTCGAGAAAGGCTCTTGATCTTGCGTCCACTGCAAATATGGTGAGTAAGTCTTCGCATTTACTACATTCATGTGTATCCAATCTGGTTCTACAATCGTCCACCTTGAGCTTTGCGGGCAGCCTGTCGTCATGTAGTCTGGATAATTTTACCATGTCAGTTTGGGTCAGCATGTAAACGATCTTGGAGAGGGGTATGCGAGCGGCAATGCAATTTGGATTTCTATTCAAAATGTCAGAAACGTCAGCTAGTGTGCACTGACACTCGAAGGTGTAATCAAGATGCTCCCAAGAGGAGACACCGTTGTTATTGTATATATAAGGGGTAATTACCCGTCCACTCAATGTAGTTCGAATGCCTCCTCCCATGCGAGCGGCCTGGTATTCAGAAGGTATCTGCGCGTAAAGAGCGCTGGCTTGGTTTTGATGATCACGACTATCATAGGCGGCGAGCAGTTTTTTATTTTGGAGAAGCAAGGTATCCAGGCGGCTAGAGCAAGGTATGATCGCTCGAGCACCTTTTCGCAAGCAGCCCATATTTTGGGAATGGGCGAAGCCCGTGTCTAGAAGACACACATGCCAACGAATGGCGGTCATTAAAGACCAGAGGTAAGCTAAGCAAAGGCAAAGCGTACACGATAAAACGTCTACTGAATTTTTAAAAAGAGGTTAATAGTAGTTATAGGGGGCGAGCAGAAGAAGGACGGACATAGTTTTATAGTAATCGAACCAGTTAATCCACTGGTAGACATTATATGAGACACGACAGAAGCCAGCCAGAGAGAGATAATGAAAGACAAAAGCATGGTGGTGGACGCAGAGGAGAAGGACCGTTTGCATGGCGACACTTTTGATCGCAACAATCATGACCGGGCCGTAATGCTTTCTAAGTACACACGTGTTCAATAGGATGATAATCTAATCGCATCCGTCACTTTTCAGCCACGCTGTGTCCATCGCGTTTGGTCTGAAACCTACACGCATAGTATTCTCCAACCATTGAATTTCTCCTTCAAATTCTGGCCGCGCACCAACACTAGTCATGAAAATCACCTGTGTAACGGATGCAACCAGACGGCAACGAGCTTCCATAAACTCCTTGAACTGAAGAGGAGTCGTGTGGATGACGGCGTACTCGGTGAGCTCTGGGCATAAGAAGCCCTGAACAGTGGAATGGAGGGGGACGCTCAGGACGTCGAATATGGTGTGTTCTGATAGGCGAACATCGATTATGCTCAAGTTAGGCATAGACGCGAAAAACCGATGTAAAATCGAGTTGTCGCAGGAAAGTAGTTTGATTACCAAGGATCGTACCTCGACCAGAAGCCCGCCGCGGACCGTCAAACTATCCAGAATGGCGCTAGATCTGGATGACACGGAGACATCTTTCAGCGCTTCGAACTGGCATGCAGACACTAGTGCCCTAAGCGTTCGGTTGTCATCTCCAAAGGCCAAATCCAGCTGTGCCACTGAAGGAAATGTAAGAAGTGGAGGGTCTGGAGGTATGTCGAGACATCCGACGTTCCTGAGGCACAATCTATACAGCTGTGGAGTAGCAGAGGAAAGCGCAAGCCAATGCGCCCAAGAAGGTGCGTAGCGTTGACCGATATTGCATAAGACCAATGTGCGTAAGCCTCCAAAGGTGTTCGCTGCGTTCCAATCAAATCGAATGCGGATCAAACGAAGGGCGACGATGGCAGGGATACCAGATGCGACGTTGATCATTGGTGTTGCAGGGGAAAGGTGATGGCCAGATTCCAAGGAAAGAATGCGCAGTTCCCGCATATTCGCAGCGTGTAGGACGCGGGCTATGGAGGTGATATTATCGGCATCGGATGATTGGATAGCCAGTACATGGGTCCGAGAAAACCCCTCAACGAAAGCGTCGAGTAGAACATCCGGAGGGTGTGTCTCGTCTTTTGCCAAAGCCAAATCGACGGATAGCAACATCGGTGAAGATCTCTCAAGGCAAAGCCTTGCCAAGTCGGCGCTGCTCCGTTGAGTATATAGGAAGTCCTTCCACACCTCTTTCATGCTCAGCAATATGGAGCGCCAGTGGCGACACACAAAGGCCACCCGTGATCTGCTCTCTGTGAAGGTACGTCCCCGTTGAGAGTCCCGAATGCTGCCCAGCACCAGGTGGAAAATGCCGACGAGCAGTTCCACAGGTAGGCTGTTCACAGCAGCAACGACGAAGGGACTTATAGAGAGAAAACGAGGAAGCACACATTAACGTGAGCGAGTAGAAATAAACGTGAAACAATCCATACTCACACAATTGTGTTAGTGATAAGAGCATATCCATCGTCCATAATTAACTGAGGGAGGTAGCAAAGGGGAATACCAGGGAAAGAGACGGTAAGATGGGGAAGGGAAGATGGAAGGTGAGGTTTATATCATGCATAAACTGTCCCCATCGAGTAAAGGGAAGATCGGATCGCCCCTTCCCGATATAATTCACGTGGCTGCGACGATGCACAACAAGCGGCAAGGTGCGCATTCAATCAACCTCATCGGAATAAATGAAGACTCCGACTGGATTAACACAATACAAGTTAGAATCTAGACACTTACAGGATTACTTACTGCAGCAAAGAATGCTCCAGAGACAAAGCACTGTACCGTGAGGCGACGGTAGACACGTCGCGGCGCGTCAAGGTGCAAAATACCGAGTAAGACCAACTTCCGAGTATATTTGAATTTCGCAGTGAGAGATAAAGTGCGCGTATCTTAAAAAATTCGGAGTAAGCGGTCCGGCATGCTACGATACTACACGTGATCACAATTGAGGCGGTGCAGGTTCTCCTGTTACGGATCCAATCTCTTTCTTCCCGTCCACCATAATAAGTCGGCCTATATGGAAGAACAGAGGTGGCATCGCGCGCGGATGGCGGCCGCGCAACACGTGTTCAGCTCGAGAACACCTCAACGGTTCTCTGCCACCAGCCGTGCGGCGAAAACCCTTTCGGTGCCCTACGTCAAACCAGACGAAATCACCCTCGACAGATTTTGGCGGAGAGTTGCGGATCTCACGACAAGATATTACGATGCGGACAGCAAATGGATAGGAGGGGAAGAAATTAGACGCTGGAATAACGAGAACCGAACGGTAAGACATTTGATTGAAAGTCAAGTGCAGTATGCACTTACTGATTGCACCCAACAGGCCTGCGACAAATGTTTGAAGAGCAAGACGAGCAGAGTGTGCGTTATCGATGAAGACCAACCCTGTTGTCGGCCATGCAGGTCTGTGAAGATAGGATGCGATCGCAAAGCACGATTTGTATTCGACCTCACTAAAGGTCAATTTTTCACAAAATACGAGGAATTCTTGGCCGTTTTCAACAACAAGGAGCCTGGAAGATTGAGAAGATACTCCCAAGCCCCAAGGAAGCGGGGGTATACAGTAAAGGAGGAACGAAGTAAGTGGACATCGCAGTACAACATTTATAACTGACCAAAGTGAAGACGTAGGACAAGGCGGATGCGACGACGAGAATATGCAATCACGACTCATCTCGATGCAAGGTGAGAAGTCGATTGTGTTGCGTGGATGAAGCAGGCTGAACATAACGATCATCTCCCACAAGACACTGAAATTCCAATCGAAGTCCGACAATTGTTGAAGAGGACGATTCCCGTTCTGGCAAGTTTCATAGAAGGAGAAAGCAAAGATTTTCAAAGAACGAAGGACCGTCAAACGAGACTGATAGAATGTATTCAGCAGATAGAGGGATTTCTCAGAATTTAAAAGGACAACGTCGCGCACACAAATTCAAAGCATAACATGTTCATATTTTGTGGACGGCATAATGGTGCATAGGACATACTGTGGCATATTTAGTCAAAACCGGCGGCGTGTAAAGCTAGGTACGGGACGGAGGAGAAGGAGTACCACAAACGATCGCCCACAAGATGTTAAAGCTGACGTTGGCAGCTTTTGCAGACGACCCACTGACAGCACCATTGTAGCAAGAGACAGTGTATCCGACGACCACAAACGAGCTGACAGGAATTTCTCCGGGGAACGGGCAAAACTTGACCAAGACGATCGAGGTCCGTGTTGAAATCCACTACGATCTTGCGTGCATCGTAAATGGGGACTAGAGCAGATTGTTAGAATGAAAAAATGTTGAAATTGCAATCAGTTCACCGGTGTCATTGTGAGATAGGAGAGTTTTGCCAAAGTTGTTGGTGTTCGAGCGGCGGGAAGACGTGGCCTTGCTCGGTGACTGCGAGCTGAACAGACTGGGAGAAGGAACACTCCTCGTCGAGCGAGAGTGGTGCGCTGAGTGGAGTCGTTAGATCAAATAAATACATATCAGGTGAGAAGCTTACCATCGGGAGTTCTTCCACTGTCGTTCGCCGGGCTAAGCATGGTTTGGAATGAAATTGCTTTGTCCACCATCTGAGCGTAAAGAATGGGCTCGCCAAAGACCAAACTCAACATAGAGACGAGCCGCTCGTGGTCGTAATCGTGAGTAATGCCCATCATCCACTTACGGTAGCGGTCACCTCTGCCTACAGCCTTGGGCGCGAAAAGACAGGACTCAGTGACACAGACGGGAGTTACACATATGGCAACTCTGTCGCCGATCTGAAGGCGAACGGTCTGAGAGCTCCCCGCTGAAGTGTGAGCAGAGAGACCGAGGGGACTGCATCTGGACAAGTTGATGTATCGATCTCCAGATTCAATGAATAGCATAGATCCCATGGAGTTGCTGAAAAAGATAGTAAATAGATACATAATACAGGACGAAGACGTCAACTCACGAAGCCAGCATACGAGGAACCACTTTGACCCATTCACCGAATGCGACTCGGCCACCGGTGCGATAATCAACATCGTCGGTGGAATTTCTCTTTGGGTCAAATGCGGCCAAGAGCATGCGACCTCCGCTGAACCAATCCGGAGTCATGAACAGTTGGACCCAAAAGAAAGAGTAGTTACGGCAAGGGAGGGAGACCAACGTAATGGGGCCGCATGGTTGGATCCTGAAGCTTGACGTCGAAGACCCCACACTTAGCCTTGGGATCGCTAGGAAAAAATTTTTAAAAAAGCGGATTAGAAGCGATGCAGCATGCCGATTTAATATAATGAGGTGCTCACAAGAACGCCTTATAGGCCTCCAACTCTTCCAAGAAAACAGGGGGCTCATCGTTATCCGCCGCCGGAGATTCAGGAGATTCCTCCTCGGGTTCAGTCTCGCCACGGGCCATGCGCATGTACTGGGCCATCGTGACTGGTGGCTTACCGTCTTCATCTCCAACAGCAGCGGACACGACAGGAAATTTCTTAACCAGAAGATAGGCAGAGAGGTCTTTGGGCTTCTTTTGAACAGGGCCGTCGTCATCGTCTGAATTCGCCCGGCTAAGACAACGATAGATGTGAAGGCGACTCCAAAGGAACAGAGAAGTTAACTTACACTTTAGCTTTGCCCTTCCCTTTGTTGACAACTTTGTTTTTCGAATTAGGATCGAACTTTTCGTCCGAGTTAACGTCTCGACTATGAAGGGAAAGACGGTCAGATATACATACATGTGCATATTAACGAGGAGGTGCACCCATTGTTTTTTCCTTTTCCTTTCTTAACGGATATGGTCTGAACGTGCTCGTCGTCGGATTCGTACTTTGAAGCCACAGACTTAACAGCCGGCTTAGCACGGCCGTGATTGGACGAGATGCTGAGAGATGATTAAGGCAAAGTAAATTAACACGGTTCAGATATAGACTTACCCTTCGACGTCAACCACCTTGGAGGAAACAGCTTTGCGGCCCGTGGACTCGGATCCGGTCTTCGACTTCTTTGGAGAAGCTGACCTGTGGGTGACTATAGTTAGATCAACGTGGGCGTGTGCGAAGCGAGCGAACTCACGCGGTGGTCTGCGCCCGCTTCTTCATCTGAACCTCCTCAAGAACATCGACAATATCGGGAGGGTCCCAGTCGGGAGAGTAACGAGGGCCGGACTTCTTCAGTCTGTAAAATCAAATATTATTCAGCGATACACAAGGTCGCATTATTGATCGGAAACGTACCTGAGAGGACTTTCTAAGGAAGAGCGTATTCCCTCTTGCAACGCGATATCGTCATGGTCGACGTGTTCGGTTTTGCTGACCTGGGGGGCAGTAGACGGACCGGCAGAAGCCGCACGGTCCGAGTCTGTGATTCCAGTCGTTGCGGCAGCGGGGACCATGCCAGGGTTGTCTTTGATGAAGGCCAAAAATGCGCCCATCATTCTAACAGAACAATCAATGGAGATGTAGATAGAATAGTGCTAGAAGTTGGCTCACTTAGCCATGTCCTGATTAGAACCATACGGATCACTGGGTGATAAAATTAAGTCGCAATAAATGTGCACATAAAATGGTTGAATGTAGGACGCACAATGACGCGTCCTTCGGAGCGAGATTGCCGCTCGAAGCTAGCGACTCTCTGGCGTCATCTACGTCGGGCTTGGTCTTGACACGTTTGGAGGCTGTCCCATCCTTCTCCCCCGAAGCGGAGTCAGCGACGACGAGCGAACGCTTAGATGCGGCACTGCGAAATTAATAATTAGGGCGTACTAAAAAACCATAATCCTGTGAGGCATACCTTCTTGTCACTAAGGAGGGAGGGAGCGAACTGAAAGGAAATAACACGTAAGTCGCTTCTGGCCATTTATAAAGTGAATGTACGCACGCAGGTTTGACTCCAGCTGGTTTCTTGAACTCGCTACAGAAGAGATCAAATAGGATGTCATAATCACCGGATGATATATACTTACCTATCATCGACGTCCATTGCTTCCAGGTCCCTATGCGGAAATTATATGAGCTAAACGGGGGGGTTTTTATTTAATTTTAATTTTTCACGACACGTACTCTTCAGAAGTAGATTCGAGCTCGATAACATTATCTTTAGCATATGTGTTACCCCTATGATGGAATTAGTACCCCAGTTGCAAGGAGAAGAAAAGTACTCACTTGGACGGAGTCTTCTTGGGAGCAGGAGGAAGAAGTGCCTTCGTGGCGGCCTGGCGCACACGATTTTTGATCGGCGTAGAGGGAGGCGTCCTAGAGAAGAAGACAAAAGTTTCAACAGAGATATTAAGCTGCCAAAAAAAAAAAAAAAACGTACGGGGAAGGAGAGTCCACAACAGCGCGCTTAGTCCTTGACTTGGCAGGCGAAGGAGGTGGCGTGCTATGTACATAAATCAGTACAGGAATCATAATGGCGAAGTGAACGCGCACTATGTGGCGGAAACAGCGCCGTCACTTTGATACCCTTCGTACGGGTCGCTAGCGCCATATTAGGAACGGTGACAGTAATAGCAGTGGACCCACTCACCCGTCATTGATGAAGTTATCCTCGGATCTATGCAAATGGGTATGAGAAACAGCCTAAAAGCCTAACAAGTAACGTACTCTTGATTGCCTTCATCAACATTGGAATCGTGATCGTGATACCCTGATGCGTATGCGGGGGGAGTATCTCTCGACTCTGAGGCAGGCCTATTGACGAGCACGCCGTCGCTGTCGTCACTGATGGATATTTTAGAAATGAGGATAAATAAAGGAGCGTAACGTACGACTCTTGAGCTTCGTCGTCTACGAAAGCAGCACTAATAGGAGCCTTCTTAGGCGACCTGACAACCAAGACGAGCAGCCAAAAGTGAATAAGCAATGTATGACAAGGTTCCCGCCATGCAAGGCAAACCTGGATTTTGTCCTGTAGTATCAAAAAGACGATGAGCACCAGTAGCATTGGAGGAGGAAGTAGACATACGCCGGAGCAGCTTTCGGCATATTTGGGAAACAGATATAGAAAACAGAACAAAGAGGTTATGGACGGAACGAGAACGTGGTATAGGGAACCGGTGAGGGGGAAATATTGGGCAGGACAAATGTTTGACTGGAGAGAGGCAGGTGGGAGGGTGGGTGGATTGGGGAGGAAATATGTTTGACGCTTCTAAAGACACCTGACTTCTTAAGAAGGTGGCGAAAGATAACCGAGCCCTGGACGCATCATACATTGGTAACCAAAAGGTGGGGAAAATCACGAGAAAGTTCAGAAAAACAAAGAAAAAAATGACGACTGAGAAGGGAAAGTCGACATACATTTGCCACATGTGGTTATTGACCGGCCATATAGAACCGGCATCACTCCACTGCGGAGTTGCGAAGCTAGCAAGGCGGTGCGTTCTCACATCAGGATCAAGGCACTTCTTTCATGGAGCATCAAAAATACGAAGCGAACCGAGGCGACCAGGTGTACTTACCGCTTATAGCAGCGAAACTAAACAACAGAAGAAGAAGAAAATAAACGACTGAGACCCCGAGGAGTCGGTCAGATCCACAGTGACCTGATTTATTATTATTATTGTAGCAACCGATATTGAGGGAGATTAGAAAACGATTGCGTACCGTAGTCATTCCATTTTTCCAAGGGAAGATTGTACTCCTTCCCGACATCACTATTCATGGACCGGTTTTACGACAAGAATGCAGCGGGTAAGTGGCTACCTCGCGAGACCGACGACGTTCACAACGATCCTCCCATCGACAATGCTGACTATTCGACAGGTAACGCGCTAGAGGCGATTGCGTCTATGCGGAGACAGGCGTTAGCATCTAGGAGCAGAAGCAGCATAATGCACCTTGCAGACGCCGCAGTGAGTAGCACAATGTACACGGTACACGTGGAAACTAACCACGTCGCAGGTGGAAGATCTCGTAGTTCGGGAAATGCACGAAGGCCGCCAAAACTGGAGGTTGTGCATCAAGGACAGCGACGATAACGTGACAGACGAAGTCGTTCTGCGCGTTCAGGGGATTTTGACCATCAATAACTTGGTACCTACAAACGTTCAGGCGTGAGTAACAAGTTCGTTCACAGGTATACGCGAAGCTGATCTGCTTTCTACGTAAATTAATATAGGTGTCCTACTCACAAGGCCATGTTTCTGACTCAGCAGGCAGAAGTATGTGGAATGGGATCCCGTACGTTCGAGGACGCCATGGACAACATTGCAACCGTAGTAGACAGATTCGCTCAGCACATGGGCGGTGGGGATGTTCCTAACGGATCTGAGAGAGAAAAACATGGTCAGAGGTTTTTTAGCGCTAGCAATCGCATTTTTACCGCTCAGTGCGATGCTCCCACCGAACAAGACAACGAGTTTGAAGAAGGCGTCGATCCGTTCCGACTGTTGGCCAAATTCAAGAATGGGAAGTATATACACGCACCCGAGAACATAGTGAAGTACTTCAGACGCGTCCAGAGCGAAGAAGACAAGTCAGTGAATTACTCCGGAACGTCCGTTTGCTAATTGGAACTTTGACAGGCCGGGATCGTACGAAGGCTACTATCCTGGGGGTTTTGCGGTCGGGGACATAGTTGAGATGCAAGTATCCTTCGTCGCGGTTGTGAAAGGAAAAGAGCAGGCCAAGATGACGACCAGATTGCAAGCGCTCACCTTGCTAGATAATAAATTCTCGAAGGTGACGAACGACGGTACACACGTCGAACTGCTTACCGACGTATCAGCAACAGATGGCAAAAGCAGAGAGATCGAAAGCTCGCGCCAGGCCTGTCGCCAGTCCAGCGGTTCGCCGAAAGGTCGGGTATTTTGCAGCGGACGAGGATGAGGAACGCCAGATTAAGAAGAAGAGGACAGAGGGTCCAGGAGAAGATAGTAACATGGATTAGTTACGGTAGAATGCACCGAATCAACGTTGTTACCAGCTCAAATGGACACCATTGACGGAACTGAAAAGTGGAAGAGTCTGAGACAGCGAGCACGTATGAAGGGTATCACGTGAAGTATCGGCGAGAACCGGCCCGACACAGCGCGACACGCTCAACAAAATAAAAAATAAGAAATAAAAACTTTAAGAAGAGAACGTAGGCGAGAATAAGCCATACATCGCAAGAGACGGATGACTCGTTTTAAATTCAATTTAGACGGAGGAAAGTAGAATAAATCAATCATATTTGCGAGACATTATACGCGTTGAATTAACGAAGTTTAACGAACGAAAGGCACTGAGCGATTGAAGCAAGTTGTAATACACGACGAAAATATTTAAGTAAGGGGAGGATGAGCGTGAAAAGTGTGAACAAGTAATACTATACTACTGACGGTGAAGAACTGATTGTAAGTAATAGGAAAGGGTATTGAGTGTGTGTACTCCAATACTTCAATTCTAGCGCAAGCAGGAGAGCGAACATGTCTGGTATGAAGATAGGAACAAAGACGAGAAAGCGGTACGTCGGAGATGGCCAGCGATCGCAAGGATGGACAGAAAAGGGGGTAGAAGTGGAGAGTATCGAAATAATGTAAAGAGGCAAAGGTAACATCGAGATAAATAAGACTCTCACAACGACGCAGAACTCGAGGACCGTGAGAAGCGGAATCCCTGCCGCCCCCGATGAAGAGCTCTTCCAGCTTTGGGAAGATCGGTAAGGTGAGGAGGGCGACCCAAGAAGAACGATCCAGGTTGTGTAGAATAAGTTCGTGTAGAACAGGAGTGAGAGCTTCCCGCAACACGCGATGACCATAGCGCACTCCGCCGTGCCAAATAGCGTCAACGACTCCAACGACGGCATGAGGAACGGCGCAACTGGGAGCATCCCAGCGGCTAAGACGCCTAAACCACCGAGAACAAGGTCGCGCAGAACGGGCGAGCTTCCCAATGTAGACGCCAAGTCTGGACCGGTAGGCCAAACAGTGCTGTCGAGAGAACCTAAATGTAGGCGTTGTAAACGAGAAAAATAATTCGCGTTTCCCCAAGGCAGAGCCACGTCGACTATGCGCAATATCTCCAAATTTGGAAGATTGCCGGAAAAAATCGGAGGTGGAGCAGCAAACATGCCGTGGGCGCGAAAATAATACTCGCTAGTGCTGTTGGACAGGAAAAGGGAGGATATATTGGGAGCGTTGGCGTTGCGAAAGAAGTCCAATAGAAGGGCCATGAAAACGTTCGAAGTCGCCCATAAGCAGACCTCGTTCCACGATAGGAGAGACGGCATCGCAGCTAGCAAACATCTGTGCACCAATGCGATACGACTGTGCATGTCGTTACGTCGGATGGGCATGGAAAGCTGTTCAGAGTCGACAGGATGATCAATGGCGTGCACCGGATCGAGGAGAATGGTAACGTCCATGGAACGACCTCGAGAGTACTCCAAGCACTTGGTTACGTCGTCCGGCAAGGTAACACAGTCTATGGCAAGCTTGGTCCAATACAGGGCATGGCCACAGACGATGGTGTTCCATTCCGGAAAAGAGTTGCAGACGTCCTTTTTGGCCTCGTTGTACGCGAAAAAAATTCGTCCCGGCGGACTCGAAGACGTCATCGAATATCTGCAGCCACATTTCCACGGGAAGCCGTGGCTCAGCCAGACGAGCTTCGTTCGCCCTGCGAACCATCCCCCGCGTCTGAGGAGGCATATCTGAGTGAAATTGTAACACTGCACCAAATTATTGTATCAAGAACACGCACGGTAAACGCGACGAGGGCAACTGGAAGTCGCGACCAACGCACAGGTAGATATCGCCAATGAAGGACGAGCGGATAAGAGCCAGCAAAATAAAAATAAAAAGGATGGTGGGGCCGGGGCGGTAGGGTGCAGTCAGACGGATAAACGGGGCGAATAGCTCTGGCCGAGAGTCAGATCGTCTGACCGCCAGCGACCAATGATATTCCAGAAAGAAAATTGGAGGGAGGAGAAGGAGAGATGACGCGGAGAGATACGGGAGGAAGACCCCGAATGTAATCCAAAAAAAAAATGGTGCACCTCCATCAGACTCCTTCATCAGAAAGCCACATTGAGGCTGCGTGATATCGGGCGAGATGGCCGGGCGAACTGCCAAGAGACTGAAAGAGGAAGCTATTTGCAAATTGGCGCATCAGCCCGACGGGATGCCTGGGTAACGGGACGCCATGCGCCGCAGGTGATACTCTATCGGAAGCTCCGTTCCCCGAGTAAAGCACATAGCCGTTCTTTCGGATTAAGCGTGGCAACGGAGCGAAATTATTCAGCTGCAGAGCGGAAAAGGAAACTTGAAGACCTTCCCAAAGGCGCAATAGAGATCTACGCACCGAAAGCCTTTCAGACTCGCCACTGCCCCCGCAGTCATACACGCCGCAGCTACGAGACCGGGAAAGAGCGGGAAAGGGTAGATCAGACGAGTGCCAAGGTAGCAACGCGAAGTTCGAGGAAGCAGATAGACAAGCCAGAATGGATGCACAAGTTGAGGCGAAGTACTTACGACGAAAAAAAAAATTTGGGTAGACAGTGAAGAATAGAATAAATACAAAATTGTTGAAGAGAATGCGAAGTCAAGTCGAGTCATCGACGAAAATAGTTATATTACACGTGACACACTACGGGTCGACGGTTAACTGGATTCCACGGCTCGAGAACCACGCAATGTCACCGTCGAGGACGTCCCTGCCTATATTCGCCGCCCGAATATTATCCAGTCGGGACATATTGTTAATACGTCGACTTGTTAGAAGCGATTTGATGGAGTGTAACGGTACTCCGCTCACAGAAAGGCTGCGCAGAGCGGGACACGCGCTGAAGTTGACTGTACCGGACGGGGGAGGGGAGGCGGACGCGGCATGGAGTGCGTGGAACACACTGTCAGATACCAAGCGAAGGTCCAAAGTAACAATCCGTCGCGCCAGAGAAAGGAGGATTTCCAAATCGGGTGTATGCGTGCATCGACCGACGATAACGAGCTCTTCGATATTGGACAAAATAGAGGCGCAGGATGTCAAGCAACGAACATCGCGGTCGTCTGCTAGTACGACCCTGAAGTAATGAAGGGCAGGAAGGTTAAGACGTGATATCAGAAAAGCCAGCGACTCGTCGCCGCGCAAAGTCAATTTGAGGATACGCAGCGAAAGTATGGGAAAGGATGCAACGGGCAGTCGAAGTGGGAGGTAATCCATGCTAATTCCATCGACGTCCAGAGTGTGCAGATCGGACGAATGAGAGATGACGGGGAAAAGATCGTCCCACGAAACCGGGCGTTCGTGCGGCTGCGCGATGCTACACGCGGATTGGCCATGCATAGTATAAGTGATGGTAGGAGTCGAAACGTCCGCTGAAGACCAAGTCAAGGTTGTGAAGGGAGGGAAAGGCGGACCAAATGGCGGAAGGGTGCCGAAAGAGAAGGTAGATATGGCTGTCGGCATAAAATCTTCGAAGCTGCCGATGCTGAAGGACACCAGCAATCTGCGCAAGACATCGGGACTCGTCCAGCGAAGGGGATCAAGCACTTGACCGAGAATATGGGGGGTGTCAGCGACTATGTCGAGCTGAACGCATCGATCCAGGTCTTGGCTGAGGACTTCCACAGCGTCCTCAGCATAAACGTCGAAAGCACACTGATTCCCATCGGAGCCAATCGACAAGGGGCGAGATGGGTCGAACGTCGCGCTGAAGCGCACCGACAGCTCCAGAAGATCGGACAGATAGAGGCACTGTTCAACGTAGTGGATAGGAACTTGTGGGGATATGAGCAGACGCGTCCACCATCTTGCATCGTTCCTGACCCAGTCGTTATGGAGCCGGCAGGAAAGGAGTATCGCTCCTCGGGTACCCAAGAAGTCCAAATCATTGTCATCCTCCAAGGCGATGGGAATGAGATCGAAGATAGCCATTTCTATTTCAAGGGGTATATTGGGCATCGGGATAATAATCTGTCAAGGACAAAGTGAAAAAGACCGATACACCATGCTGAGGAATACGCACAGGTACAATGGACGTTGTAACAGACAAAGACGGGACCGTAGTCACCACTGAAGGAATGGACACGGGTGTTGTATTTGCAAGAGCTGGTATAAACGGAACGATAGTCTGGGACAACAGTTATTAAAATATTAAATTATAAATGAAATATCGACACGTACTTGCCACGGCGCGTAAACAGGATGTCCCGAGAGAGCAGGAGGCGTGCCGACGGGTTGAGAATCGGTAACATTCTATACGCAACGAAACAATTAGCGGCTATTTGCATATCAATATACAACTGGAACGTACACGAGAAGAAGCGGTCTCTGACGAATAGACGAGCGAATCTAGCTGAGAATCCTATTAAGACAATGCTTTTAGCATTCAAAAAAAAATTAAGTTAATAAAGCAAGACCTCAGAGAGTGGATCAGGGTTGGTCGATGAAGAGGAGGTGGCCATGTGAACAAGCAGAGATGTTAAAACAAATAAGTCCAAGTGCTGAGAGGAGATTCTATCATACCAGAGGTACGGAGGAAGCAATTGTTGTAACGTCGGTAAGAATATGTCTTAAGAGGGTAAGGTAGCCGTTGTCCAACAGCCAAACGTCGATGAATAATTGCCGAGCATTACAGGTGGACATCGGACCGGGCAATCCTCATCAGAGAACGACAATCAGAATATTGAGACGCAAAGGGGAAAATGGCCTTCGCACTAGGACTGGAAGTCGATGAATAACAGACGAGGATCACAGGCTGACATTGGACCCGGCAACCCTCGCTAGGGGACGTTAATCAGAAGGTGGGGACGAGAAGCTCCGAGTGGACGAATCAAGATCGCTAGCGCGATGATGCGGTCGAGAACAAAGAGCCACACTCGGTAAATTGACCGGATCAATAAGCGGAAATACCGGACCGCAACATTCGGCCCGAATATCGAGTCGTTTGAATTGACATGCGAAAACACGAATAATGAGGTTCCTAAGTCATGAAGAGCGGATATACTAATCGAAACATGAAAGTAGTAACTACAACGATACTTAGGAAGTAAAGGTCGAAATAGAACAGCGCGCATAAGATGTAAATTAAAAAATTTATAAATAAACTCAACGAAAGGTATGCACGGCCATATAGGAACTACAATCCATGGTGGACGTAGTAGGGACCTAATGTAAGAACAGCGAATGAAATGACGCTCCTTGGAGAGAAGGATAAATACCGCGAGAAGACCACATATCGGTCAACACAAATTCGGGCACTAACTCCCGCAGGGTCTCCAGTAACTCGGGGCGGAATGCCGGCGGGGAGGGAGAATCCACCGTAATAGTGGTTATACCCGAGCGCACTGCATCGTCGGGCATGCTGCGGATCACGAAGGTAACGAGGTCGAGAAGGGAATCAATGTTGAACCTGCCGAGATGCAAAGCTAGGAGGTTGACGGCGAGGTTGGGCTCCAAAAGGCGGGGTCGGCTGATAGCCCAATCACAATACGACTCGAACACATGGGCAAGAGAATGAGTGAGATCGAGCACTTCCAGGGAAGCAAGGGCAGAAAATAGGAGGTGCAAGGATATGACGTCGCCTATGTCGCCGCGGACAGTGAATCGAGTGAGGCGCATGAGAAGGAAAGGATGGACGAGGAGAACGTCAACACAGTCGTAGACCTGCCGCACGGTCAAGTCTATAATCCCAGGAGCGTCCAAAACCCCAAGAAAGGCCGACGTAAAGTCGACATACGCGAAGTGGATGTCGACCACTCGCAAAGTAGTCGAGCGGAGGGATGTGCCGACAGGGAATTGCAGAGGACGAATATGGGCGATTCGAAGGACACGCAAGCGACGCGCGCGGCGGAATAAAATGGGCAGAACCTCGGGCTTCATATTGGGACAGCGCGAATAATCTGCGAGTTCCAGCACCTCGAGGTTGTCGTACATGCCCACCGCGTCCCACTGCACCGCCGTGCAAAATACTGCTAAACGGTGTACGTTGGGAAGTTGACCAGAGAACCAGGTATGGCACTGGAAAGGCCGCTCGAAGGTACCCGGTTCCGACACATACGACGAATACCCAGCCATATACACGTAGGACACGTCGAGAGTGTACAAAGTGTCGGCGCGAATGTCCTGACAATGAAACTGGACGCGCGCGAAGGCGAATGGATTTTCAGTGGTGAAACGGAACGACCTCCAGCGATGGGCGGTGGGGGCGATAACTGCGAAGATGTTGTCGACAGCCTTGAAAAGATTATCCTTGGTCCCTTCTACGTTGAGAATGAAGCAGACATCCCGCAACAACAAGGAGATGTCGAGATCGCCAGTCGGACACCTGGCCAAGTAGAAACGAATACGGTCGAGCGTTGTGTCTTTATATATTGGAATGTAGGACCACAGCTCGGAAAGATTACTGACACTGGCCTGCGAAGTAAACATACGACACCATCAGTAAAAGACGACCTCGAAACAAAGAAAAGATAACGCACATGCCAGCCCTTTGAAAGACTGGCCAGTATTCCCCTGACGCGAGAGCTCTCTTGAGGAGATAGCGAAGGGTCAAGGACGGCTTCAATCGCGAACTTGATCCAAAGCTCTTTCGGCAGGGGAAAGTCGAGCTGCGCGTCTGAGTCCACCGGTAAGGTATAGATCTGACCATTATTGAAGATTAATTGAAAAACTAAATACATATTGTGGAAAGGAACACATACGCGAGGCTGAGCGCGACCAGATGACACGGCACCAAGATTGACAAAGGCTGGAACAACAGCCATAGCAGATAATAAACCAATGAGAGGAGGGTGAGGGGCGAAGAAAATAATCCAAAAAAAGACTATAATATATCCAACACCTGATAAATTGGGTTACCTCCGGAGACGGGATTGGCTTACGGGAGCAACCAGTCCCAAGGGTCAAGCAAATTTGTCAAGCGATGCAACCTGCGATCCCGAATCAGGACCCCGTAAAGTGGAGCCAGCCAACTGATAGGGAACGGTCGTACCGTAGAGGCGAATAACACGAGACAAAACAAAGTAGCGGATGCGGTCGTCATTACTGACCACGGGATCACCGCGCTCCGCAGTTACACAGCCAAAATCTGAGTGGAACAATCAGACAAGGCACCATTAAAAAATAAAGAGGCGACTCGACGTCAATAAACTATACTCAAAGCGAATCCATCATATCCCACTGAAAAAATGTCAGTCCAATCCACTATGCGGAACACATCGTCGGCCTTCAGGCTTGTCGCATCGAAATTCAGAAAAAGCGCCAGAGTGATAACAGCGGAAACGAGCACCTCTGCTAAAGGAGGAATGGTGAGCTGCGTTCATCGTCCCTTGACGAGTGTCCAACTAAGCCAACTTATAGGAGGGAAAGAAAACAGCACTTCCAGTAAGCCAAGCGTAATCCGCGGTAGAATGAATACTAACTTCGCGACAGGACTTCCCGACCAACTTCCAGACGATTATAATTACGACGGAATTCCAAGCGAACGACGCGCTGCGTACGGTCACCAATGGCGACGTAGGTTTTGACACAGAGTTCACTGATCGGCGCCCCACCAAGGAGGAAGCGTACATCATCGACATGCTACCACCTGGACAGCTGAGGAAGACAGCCATTCTGGGGTGGCAGATAGTCGAGCTCAAACGGAGCGATAACTTCCAAATTGCATGGAAGAAAATCGGACTTCGCGTCGTGCAGCTAAGCCAGAACGACGTAGCGTGGGTTCTAGATATGTGGAAAATACAAGGTAAGAGTATCATCGACACCAAGTAATCGGCACTTACCTATGACAGCCTTCCCGACTGAGCTAATACGCATTCTCGAGTCAGACGACATGGCTAAGGTTGGAGCCGGTCTGATCAAGGATATTTCAGTCGTATGGGACGACCTTCGGTTTGAAATGCGCAATTTAGTCGACGTAGGATTCATGGCAAGGCTTTTACTTGCTCAGAAAACGCCCAAAATCGCGTATAGCAACCTTGCCCTTCAGACGTGCGTCGAAGAACTGTTAGGTTTCAATTTTCCAAAGGAAATGGCGCAAAGCGACTGGGCAGTGGACGAGCTCACCGACGCGCAGATCACTTGTGAGTCAATTACGTCCGTGGTCGTACCAGAACTAAGCGCCTCACAAGATGCGGCACAGGACGCAGTAGCCTGTGCCCGACTACACAAACTCCTGGTTCCGGCGCTCGACAAGAAGAGCCACGACGACAATGTCGCCATTCCAAGCGCGTGGTACACATTCAATACCAAAGCCGGGGAGCCAACTAGGAGGAAACGTGCCGTCGACGGAACGGAGGTGATTTGGAAGCAGGCCGATTGTACTTGGTACGGCGGAGGGAGATTCATAGGCTACCCGTAGAGCAAAAGATGTTAAAGAAAGAAATGAAGGATTGGATCCCTCCATATATGTGCCTCCCAAAACGAGATGTAGGAGAACAAAGTACAAAAACGGGATAAATGACATCACCAAGTCGGTATATACTTGATATATCAACAACAGCAAACAACCTACAATGGAACCCGCTATTTAAACATTAACAAAAAACATGGAGGGAAAAAATCACAACAGTGATAGATACGGAGCGGCCGTAAGTCACGAAGGCAAAAGAAAGGTCGAAGTACAAGCGAGAGACTCTAGCGCACGGGCCCGTCAAACTGATGACATCAATAGCACCAGCAAATAATTCGGCAGCCAATGCCGGGATCCCTTTTGACAACGTCAACGTCCACCAAGTACATCATATATTTCCGAGCAAGTCACAACAATATTATACCCCTTCAATGAGAGATACAGCAAGCTCCGTACCTCCTGTAGCCTTGGCTTTTCTAGCGAGACGGATGAGGATCACTTCGCCCAACCACGAGCTAATACCCGCCCTAACCAACGCCACTCGGAAAACTTTCCCATGCAGAGCGTGTTGTCGCACCGCAGTTGGCCGGAAGACAGGCTATCAAACGATGTCCATTGAGCAAGACACAATTGACGTTAGCTTAAGAAACGCACCTCATCACTATCGTGGCGAAATTGTTCTAGGTGTCGGCATTGCGCGTCGAAAAAGTTGCCGACCAAATCCGACAAGCGCAGCTGTCCAAGGAAAGAAGGCTTCGCAAGCTCTATCTCTCTGGTGGTGTCCCCCAAAATCTATGGAACGTTAGTCAAGCAAGGATCTGATTGGACTGCAGACGATCACCTCGCCGACCACCTGGCCAAACATGAAAGCGGCAGGATAACCATGTACATCATAAGACGACAGCTCAGGTCCTCGTCTACCCCACCACACATAATCTTCGTCCTGACGAGTATTTAGGGTAGATAATATTTCTTGCGCCCGGGGACGTGGAAGGGGAATGGAGGCACGCAGCATGTCCTTCTGGACGAACTGCCTGATATTTATTGTGGGGTTCTCAATAGATATCCATCAGTCACAAGCGCGTGGTTTCGATTGGCCAACATCATTTCACATGAAAGCGCAGTCCGTACAGAAGGGCCGAAACCATACGGGATATAGGTCAGTACTTGAATAACAATGACGTCTACGGAGGCGAGACGAGCAACTTTCTGGGCAGGAACAGCAACCATGCTGAGGCACATCAACATCCGCAGTTGCGTCAACACTCAAGCACGACAACCCGACCAAGCGCAAATCCAGTGGTGTAGTCGGCGCCGGCGACGCGTCCAAGGGCAAGTCCAAGGACATCCTCTGAACCAGTGACTCTGATGATAGAGCCGTAAGTAGGATCCCAGCGAGCACCTTCGAACATTATCTTATCTTGATCTTATCTACACATAAACGAGCAATAACGCGTACGCAGAAATGAGTCAAGAAAACGTACGCATGAACGAGTAAAGGACTATTTAAGGATGGAAAGTCTCACAGAAATTCCCTTTTAAGGTAAGGAATCCACCACGCTTCGGTGACATCATAGCGAAAAATGAACCCAACTGCGGCGGTAAACTGATGGTAAGAACGAGCGAAAAATCAAGATTTTTAGACTCGTAACTACGGCTGGAGTCCCACACTTTTTTATGGTTTTGTGCGTAAAGGCATTTCCTCCCTGGACACATTCACCGGCAAGAACTGGAAGTTTCCAGTAGACCAAGCGGATGAGCTCTGAATGCTTTGCAGACTGAGTTTTGTTATCCCAAACGCTCCAAAAAAAAAAAAAAAAAAAAAATGATTTCTGGGAATCGACAAACAGCAGCAACAGTCTTTCATGAGTCAGTCTTTTTTCTGCTTCAGTGGAGCACTTTTTTCTGTTGGAGTAAGGCACCGTTGTGAGTCATGTCCATCTGCCGTGTGTAGCAATCTATGCATGAAGTATCGGATCCGCGATTCCACTCCGACAGGCTCCGACTGACTTGTACTTCGAACTTCATAAGACATTGAAAACACAAGTCTGCCCTCTCAAACATGTCCCTTTACCAGAAGATGACCACCAACTCCGATCACGATCTATCCACCATTGCCGGCGTGGAAGCTTACCTGGCTACCACAAAATTCGCCAGTACCCACGTTACGGCGTTGACTGGTGGTACCGGTAACTTCGCGTACCGTTTACACCTCACGAGACCACACGAGGGACATACGACACTTGTCATGAAGCATGCGCGCCCATATGTGGCGTTATCGGCAGAAATCCCGTTTGCCATCGAAAGACAGGTCATAGTTATCTTCGAAGTTATGCATCGATTCCACAGGTTTATTGTGTTCTACAGGCCTTCGAAGCGAAAGCTCTCGAGAAAATCAAAGGCGGTCTCGATTGCGGACCGTTGACAACCGTTCCTGGGCTGCATCACTTCGACGAGGAGGCGCATGTCATTATCATGGACGACTGCGGGGAGAAGTCACTAAATTTGAAGCAGTTAATGCTCACAGCGACGCCTCCATCTGCGGTGGCGCGGGAAATCGGCCTCGCACTGGGTCAGTTTCTTGGGCGGCTGCATTCGTGGGGTACCGTCGACCCCAGCATGCTCCATTTCTTCGATTCTAATGAACAGGCGAAGGTAATGTTTCAATTCCCGTCCATTGTTTCCCAGTCCATCTACTCACGAATTATTTCCACACCAGAAAATCACTGCATGGGTCACCTACGGACGGATAATATCTACACTGACGACCGCCGACATCCCCGCCATTGCTCTGCTGCCCGAGCCGGTCTCCCAAAGCGACATGGACGACATCCGCGCCCTCATCGCTGAACGCACGTCCGAGATCCTCACCTCGCGTGCCACGCTCACCATGGGCGACTTCTGGACCGGGAACATCATGGTCAGCCTCAGTTCGGACGGCACGCTGGAGCGTGTACATGTTATTGACTGGGAACTCGCCAAGCCCGGCGTCGCCGCGCTCGACGTGGGACAATTCTGCGCGGAGATGCATACGATGACGCTGTTCAAGGAGTTCACTGTGACCCCAGCGGCGGCGCTCCTGGAGGCGTTTCTGACGGCGTATCGTGCGAATTGTGGCGTGATGGCGCCGCATCTGGCCAATGTGGCGGCCAGGCACATGGGCGGGGTGAGCTTCCCAGAGTGCTGGTGGAGTTGAAGTTTAAACTAATTTCGATTTGCAGCATTTGGTGACGATTACACCGCGCGTCGGCTGGGGAACGCCAGAGGAGACGGTCAGGGCCGTTCAGGTAGGTCTCGAGTACTTGAGAGCGGGATGCTCGGACCGATGGGTGCGCGAGCGATCTGTTCTTAGTCCGTTGATGTAGAAGATGACCAGTACATAAGTAGAACAAGTCGAAATTTTGATCATCCTGAGTGCAAAGTTGGCACCGTTGCATGTACGGGAGTAATTGCGGCCTTAGAACGTAGCTCCAAGATTCCAGTTGGGTAAACAGCTTCGGCAACATTGTGAGCCGCGGTCGATATTTAGGGGAAGTTTTTCTTTAAGACGGTGTTCTGGAGATTGCGGCAACACGGGCGAGGAGATTTCTGGACTGTTTTGATTACCAGTCAGCAGATTTCAACATGGTCGGTTTTCACTTAGACTGTGAACAGCTGCTGGAAATGAACCAAAAATGAAATTCAATTCGGTGGCCACACCCGGGCCGTCTCGTCCCCCAATAATTCAAGGCAAACCAAAATCTGCTCCGACGTGTCGCCCGAAGCCACTGAAGACATCAACCAGAACTGGCAGGTGTAGCCAACTTTTCACAAGTTGGCTGTGAGCTCAAAAGTTCTTTTGAGCTCACGTTGAACGGTTGAAGCTTTGGCAGCAAGCCTAGAATAAGTCCGAGTCTAGAACGGCCGCGACCGTGGCCACATGACCTGCGTATCTTTCGACAGCAAGTTTGAACTCCTTCAACGTCAACCTTGCCGTAACTTGGCCACAATGACCTCATACCAGTCCGATTGTTTCATATCAGCCAGCTCATGGCTGGCGACTCCTCAATGGCCACCCACCGACCACCGATACCCCAACCGACCTTTCCCCCTGACTTGGAACAAGAAATCTTCGAGACAGCTGCCCTTTCTCATACTGTCTCGATTCCAACCTTGATGTTGGTCGCATGGCGCGTTAGAGAATGGTTAGCTGTCCCCAGATCATCTTCAGGGGTTGTCGAATCAATTGTCAAGTACAGGCTCGAGCCGCTACTTTATCGGACCATTACTCTTCCTCGGCTTGGTATGCAAGATGGAGGAGAGAAAGTGAATGGATATCCCCTCTTTAACGACCACACACTATCAACGATGTTGATGTCCAAGCCACTCGACTTCCTTGCACGATCTGTGAAAAACCTGTGTCTTAACGGGATCTCCGTCGACATCGCGATATATGCCCTCAGTGCCTGCGTCGGCGTCGAAAATCTGTGGATCAGCAGCGAAGAACTTGAAGAGTGCTTGCCGTTGATCGCTCAGTTACCTTTGACGCGGCTGTACTGTGACGTGGAGTTGCTTTTTGGCTGGCGCAGGCAGATCGATTTTACGCATCTAATGTTCCAACGGATAACTCATCTGGAGCTGTTTGACATTGTCGAGGAGGATGGCGATGACCCAGAGGACGACACGCATAGCGTGGAATTCTGGGCCGATCTCGCATTGATTCCTACTCTGACGCATCTGGCGTTTAACGACGAAGACTTCCTGCCTTTGTGCCCAACTTTGCTCCGCGCGTGCACTACCTTGCGTGTTCTCGGCATTATGATTCAGGGGAAACGCAGGTCGGAAGACGTGGGGGAGTTGGCGAAGGACCCTCGATTTGTGGTAATGTATTGCCGCAAGTATATAAAAGACTGGCAGGTCGGGGTCCATAGGGGAATTGACTATTGGACGCGGGCTGAGGACTTCGTTGACAAACGAAGATATAAGCTAATCGACCGTGTGTTTACGTTCTACTTCTTAGGTCGATCCCGTAATAACAACTTTTCTTCAGCCCTCCAATACGAAATCACAGAGGACGAGAGTTTGAATATCGAGTAGGAAGGTCTTCATCGAACGCGGTACAGTTGTTATTTTGAACTGACCCTTGCCCAATGTTGAATAGCTTTGTAGATTGAACTCCGACAACTTTTGGACAGCCCTCCGATATAAAAATTTCAGAAAGCAAAGCTTGAACACTGTTGAAACTTGAGTTACCGTGGTACAGTTGGTATTTCGTGTTGTTATATTGGTCCAATGCAGATATATTGTGTGAGGCGTGATGAAGAGAACCGAAATTGCTATTGAAACTCTGTGCTAGTCTCTCCTAGCCAGACTACAAAGGTTCGTTCCTCACATGTTGTACTCATCACATTCATTTGGACGGAAGTACTACATTTCTTGGGATAAATGACAAATCAACAGACCCCACGTTACGAGTGCCGCCATGATTATCAGCCCTGCCGAATATTTCGCTCCCGCTCGACGAACAAGGAACCTCCAGGCGGAGCTGGTCCTCTCGAACTCCTCCTTGTCATTCACTCGTGGAAAATCTGTTGCCGAGCTTTCCTTTCCGAGAAATTCGCACAAAGGACCCCACCCTTCCTTCACTTCATACCCCAACAGTCGTTCCCTCGGAGTCACCCGCCGGACCGCATCGTAATGCTCCAGGAACTGTGCCTTCGCAATTTTCTCTGTGACCCTCGCTGCGGGCGTGTTGAACAAAATCGTATATACGAGGTGCATCAGGACGTCATATTTCCCCGCCAACTCGGGGTACAACCAGATGTTGAACCTTCCCAGCAACGTCGGCCGCAGCGCTGGTATTATGGTGGCCTCGAAAGAGCGCCACAAGCTATCTGAGTCGCGGGTATTCAGCACGATTTTCGCGTCTGGGTACGCCGCGATGAGCTCCGCCGCGAACAAAATTTGCGGCACGTCGCGGCAACGGCCTGTTAAACCTATGAAACTTACACGTCATTGGAGCATCGAATTCTCGCACCTGACAGTCACCGAGCACTCTATCCCACTCCTCTGGCCCGTACAGCGCGCCCTCTCCGTAAAATTTGGCTTTGATGGCGGCAATCCAGAAATCGAGCTCCTCTGAGGTGGAGAACGCGTCCCATCCGTGGTTCGTTCGGATGTATCCTAGTGCCTCGAGGGCGAGCTTCAGCGCTGCTCCGAGGTAGGTTAATTGCCACTCGATGTCGTGCCCCGACATACAATTAGTCCCCGTTCGTGAAAATCCCAGCGCGAGGACCTGCATGGGCACCACATAATTTCGTTTCCAATTGGGGCCCTGGGGACAACTTGACGGCTCTTGACAATAGCTGTTGGACTGGTATCGCATTTTTAAAGGGCCGCCGCCACTGCACGCCACCGAGTCGTCCCGAGGACCTGGCGGGGTTATACCGAGCTGACATCACGTCGGTTGGTTCTATCGCAAACTAACTTTTCGATGAAGCTTGAGGTGCATCTGTTTGAATCTCCTTCTGAGGACACGGGTGTTTCCGCGGAATACTTAGTGTGGTAGCATTTGTATCTCGGATAGCCGAGTTGTGCTGTTGAACTCAGATGTAGGAGCAGGCAGTGTATCCGAGTCGTTGGAGTCGTGTTGATATTTTATATTCACCTGTGATGCATCATGCATGCATATGACTGTCATTTACCAGGCTATAAAACGATCTGAAAACATGGGACTTCAATCTCACGCAACCAAGCTACAGGTGAATCGGTACAGGTTCTTGAACTTAGCTCGATCCTTGCTTGAATCTTGCCGTTCTTACCGGGATTTTCTTGGGATTTTCCAAGTCTTGATCGTATGAGGTACAGACAAATTAAAAAAGGGTATCTTCTCTGCGTTTGATATCCGTAGCATACTCAATGCATAGACACAACATAGACACATTATTCTTTTTGTTTGACCGTATTTGCGTGTTTCTGACCGCGCCGTGACCACGTAATGATGACGGTTGCCGAATGTGGCCTCGTTTCTCTTCCCTTGCCTCAGCCTGTGCGAAATGCTACAACTCTGTCGCGCGGAGGATGGGCAGGTCTTCCAGGTCTGTTATTTACTTTTTGAGCTGAAGATATGCTGAATGGCTTCATAAGGTGAATGCGGGCGTACGGGACATAGAACGGTGAGCATGAGTGGCTGGGTACTTACCTGGTTTCTTCGGCTCATTCGCGGTAGAATCGGGAGCTTGGAGCTCTTTCTGCACCAGGAAACCGGGATTGACCAGGACTCAGTGCTAGCGTACCTGCCGGACGGACGCCGACTAACTAATAGCAATATTCGCGAATTGACGAGCTCGCAGAACCAGGTGCGTCTTTAGCGAAGCGTTGTGCAACCAGATTCTCATCTTCGTGTTTGCAGTCCATTTATGTCTTCAATAAATATTACCTTGATCTGAATTTGGACGACGTCCTGCGCGATTTGCGGGTAGAGGCGCCGCTGCAGCCACCCATTGAAGGTGTGTCTCGCCTTCGGAGTGCCAAAACTATATATTGAGAACTTTGCAGACAGTATCACTGCTACCCCGCCCTTCCGACCCTCACAGCTCGGTGCCTCGTACTTGCGCACAGCGCTCGTTCACAGGGAGCAAATCAGCCACATTCTCGCAACACTGCATTGCCAGCATGATGCCCTGCGGGTAGCGCTAACTGGTCTGGATCTCCATGTTCTGGCCATCGTGGACACTTTCGAGAGCGTTGCGTCTGCGTCTCGGCGGGAGCTGGAGAAGCAGGCCGCATTGCTCGCAGGTTTGGAGGCCGATTTGGACATCATCAGCCGAGTGCGGATACACACCGAGTTCGTGTCGCCCGCGGTGCGCAAGGCGATCGAGTCAGGCGATAAAGCACGCACACTTGGCGATTATGTATCCAACGTAAAGATGAAGCAGGTTGCGGATACCTGTGCACGGACGCATGGTCGGCTTTTTACCTTTTTCGTTTGGGATGGCATGCCGACCGGGATTTTAGACGACTTGAGGGCACGTTTTATTCAGACAGAACAAGCTGTCACGCAGCTTCAGCAGGGAACGGATTCCGTGCGGTCTGCAATCATTGCGACAAGGTTTGGGAGCTACTGGGAAAGCATTCATTTTTATCTAACGGATTTCCCAGTCTTCTCGACGACGGGGAGGCATCGTCACGGCGATCTCAGGACATTTTGGATAAAATCTCCCATGGCGCGGGAGTGCTCGAGGGTAAGATCTTTTGCGAAATACGCATCGACCCCGTCTAACTTCCCACACACAGGCCACGTACCTGATCCAGACGGCGTCCTTCAGGGTGATTATATCTCTGTGTCGCGCCTGTTACTTCAAAGTCTGACCTCTGCCCACTCCCAGAACTCCGGCAGCACGACTTCACGTTGCGCCAAGAGCTGCAGTTCATCACCAACGTTAAGGTAGGCCCCCACCTCCACCTCCCGCAGCGACGCCTTCATTCACGTGTGCAGCGCAGAACGCATACACGCAGCAGTGCATCGGCGCCCTGCGCGACATCAGCGGCCTGAACAACGACATGGTGCACATCCCGCCCGCGCTCGCGGCACTGCAGGCGAGCTTCCGCGGCAAAAACAGCTTCCCGCACATACAAAGACTGCACAACATGCTGTATGCGTATGGCGCGACGGTCATCGAGATCGTACGGCGGAAGGAGTTCGGTGAGGCCGTTCCTCCCTATTTCAATGAAGAGCGGCGCGGGCTGAACACGGAACGTAGCGAGGTTCTTCTACCAACGGGCGCAGAGCATATTAGAGGTTATGGCGCAGCTCTCGTGAGTATCTTCGTCGTCGTCGCGCTTGAATCTCGGTTTTAAGGGCAATTCCTTTGCAGAGCAAGTGAACGCAAGCGCCGACAAGTACATCGCGGGGAAGTGCACGGGCAGCTGCCGTTCGAGACGCGTGGCATGGAAGACCCCGTACCGACCATCGATTTCTCGCCGACCGGCAATCTCGACACATCGTACTCGCTTGAGCGGGGGGATGTCGACGGTGAGCACCCTCCGTCATCGTCCTCACAATCATACTAACGACCGCATGATGCAGGCCTGCTGCACGTGCTGGACGATCTAGAGAATGCATCCCGCACTGGGAATGACTTGGTGGCTCTCGCGGCGGTAAGGGAGTGTCGTGCGGCACTCGAGAAGCTGGTGGTCAAGATGGACAGCCTCGAATCGGGCTTTGACCGCATCGCGGAGCGTTCATGTATGTCTCCGTGCCGTCGGTATTCTCATCCTCACCTCTCATGCTACCCTTAGTACTTTCTGCCTCCCGTCTATCAATGTCTAGGCGCCGCTGTGAGTTCTGTTCTTCTCACGATTTTTGCGTTGGCGCTGACGCAGAAGTGTAGCAACTGAGGCGGACGAGCAGGCGTTCCAGGAGCTGTCTCAGCAGCTCCGCGAGGCGCAGGAGTCGCGCACGCACCAGGACTCGGTGTACCAGGAGGAGCGTTACGCACTTCAAAGTCAGATCCACCGCCTCCAGTCCGACTTGCGTGAGGCAGATGCCACGGCCGCCGGCGACCGCGCGCACACCGATCAGCTAGAACGCGAGCTCCAGACCCTTCGCGCACAGGCGGACAGCGAGCTCGGTGCGCGAAGGAGCATGGAGGAGCGCAATGCACGGCTGGCGGGGGACGTGGAGAGCCAGCGGCGTGAGCTCGCGACGGCCCTGGCGGACGCGACAGAGCAGAGTCGGCTCGCAGAGGCGCTGCGTGCGGAGCTCGCGCAGGTGCGAGGAGATTTTGAGGAGGTGAAGGCGCTCGAGGCGCGGAATGCGGAGAACGTCGCGCACCTGCTCGAGGATCAGGCGAACAACCTGCGGATTCTGGAGGAGGCGCGGGCAAGGGGGGAGAACCTCGAGGTGCAAATCCAAGCGGCTCGGTCGGAGAGCGAGAAGGTGGACCAGGCGCTCAAGGAGGCAGGTCGCGAGAAGGACAGGCTACTGCGCGCGCAGGCGTCGGAGCACGACCGCATCATTCGGGATCATATCGCTGAGGCGGATGGGGACCGTGCGGTCCTGGAACGACAGTTCCACGAGCTCAAGGCCGTGCAGGAACACACCGCGCGCCAGCTCGAGGACGAGCGGCATGAGCGGGAGGTCGCTGCCAAGGACGTTATGGGGCTGCGGGAGGAGCTGAAGCGCAGCGAGCGCGAGCTACGGGAGGCTCGACACGCAGAGCGGGTGTTGCGGGAGGATTTACGGGCGGGGCGAGCTTCACAGTCGGACTTTGAGCAGCGGCTGGAGAACAGTGGCAGGCTTGTCGCGCAGATTCTTGACGTTGCGATGGCGTTCCGCACCGCGCACGTCAAGGCCCTGAATGCAGCGCAGCTTATGGCGTCGCATCCTGGCACGGGGCCGCGATCTAGCTCGGGAATGACAGAATCTGGCTTTGCGTCTTCGATGCGGCATAGCGTGATCAGCCATCTCGATGAGCCGTCGCCGATCGACCCTTCGGACCCGGCTGGGGCCTTGGAAGCACTTCGCGCCTACGACCACGACCACTTCTTGGAAGCTATCACAAAGACAGGTGCCACGATTCGGAAGTGGCAGAAGCAATGCAAGGAGTACCGGGAGCGCGCGAAGGGCAAGATATCGTTCCGAAATTTCGCCAAGGGAGACCTTGCTCTATTCTTGCCCACTCGGAACTCTGTCTCCAAACCGTGGGCGGCGTTCAATGGTGAGCTTGTTCTTGCCGGGCGATCAGCTCCGACGTTTACCCTTCGACAGTGTCTTTCCCGCACTACTTCCTTCAAGCTACAGGCCATCTTGCGGAACAGCTCAAGACGCGGGAGTGGATTGTGGCCCGGATTACCTCGATAACCGAACGCGTTGTCGATCATAAGGTGGGTTGTCTTCAATGAAAAATCTCCTGATCTGCGTATTGATCAATCTTCCAGGATCCGACCAGTAACCCATATGGACTCGGTGACGGTGTGAAGTATTACATGCTCGAGGTCGAAGACTGGACGCAGCCCAGCCAGCAGAACAAGCGGAGGCTTTCATCGCGGAAGGTCTCTAAAGATCATTCACAATCGCCACTCGCCGACAGTACGCCTACGCTTCCATCTGGACCGCCGGAGGCTGAGGTAGAGGACACGTTCCTGACTACACACCCACCAAATTTACACCTCTTCCCGGTCCGCCCACGAACTGGCTCCTCTCCCCCACTCCGCCCATCTTCCTTGTCCCGTTTGTTGGCACAGGCATCGCCAGATTCCCAATTGGAGACAATCCCTTCTCCCGATCGCGCACCGTCACCACCGCCCATCTCTCCCCCGCCCCCCGTTTCACCGTCCCATCACACGGGCTCCATTCCCCAGCATGTCCCAGTCCTGAGCTCCGCGTTGCGACCCGGGTCCAGGGCGTCGCGTATATCGACGACCTCGCGATTTTCCGTGGGCCGCATACCTGCGCTGGGAAGTGCCTCGTCTGGATCGCCGGGAGCAAAGGCCCCGCCTACCACGGCATTAGCCGAGCAGCTCATACTCTCATCATCGCCGTCTTCCGGGGAGGGGAACCCATTCGGAAGTCCATCGACACCTTCCCCGGACGAGTCCATGTCCGAAGGCGTGTCAAACGTTCTTCGACATAGTCGCCGGCGGACGTCGTCGTATCATGTTCCGCGCACGTCGCCCCTCGCGCCTGCCTCCATCTCAGAGAGCACCGCGAGTACCAGCACCGCCACGGCTGGGCCGCTACGTACGTCCAGCACCGCTACCAACACGCTAGCGAACCTGGCGAGCAGCTGGGGCGTGTCGTTTGGGCGCAAGAAGAAGGCGGAAGCGGCTGCAATGCTGACTTCGACCTCTGAAACAGACCCGGGTTCGGAAGAACATAGAATAGAACAGACGACCCAGGAAACGTCGGCGTCGGCGTCTGAGCTGCTCAAGCGGTTCTGATATGTCTTAATGTAGGATCTCTACTCTTTTTTACCGCCGCGTGTAAATATCCATATCTCGTGTAATAGGTCGTTGTCCTGGGATTGTGTAGCACATGCTCAAACTTAATCTCGCGTCCACAAAACGAGAAACCCAGCTTGTCAGGACAACTCGACAATCGACCCGTACACACTTTCCGCATCTGTTTCACGGCCAACGCTGATTGTGAAACATTGAGTTTGGGCTCGGAGAAATATGCATCGGCCACTCCCGCCCCACTCGCGTGAAAGGGCGCGGGTAAACTTCGGAAGCCGACGAGCGCATTTGGATCACGCAGAAATCGACGTGATGGTGTGATGCAGTATAAAAACATTTGATTACCCCGGACTGTGGGGAATTGTCGATGAATTATCGAGGGGGAAGTCTGCCTGTAGCTCAGTACACAAGGAGAAGGGCCTTCGCCACAGGTATCACCATTTTATTGACTCGCCAGCCTCGGCCTGCTTCAGCTGTAGATCCCTCAGGAGCCTGGGGTTGATCCTTCGGCAGTCAAAATGTATGCAACATCCCACGCTGCCACTGGTCAACTGACTACCTCCTTAAGGATCACCCGTTGCGAAAACCGAATCGCAAGGACCCATCTGGTCGCATAAACAGACCGAATCACGGAGTACCTTAGGAGAAACTCAAGAACTTATGTCACCTGAGCCGCTATACATAAACCCCACGAAAAGCATGATTCTCCAGGCGTCTTCCCCGCCCCCACAACCTTCAGTCAGTGCTCATCACAATGGCCGGCGGAGTTGTAGCGACTACGAGCGGCACCAATGCATATACGCATCGTATGTGCAGCCATTTTGGGAATTTTACAACCGCTGACCAGCAATAGTGATGGACCCGAATCGGAAGTGGTACAACAACAGACGGTGCGCTTTCTGTATATGCTTGACTGACTATCGTTCTTACCATTTTCACTCTTCAGACTGATCACACTCAATGCCTGGATCGTCCTGCTGTGAGTGCCTCGCAACAATCGGCGTTTCTGCTATTCATTTCCCTTCCCAGGCTTATTACTTCGAGTACAAATGGATACGACGGGTCTATGATGAATGGGCTGCAGTCCTTGACCCAGTGGGAAGACTACTTTGGGCATCCCAAGCAGGGTAAACTTGGTTTGCTCAATGCCATTCAAGTAAGCCAATGCGTTTATTTCTTCATGAATTATACCAACATTGCATAGAACATAGGCGCCCTTGCAGGTAGTTCTTGCAAACCGGCTCTAGATATTTTTCGTGACCGCCCCTCGCAGGCTATCCTTTTGCTCCATATCTTTCGGACGGAATCGGACGGCGACCAACGGTCTTCCTGGGCGCGTTAATCATGTGCATCGCAACTGCCATACAAACCGCCTCCCAGTCCGTCGGGATGTTTATTGGTGCTCGGTAATTAATCCATATTCTCCCACAAGTCTCGCTTTGCTCATCAATATCCTTGCAATGCAGCTTCCTCATTGGTTTCGGCCTTACTTTCGCTGGTAAGCTATTGGAGGCCCGTGTATTGTGCTCTTATTCCTGACCGCTATTTGTCGATCAGCTAATGCCGCGCCGATGCTGGTTACCGAGCTTTCCTACCCCAAATACCGTGCGCCGCTCACGTCGACGTACAACTCCCTGTGGTACTCTGGGGCAATCGTGTAAGCACACAGTCCCGATATCTTTCATACCATCTGACCGCTGGTCTTTAGTGCCGCGTGGGCAACCTTCGGCACCTTCAAGATCAACAACACCTGGGCGTGGCGTGTGCCTTCTCTCCTCCAGGCCATCCCATCGATCCTCCAAGTTTGCTTCGTTCTATTCGCCCCAGAGTCTCCGCGTTTCTTGGTCAGCAAGGGCAAGGAGGCAGAGGCGCTCAAAATTCTAGCGTACTATCATGCAGATAGCAACGAGTAAGAGAACCTGCGATTGCGTTGGGGCAAGACGATATTGACTCCCCCTAGGGACGACCCACTCGTCAAATACGAGTTTGAGGAAATCAAGGCCGCCATCGAGTTTGATCGTACAGGTGGGTCCATTGTCGTCCGTCAATCCTCGTACGAACTCATGTACCATCCAGTTGCTGCCAATATCGGGTGGAAGTCCTTCCTCACCAGCCCCGGCAATCGCAAGCGTGTCAGGATCATCGTTGCCATCGCCTTCTTCTCCCAATGGTCTGCGAATGGACTTGTCTCATACTACCTCAACAAGGTCCTCACCTCTATCGGCGTCGTCGACCCTACCATTCAGGTACCTTCCCGTTCATGTCTTCGTTTCGAGATGTGCTAACAAGTCCCGGTAGCTGCTCATCAACGGTATCCTCCAAATATGGAATCTCGCGTGGGCACTGGCGGCGTCCTCTATGGTCGAGCGCTTTGGGCGACGCCTTCTCTTCCTCACCTCAGTGGCCCTAATGGCCCTGTTTTTCACAATGCAAACTATTTGCACTGCGCGCTTCCGGATAAACGGCGACCAGTCCGCGGCGCACGCCGTCATCGCCTTCATTTTCCTCTACTACGCCGCTTATGAGTGAGCCGGATCTTTCCCCCCGCGGGTTCGCAATGCTGACGATACGGGGTGCACACAGCCTCGCCTTCACGCCCCTCATCGTGACATATACGCTCGAGATCCTGCCGTACAATATTCGTGCGAAGGGATTCAATATCTTCAATTTCACCATCTCGCTCGCGCTCATCTTCAATCAATACGTCAACCCTATCGCGCTCGGTGAGTCCCGTCCGTGTATGGTCCTGATCACCATAGTAAACTGACCGCCGCAGATCGCATTGACTGGAAGTACTACATCGTATATTGCGTCTGGCTCCTCTTCGAGGGCGTCTTCCTCTACTTCTGTTCGTCACTCATCCTCCCTGCTTCCTTGGGTAATATCTGACCAGCGCACAGACGTCATCGAGACGAAGAACCGCACCCTGGAGGAGACCGCCGCCATCTTCGACGGCGAGGATGCCACGGACCAGATTGTCACCTCCGCCGCCGTCCAGGCGGGTGTCAAACACGACCTCGGTAATGAGAAGCTGGACGACACGCACGACGAGAAGGCGTCAACAGCATCGTAGGTAGAGCTGTTGCTACGTATACGCCATCCCTGGCAGGTCGGCTGGTGCGATACGCACACCACATATGTTATGACCACGTATTATCGCTGTCACCATCATCCCATACGAATTATCTCCTTCGACCCTCAATTCCCTGTCGTAGCATAGTTGCGACGGCTGTATTTTTATCGGCTTTTTTTATCTGGGCAAACATACATAAATGGATCCTCATGTCATCATTGTACGCGACCTGGTGAAGCTGGCTGTTTCTGCATGAATCGGGAGATGCTCATGTCGGTTGACTGGTGCATGAATCGGGAGATGCTCATGTCGGTTGACTGGTGGTATACGTGCCACACCCGAGGTTTTGACGACAGAAAACCGCACCGCGATCCAGACCCCCAAGGATGGAAGTATGGGCAGCTAGATCTTCACGGTCGAATTCGATGGGGGCACGCCCGGGCCAGTGAGCCTGGACTTATTCCAAATATGTATGCGCAACAACTTCGGATTCGATTCTGAGGAATTACATGAATCACGAGCCCTCCGCGGCCGCCTCAGCGGCAGCGAGCTTTAACTTCATCGCCTCCTTCATTCGACGCAGGTAGCTGACCGCAGAAGCTGAGAGCTGCGGAGAAACAAGAGCAGGAGTCACTCACTCCTCGTATTGACATCTGGCCGAGCCCTAAGTCAAAGTCTCCAATCGAAAAAGAGAGCAAGTACTCACTTCTCGTACGCGTGCCGCTCGTGGTCGCATTCCCAGGGCATGTACAGCGTCTTCCTGCGGCATATGTTGAGTGGGATTACGAGTCTGTAGAGCGCGGCCGCCATCCGTTTGAGTCAAGAATTCGAGCCCAAAGAGTCCCAGATAAAGCGAGTAGATTTAGATGAAATAGTTGGTCCATTTGAGCGTTGAAAGCGGAATATTAAAAGTTGACGCACGCGGAGCATCCATCTCGCCACTGTAGGGGAACGTTGTGCGCTTTGAGCTCCTCCTGGGACGCGGTGGTCGAGGATGGCATTGTGTGATGGTTGTTATGAGCAGAGGCCACAGCGCTTGGATCCAAACAACCCTCATGAAAAGGAAAGTCATGACGAAAATTCCGGAAATGTCTCTCCTGGTCCTGTCCTAATTTCCTGCCGCCGAAAACTGCCCTTATCGAACATACTCATGCATGGGTGCACCTTCAGGCTATATCAACCTCCCAGTCTTCGTGTGGATGGACTATGGCACCCACAGACCGTCGGTCACCGTTCGGCTCAATCAATCAATCCCCGCTTGGTCAGCAAGGATCATACAATTTTCGCTTTCCCTGGATGTTGGAGGGACTGTAACTTCTTCTAGATAAATCTTACTGCGCTGGCGATCTGCATAAATGTGACTCTGGAGTCTGACCCCACCCGGGCACAGTTTAGTAGGCAACCCTGTCCGTTTCATCAAGGCCACCACAATTTTGACTCTGTGCGCCGAGAAACCCAAATATCTTCAAACTTCACCCAGTACTCAGTTCCTCTCACCTCATTTTGAGTCCCGACACCATACATCCCATCGTCCATGCATGGCAATGCTCCACTCTTTTACAAGCTCACACACCCATTTACAAGGGATATTATTTTGACCCTCTCATCGGCTTAATTATCATGCACTAGGACCGGGCAAGCGTGTGGGGCAGGGTAAACGGCGGGATGGCGAACAAGCATTCCAATTAAAATATGCCACTTACATCCCGCCTTGGAACCAAATGTCCCAGGTCAGTGAAGCGATTTTATTTTTATTTTTTCAAACTGAGCACGATGGCAATCGCACTGCCTACGCTACGCCTTTAAAAACAAGGGATTTTGTGGCCACTTATTCACTCAGCAAAGCTTCTCTCCTGCTTCAACCAAGCATGTGTCGCTATAGTTAGTGAGCAACCAACCCTGAACTCCGGACGGGGACGAACAGGCTAACATGCATGACACAGTGTTCAAACTTCTTCCTGCTCTGTGGACACGCCGAGAACCTGGTGAGTTAATGTATACCCCACCAAACACTCATCTGATCCCCCGCCCATAGGACCCCGTCAAAGTACGCAATTTCAGCCGCCTTGGCTACCCAACTTGAGCTTGAATCCTTGACTAATCACTCGACGTTTGATTGAAGATACCCTGTGACAGCACTCACTGCAAATTCAGTGCCAACCACCTCGCAAGCTGCATCCCTTCGCAGTGCAAGCGGACGTGCGATCAGGAGTGAGTTATATTATTCGACCTCCTCCTCACATAACGTCGATGTGTGTCTTGTCTGACTGTTGTATTGTTCCCCCGCCCAGGTATCTCATGCCGATTGTTACCAGTGCGTATTGATTGGTCTTTCTCACTGGCTTCCATGCTGACGGCCTATAATTTAGCTCCCAACATCAACGGGTATTGCTCAGGCTGCAGGCGCGCCATGGGCTCCCATTGTTCAAGAAGCCTGCGTCGCCGAACACCCATGATTCGAGGATTGGATCATGTCGTGCATATTGAACCCAATGTATATCTGCCAGTCCGTAGAATATGTAGCGCGTCCTTTCTTTGTTGCAACAATCAGTGTATAAATGTCTATGATTACAAAGAATTAGATGGTGGACCCTCAATTCAAAGGACAATGACCCTCCGAACGAAGCCGCTAAACGAACAGCAGTTCACTAGCAGTTCCTGTGTCCTTGGAGGCTAATCTAGTCTTTGATATTCCTGACTGATCAAAAAATCATCTACTGGAAAAAATGTTTTGAGTTGCCCTAGAACACGAATCATTCACAGCCTCACGATTTCCGAACTCAGAATTATTCTTTTGAGGAATTCGGGAGGAAACGCGGCTTTCAAACTCCGAATTTGGATGCGTGCGACTTTTCAACTCTGAATCCTACCACGACCCCGACAAACACTCGCGGGTTCCTTTTCATAGCCTTTTCATAGCGAAACACACTTGGGTTTCCTCCGGCCTCCTCCCGTACCGGTCCAACTTGTTCCATCCCCACTGGTAAGCATTTGGGTGTCTTTGACGAGCACGCATTATGTCATTTGAACCCACCTAGCACAAATCGAGTTCACGTCCAGCGGTATCTGCAATGGAGCGTACATTTTGCACCGATGATACAGGAGCGGGATTGCCAACTGTTCACGAGGATGTCTCGACTAAAGAATCGCCCACGGATAATGTGGGCCCCGCCGCAACCAACCAACACCAGGAGCCAATCGATCTTGTCGGCGCCCCATTTGCGGTCATCGAATCAGATCCTGGTATGTTATACACATTGGAGACGCTACAAACTCATGCATTTTTATAGGCGTATTTACCTCTCTGACGCGTAGACTGGGTATACAGGGACTTGAAGTTGTGGAGCTGTACGATATCGAGCCGTATGCGGTTGAGCACTTGAGTCCGCGCGGGCTCATCTTCTGTTTTCTTTGGCAGAAGGACGTGCACCGCGCACGCGACTTCAAAGACCCTGCCGCTGAGCGTGTATGGTTTGCAAACCAACTGAGTGGGGATGCGTGCGCGTCGCTCGCGATGCTGAACATCGTGTTCAACTGCCCCGAGGTTGACATTGGCGACACGCTCACGGTGTTTCGGCAGGAGACGGAGAAGATGTCACCCGTAGTGAGTGTTTACTTTAACTTGGGATGTGTTCAGTGTCGTGTCAACTAATTTAATTGACCAGATGAAAGGCCTCGCGATTTCGAGCTCGCAGTTTATACGGGAGGCCCATCGGTCGCTTGCTCGGTTAGTTCGTTGGTCTGTTCGCCGGATGACACAGCTCAGTTACATACGGTCACCAGTCCTCAAGATCTCCGCGCTGCGCTCAACGCCCTGGCAATGACAACCCTCGTTAAAGCAGAAGCCCAACTCGACGCATCCACCAAACCTGGCACCGCAGCGAAGCGTAGTTCGAAAGCGGCCACACGCACCAGTGCAAAGCCGGGTCCAAAACCTAAAGTCAAGAATGAGGATGCAGCCGTGCCCGGCGATATATACCATTTCATCGGTTACGTCCCAGCCTACGGTAAAGTTTGGGAGCTTGACGGGTTGAAGTCGGGACCGTTGGAAGTGGGCGAGCTCGCAAGTCGCGAACAGGATGCCAATACGAAGACAATAAACTGGATGGATGTCGTCCGGCCGGCCATTCGGAGCAAGATGCGCAAGTACGGCGGCGCGGAGGAGGGGGATAACATCCGTTTCTGTCTGTTGGCGCTAGTGGACTCGATATATCAAAAGGCAAGCGACGAATTTGAGTGGTTGAAAAGGGAGCGTGTTTCCATTCAGCGGCGCATGCCGGCGGGCTGGGAATCCCAGGTGGGATGGGATTTCATTTCTTCACGAAACACTGCGCTGATTACGAGTTTGGAATACACGCAGGTCGATAGTGAGCTTCTACGACAGGCGAGGACTTGCTTCGATTATTCGGCGGGGTCTCCAGGAGCTGGGCGAACTTATGCGATGGACTTTGGCGCGCGGCGCATGGCTCGGGACGTAGAAATTCTCAACATGTCACAACAGGGCCTGTTGGAAGCATGGGATCAGTGTATCAATGACGCAGCGAAAGCAAGAATTTCTTTGGAAGATGAGGTGATGAAAGCGAAGAGAGAAAATGTCGGCTACTTCTTAGTTCATTTTGCGAGAGTCACATCTAACGACCGCGCAGACAGAACATATGAAGCGCACGCATGATTACGAACCTTTCATGAACGAGTTCATTGCTTCTTTGGAGAAGGAGGGCCTACTGGAGGCGTTGTTTGATGGGGATGTTGGCGGGAAAAAGAAGGGAAAGCGGGCGAAAGTGCAGTAAAAAGTTGCAACGCGAAGCCAATCAAATAATACCTGACGCCGCGCCTGTGTCGACCGCTATCCTTGAAAGAGAATTCTTGCGTGAATAATTTATGGCGGAGGATGTCGATACATTCTAATTCGACGTCGTTTAGTCAGAATGTAAGAAAATATTGTATCGAGGGGAAGTTGCACTCCAGAAGCTATAAGTATTACTACTAGCAAGCAAGCGCTCCATTCCTTCACCATATTTCTTCAAATTATCCTAAGTAGCTTCACGCTTTGACATCGAATATTGCTTCATTACGACGGGAACGGCGTTGCGCACTCCGACCGCTGTAGTAAAGTCGAACGCAGATGTGAACGAGCCACGGCAATGGACTGCGCAGCTTTTCTCGAACTGGAGTACAGGTATACAACCATGACCTTGATTTCTGCGAGGGAGTCGGAACTAGAGAAATCAAGAAGACGCAGTAAGACGCCTGTGTCTGCTAGCTTTCCCTTCTGTTTCATAGAAATAGTATTCCAGGAGAGTGGGCTGATTACGGGACCTAAAAATACAAGGGCTAGAGAGTGTGTATACTGTTTTGTTGTAAAAACATTCGAGAATACCGGCATTAAATGCCGTCCTTTCTTTGAGCTTCAAGCCGCGACGAAATCGCTGACATTTTTCAACCAATCAACATACTCCTGTGATGTCGTCAGAGAAAAAGAAACACGGAAATGGCAGCAACGACTCACCTTCTGCTCTTTCCACTCGGCATACTGCGGTACAAAGTGCGCAAGGTGCTCGTCAATGCCGCGCTCCTGGAAGAACGTGGTGAACTGCTCCTGCAGCGTGGCGTCGAGCATCTCGAACTGTCAATGGAGACCATAATGTCAGAAAGTACAAAATGCGAAAACTTAGTGTATAGCGAATCCAAAACGCACCAGAGGCCCGACGTACAGCGTGCGACGTGAAAAGTCGCTCTCAATCGTCAGGTCGCGGCCGAGAGCGGCAGTTTTATAGAACGAAACGGTCGCGGGGTGGAATGCACCTTCCGCACAGTAGAGATCTATGTTGAGCGCGCTCGGAGCTGTGGGCTGGTGGGGTGCAAGTTAGGACATATAATTATGAATAATGATAAAAGCATTGACCTTGGTGATAGACACCGACACACGGAACTCGGGGCCAGGCTCCTTGGGCTCGCCGTCCTCGGTGTGCTCATCCTCAAGGTCCGCGTCGAGGTCATGCAGGTCGGCGATGGAGAACATGACACGGATGCTGGGATAAACAAAAGGTGAGCTCAGATTTGGGTGACCACTACTGCTGCGCACCTCTCATCGCCGAACTGGCGTGTCATGAAGACCTCGTCGTTGCCGGGGGTGTCTTGAATCTGAAAAATGTATTTAGATATTAATACCAGTCCTGTTCAGAGAGAAACAAGATGCGCACCTTCCATAAACCGTCTGCCTGGAACGCCGCGAGGAACTCTGGTGTGTTCTCCATTGGTGCCGAGTCGACCTCATACTGAAGCTCCTCCTTGAGTTTCTGCACAAGTGGCCTGTCAGCTATAAGGACGAAAGTAAGATAAAACACCCGTTCGAGGAACAGAAATGGCTGACCCGAAGCGCTGAAGGACTGGGTCGAGCCTGAGAATGCTCGGCCAGCACTGGGCCGTGCCACTTTTGTAGCGAGAATGGGGGAACGGAAAAGAGCCCTTGAGGAGAACCTCAGCCGACTGGATGCGGATGTAAGTTGACGAGCAGTGCGGAAAGCGGACATTTTCAAAGGTAAGCGGAGGAAAGGAGAAGGGTCAATTTTCTTGTTTACGCGCTGTTGTGAGCCCATCAGCCAGCTTAGTCATGTGCCATCGGATTTAATCGGTTGAAGGCACCACCCCCCGATTGCACTAACCGAATCAACACCGAATGGTTCAATTAAAGGCATGGTTGAATCCAAGTTAAATCAGTTAAGGGTGCTCCTCAAATATGGCGGTCAATCTGCACATTTAAATTTTGGTGTGTATTTTCACTGATACAGTGTGATTTTCAGCTGTTTTGGGTGAAAATTTCTCAAAGTGAGTGAATTTTCAAACTTTCATGAAAATTTCTCCTTCTGTGAAAAGTGTGGTGATTTTTTTGTAATGTTGCCAATTTTTTTAACATGTTGGTGGGAATTCTTTGCTGATGGGGCTGTGCTAACCCTAGTGATTACCCCAAATGGGATGCCTCCTGTTCAACGGTGTTCAATGGAGTCCTGTGCCCTGTGAAACCTTACGTTTTGCACCGGGAGCTCAGAGACTTCTTGTTTTGTGAAGGGATTGCGATCAGTTTGATGGAACCACCCTAGCTAGAACTGACAAGGCATCTGTTTACCCTAGTGTTCTTCCTTTTCTGCTTGTACAAGATCATCAAGGACCTCCTTGAGTTGCTCCTGTAGCAGCCATACAGAGAGTGCAGTGTAGGTCAATGATGGTTCTGGGATACCCGAAGATGATGACTCGGAAAGGTGAGCAATTGAACAGGAGGCATCCCATTTGGGGTAATCATTAGGGTTCAGCACAGCCTCCTCAGCAAAGAATTCCCGCCAACATGTGAAAAAAAATCGTTGACATTTGAGAAGAAAACCATTACACTTTTCATAGAACAAGAAATTTTCATGACAGTCTAAAAATTCACTCACTTCAAAAAAAATTTCACCCAAAACAGCTGAAAATCACATTGTATCAGGGAAAATACACACCGAAACTTAAATGTGCGGATTGACCGCCATACTCAAAGGGTTTCCTTCAGATTATTTTCCGTCAGACCGCCCTGGATGATTTTGTCCGGAATCGTTACAGTCGACTTCGCTGGTTCGAAACTTTTCAACGATGCTGCAAAAGTCACCTCTGCGCCGGCAGAAGTTCAACCATGCACGCGCTCACGATACCTCTGTCCCCGAGCACACTAACATATTCCTGTGAAACTGGCAAGAATAAAATCTACAAGACAACTTTCAGTCGCACTTTTCTTATTCCTGAAACTCATAGTTTCCATAACGTTTCCAGACGACGGTCTGACGACCAGGTAAGTATTTCTTTGCCGTGTGAATATTCTGGGTATCAATGAATCATTCGAATAGATCCAAACGTGTGCGCCACTGAGTCACGAACCAGCTTGGAAACGCTGTATTATCCACACTTGCTCAGGCCAGTTCTTTTCAAGTTCTTTTAGTGCCCGAGGCGGCCGACATCCTAAAGATCTGTCATGATCTCTACAACCTGAAACAAGCCTGAGTGCCGATATGGCCTGTGGCAACGCAGGATAGCGCCGTGGATCAACCGTGGATCGGGAGACGATGGAAAACGGAAACAAGTGGTGGCAACCAAGCGCACACAACCGAATATGGATTCTTAGCACAGCCACAGTTTGTAAACTGTCGCGCGAAAGTATCCAGAATCGGATGAAATAAACACATCCGGGACGCCGTACAGTCACACGGTACTCTGCAGCAGAGCAAGGAGATCAACGCTCTTTAGCCGCTGGTGTAGTTGGGCTTTGAGGTCCTCGAACAATAGAGATCTCGCGTACAAGTAAAGACCGTCATCAGAGACTAATAGATGTTCTAGGAATCGGCAGGAGAGTGATAGAGGAAGATGACTGTCGTTGCGTACAACGGACGTGAGATTGACTCTATTGCGCAAAAAACATACACACACGTCGCAGTGAGTGACAAAGGCGACCTGAATTGATATTTGAACCTAGCGTTAGAGTTCGGAATGATTCGGGTATATTTTCTGTCAAGGATGAGTTACCCAGAAAAAAATGGGTCAGACTCAAACCGACGATTTGTTTTGCCGCCAATCTTTGGGGATCGAAGGCTCGAAGCACAATCGAAGCAAGAGCAACAACGGAATTGATCACTGGACGATAAAAGTTTGCCGCGATGCCGACGGTCTTCTAGAACTTATCAACTTAATACCAACTCAGATTCTAAAGTTTCTTATCATGAAAACAGGCTGAGGCTCTAGTGTTGTGCGGGCTGGGCCGGGCTTGAAAGCCTCGGGCTGGGCCGGGCTTCTTTCATCCACCTACCCCCAGATAGAGCAGTGTATTTGAGTGTTGAAGAACCACTCTGGTTTCAACCAGATTTTATGGATTCGAAATCATCCTGAAAAATCATTGCATGACCGAAATTGCCTATTGACAAAAAGCCCGGGCTCAAGCCCAGGGCCCGGGGCTCTAGGAAATCTGAGCCCGGCCTTGAGCCCTGATGGGCCCTCACTTGGGCCGGGCCTGGGCCGAGCCCAAAAGCCTCGGGCTCGGGCCTGATCAAGCGGCACATGATCACTATGAACAGCTCACACACCACCCGCGCGCCTCCTAAAACTAATGCCCTACTCAGCCCCAACAGCTACTGCAGGTGGCACAGGGCACCGCCGCTCCCGCGCACCGCATTTCCACTTCCACGCAGATCTAGACGGACAAAACGACAGCTCGTCCGACGACTTGTCCCAGGATAACAGCTCTCATCCTAGCATTGGCCCAAACTCAAACTCTGTCCGACGCGCGCGCAGCGCATCCACACCGGCCATCTTCTACAACGGCAAGCCCCTCAAGTCCTCCCTGAAGAGCATCTCCGTTGCTCGCCACCCCCTGCGCTCACGCTCCTCATCGACACCCTCGGCTTCCTCCGCTCGCACGTCCATCTCGGAATCCGGAAAGACGGAGTTGGGAAGTGTGTGGACTGAGCCGGAAGATGGGAAGAACGTGCACTTCCCCTCACCCGATGCGGGCCTCGCCACTGTCGTCGTCTTCAACCGCTCTGCCCGTCCCGCCGAGATCACCCTTCCACGCGAGGAGCAGACGGAGACGGAGACAGAGACAGAGACCGACTCGACACAGCGGTGGAGCGGTGGCGTCGTAAACGGGGCGCATTCCTTGTCGCGGAATGAATATCCCTTTCCCCGTGTTCAGCGAACCAGTATGTGCAATGCCGAACCCCAGAGACAAGAATTCAAATGGCGCTACGACATGTACGCGCCGGGAGTCCCACGGCGCCCTGAGCCGGGAAGCATGCTCGTGTTGGAAGGGTTGCGACTGGTGCAAGGTAACGGCAAGGTGAGATTTCGCAACTTGCGTAATTTTGTTTTGAACCTCTAAATACCCGGCAATTCTGTTTTTTGCTTTCTTTTTGGTCTCTGTGTTCCTTTTCCTCCCTTCTGATTTTGTTTTTGTTTTCTTCTAGGATTCCTGTGATGTTGCTACTGCCGGCGTAAATGAGCTCGCCCTCCGCGGCACGCTCCTCGCGCGAAACGCCGCCTTCGAGAAGCACATCTCTGTCCGTTTCACCCTCGACGAATGGTGCACGACGAACGATGTGAGCGCGCAGTACGTGGGTAGTGTTGGTTCGGCGTTCCCATTCACTACTCCGCCGCCCACCGGGGGGTTGACAGATGCTGCATCACTAATGTCCGACAAATCTGACGAAGGCACACCCGGATTCAGAACAGAGACACCATTTGCGGAGCAGGAGGCTCCCGGCCCTGGGTGGGACCGGTTCGTGTTCTCGATTTCGTTGACACACTGTGCATATCAACGGGCTAGCTTGACTGGTATGCCTTGTATCTCCCCCCAGCACCTGGAGTGCACTCACAATGCAGACAGACTCCACATCACCGCCATCGTCCGGTGCTGGGAGCAGCAGGGGGGTGAAAATACGCCCAGGGCTGATGGACCACGAGATCGAGCTTGCCGTACGCTTCTTCGCGCCTTCGATCCGCGCAGGCGATGTTGCGCCGTATGCGTGGTGTGGTGAGTTGCGGGTCGCAAGTGCTGATACCAATTCCCAATTTTCATTACTATACTTACAGATAGGGCCACACTGACCGACGGGGGCAGTCCCCCCGCCGGACGCGCCTGGGTGGGCGGTGGCGGTGGCGGTGCGGGCGAGTGGTGGGACAACAACGCAGGGAAAAATTACCGGGTGAACTTTAGGGTCGTTACCGGTAGGTGTTCTGGCTAGCTCGCTGCAGACCAGGGACAACTGACGCTTGCATTTCTGCCCGCAGAGTCGTCGCAGTCGCCGGCTCTTGCCGCCGTTCCAACCCTCAATGGAATACACGCACATACCTTCCCCCCATCTCCTCCGCTGAGGAACCCGCACGCACAGACACTGGCGGCAAAGCTCGGGCGGTTAAGGATCCCCAAGCACATGGCGAACACAGTGACGGAGAGCGTCGGACGGCGCACAGAAGATGACGACGACAGCCAGTCCTCTGCCACCTCGGAAGAGCCGGACGAAGACAAGGAGGGTACCCCACCGACATCCCCGGTGAACGCAAGAGGGGAGGGATCCCATTTTTCATTGGGTGGAGGCCACGGTGGCAAGCGCGAGGTCTCGGCCCCGCTGCTGCTTCCGGCAAGGGCCGAGTCTGCACAATGAAGTTGTTCAAAGGTGGTGCTTTGGTGGCGCGGAGCTTGGCGCGGAGACAAAGACAAAGGCAGCGACAGCGGCCAGATGATAAGACCCGAATTCCGCACGTTGTTCTCGAATCTCAATAAATTTATTCCTCCCACTGGCTCGCCGCAAGTCCATCCACCACACAATCTCAAAAGCCAAACGCATCCCGTGCACGCCAATGGACTCATTGCGGTGTCTGTACATTATCCTCTGATACACGATTGAGTCCGGACTGTCAAGTTTTTCAAAACTGTCGCATATGGCAGGACAAGTTCGAGTGTTATTGTTTACGTTCAATCCTTGTGTTGCGTAATCCCAATCGTTATTTCCTCAGTGTGAAGTAGTTTACCCATGAATACAGGAATGACCAGAGGATGCCAGTGCTATTCTATAAAGCTTTTAACTGTCTCGTGCAAGGTCTCGTGCGAAGGAACAGGGGAAACACAGGAGAATCATTGATAACCGACAAGATTTTCAACATCTTCCCACGGTTGAATATGTAATTTGATCGGATATAATAGGTGCACTAAAGTTCCAACAGCATTGTATTTTGAATGCCGTCGACTTAGAACTTTATTCAGGTGGCGCTGAACCGCGAGGAAACTTCAAGTACAGCTGGGGAAACCTTTACCTGATCGGAAGTGCCGCGCCGGCTCGGTGTAGATTTCAACAGCAGTCCATCGTGAGGCCCAAACATACGTGATTTCTATGTCATAACTTCCCTCGTCTCAGATATATCAAGATTACTGTTTTACCATGGGCATTTAGAGAGAACCTCATGCTTGCAAAATTAGCTGTGTTGCGCGTCATGGTCAACGTCACTTTAAATTACATGTACGTGGGCTGCGTGTCATGTTGTCATCGTTGAACGTCACTGTTTCTCTGCGCCTGTCTATCGTAGGGCCTAGGTGTCAGGCAGTGAGCGCGTGGCTGCAAGCGAGACAATATCTTCAGATACATTACTTTTGCACGGTTCCATTGTGACCACATAGTCTCGATATTCCAAAAGAGTAGACAAATTTGCAAGCGACTCTGCGTCTACTAGAATAAACAGCACCGAACAAACGGCAAGTCACTGACACATTTCTCTCTCACCACCTACCACCACATTTTCTTTACTCATAATGCCTGCTCAATCTTCCTCAGTGTTATGCACCGCGCACGAATAATTGTTTCGCGCCGCTGGCTAAGATCATCAGCGACAAGTTCAGCATCATTGAGGGGCTCATGACCACCATCCACGCCACCACCGCGACGCAGAAGACCGTCGACGGGCCCTCTAACAAAGACTGGCGCGGTGGACGCCGTCACGCAGCGTCAACAACAACGTTATTTCCTCCTCCACTGGTGCCGCCAAGGCCGTGGGCAAGGTCATTCCGTCGCTCGGCGGCAAACTGACGTGCGTCGTCTCGCATGTTATCGTTCCTCAGAAAATGCTACAACAAGCGGAAACGCCGGAAACGAGGTAGTGCGGTCATTACAGAATGAGGTGATATTGCTGGTGAAGATGTACGATGGAGGAATATGATGGATGACGGAGAGTACGGAACTGTAGTGACATGGGCGTGATTGGGCTGGCTCTGTTTTAGGAAGTGAAACGCCGCTGAGGCTCTGGGCGGCGGCAGATTGCCTCCCACTTCACAAGCGTGCGCGCGAAGCCGGAATTGGGGTCCACACATGCACGCTTGCCCTTCACAAATGCAAGAGCGGTCTCGTAGGTCATTGCGTGAGTGTGTATAAGGTACGCGATGAGGATAGAGGCGGAGCGGGATACACCCTGGAACGAGTTGAAATATTGCAGCGAAGACGAGTAGAAACGGACCTGATGGCAATGGATCAATATATTTTCTCTCCCTTTCAGTGCGTGCTCGATATATTTGCACGCAGGCTCCAGATGAGGCAGCAGATCAGTACTCTCGGTATCGGAAATGTCAATATTGTAAACCGCAAAGTCGTCCTGCTGTGGAGCAAATTGCGGCTCGAGGACCTGCACGATGCGAGAGATGCCATGTGTGCGCAGCAGTGTAGGGTCAATGACGGCGGCCAGTGAGCCGAGGTAGAGGGCGCCCGAGTGCTCTGTTGAGGGTAAGATCTGGTGCATGGGGATGCACATTGCCTTCACGACGGCGGGCGGCAACTGGTCGAAGCGGATCATGGTGGTGAGAGTCAAGCTTTGGAGTTCCGGAACGCTTGGTAAGCAGTGATCTCATCACCGTCAAACCTCAATCTCCGGTTTTGGCTCATCCACAGAAATTCTCCTACCGGCGATTTGTGTGAGGTACCAAGCAGCGGCCAAGAGAGAATAGTTGACGCTCATTCAGAGATCCCTTCTCGCGGAGCCTTCTTCTCCCTGGACCATATACTCGATCTGATCATAATTTCACCTGGAAGCTTCTCACCAAGTTATACATGATATGTATTGGGACTTTGCAAGCCTGATATACTGCGAATTTACTATGCTGCGAGAAATCTATGGAGTGGAAGCGGAAAGTAATGGGACTTGAATGTAAGATCTCAACCATCAAAGTTTCAATTTGGGTTTCAATCAAGTCTCGTAGCAATAAAGGTGCCAACACAGCTTGCTTCAGGAGGCGGTCGAAGCGGCGCGCCGCAGTGGCTTCAAATCCCTCGTACGATGCTCAAGACAATTCAATGAGCATTGTGCCGCGCAATGCCGGCCAATCGACAGTTGATCGCCGAGCCGACGGCTTGTTCTATTTAATCTGCGAAGCGAACAAGCTGGGTGTCTTTCCGCGATCGGGGTATCTTTCTTCAAGTTCTGATTTCCGGTTTCCTAAGTCGTGGCTGGACTTGCATTTGCAACGATATTCTAGTTGTACCTCAGATGTTTCGATTCAGCGTCCCTGATCATGAAATGATTGGACATACACGGCAAACCCGGCTTTCATCAAATTTCAATCCGTTATAGCAAACTGCCGAGCTCAAAGATATGGAAGCTTGCGCAGAACTGAGTCCCGTCGGACCATGGCTTGAAAACGGCTAACATCAAAAATTTGTTCCATTGAATTCCAACGGATCTGCGGATCGTATATTCTCACTGTAGTGATGCGGCTCCTTGGCGGCTCCGCTGAAATTCTCCGATAAACTGTTCGCCTAAAAAAAAATTAGGGTCTTGTTGAAACTTTACTACGTAAGCTGTGGAGTACCGGAAGAGTCGGAAACCGACAGGGCCCGACTAGGTCCGACAAAGCCCGACACTGCCATTCCCCCCATCAAATTCACCAGTGTATGACTGCAACTTCAAGCTTCAAGTCGGGCTTAATTCTGTCAGTTGTGTGTCGTGCTGATCGTGCTGGATGATGATTCCATCGTTGCTGTTCAGAATTCTGGATGCAAACCTTACACTTGGCACAAGTTGGCAGCGGAGAAAATCAAGGACCAGCAAGCCAAGACCGTGATTTGTGATGCTCCGATGATAGTCGGCCTCGGCAGGACAACCTCCTTGTGTCTCAGAAACCACCAAGCTAACACCAAGTACTTGCCAAGAATTTATAACACGTCTTGAATATGGCCTCGACTGTTCCTCGTTTTTTCTCCCCTCTCCCCCCCTAATCTCAGACGTCATGCTGGTTCCGACTCTGCTGCTCCTTCCACTCCTTTCTGCCGCATCGTTACACCCCCGCCACGATCATGGCCACGCCCACAGGGCTTCCAAACGCCTCCCGAGCACCTGGTACCACCGCTCTGATCATCCTGGTCAGTCGAGTCACCTGCACCACGAATCTTTCATATTGAAAGTTGTTCAGTTCACTCGTTATTCAAGCGTGGCGGAGCCACGGATGGCGTCACATATGCTACCGTAGGATCGGAAGGTATGTCCCTCGGTTTTCGAAAAGGATCTCAATGACTCAACGACGGTGGTATCATTAGAATGGCAAAATGCATTCCCTCCGGGCCCTCCCGCTAGGCCTGATGTCAAAGCCATACCGGCGGCGTGGGTCGCGGCGCTGGACGACGCGGTTGCACGCAAGGCCATCCCTGACATCCCCGTCGCAACTGACAACGGAGATGACAATCCCACGTACCCTGCAGGTGCATTGCTTACTTCCTTTTTTTTCCTCGTCGTTCTCATCCAGTTCTGGACAGGCAACGACCCCAACGGTCCCGCGATTTGCTCCGCGACCTACAAATGCAAAATCCCCGGGGACATATGGGACGCCACCGAGGGCCAGCTGGGCATCAGCTTCGATGATGGCCCGCTTCCTGTACGTCGACTCTGTGATTTTTCCGCGTCTTTTTTTAAAAAAAAATCCTCGTAAAGCCAACGACCGAGTTGCTCGCCTTCCTGCAAACAAAGAACCAAGCGGTGACTCACTTCATGATTGGCAGCAACATCATCGCCTACCCGCAAGAGTTCTTGAAAGCCTTTGAACAAGGAAACGACATCGCTGTGCACACCTGGAACCATCCCCACATGACCACGCGCAGCAATCTTGAGGTTGTCGCTGAGGTACGTGGTCGTTCATCATCCACTTCGTCTGTTGTTCATTCTCGTCCCAACAGTTGGGCTGGACGATGGAGGCGATTCATAACTCGACGGGCGGCCGTGTCCCCAAGTACTGGCGGGTGAGTTCTCTCGATTTATTTCCAAGTACTTGTTCTGACGGTCCTAGCCTCCCTATGGCGGTGCATATTCTATTAAAAAAGCTTGGATTGTTGATCCTGATGTTTTTTGAACAGACAGCGACGTGCGCACCACTGCCATTGCCAAAGAGGTATTCGGCCTGACGACTGTGATCTGGAACCAAGAGTATGTTCGTTTCCGCCCAGTCGGTGATTTTGTTTGACTCTTCTTCTCAGCACTTTGGACTGGAGCATCGGCTCCCCCGGTGGGACGACACCTGGTGTGGTCAACTCGTCTATGACCGAATGGCTCACCGGGCCCAAGAACCCAGGTCTCATTATCCTTGAGCATGAGTCGTCGGTCGACACGATTCACGCTTTCATGGCCGCGTATCCCGTCATGGTACAGAATAAGTGGAATCCTGTATCCCTCGCCACCCTCCTTGGCGACGGCGCGGCGTACCAGAACGCTGCTACCAACACCGGCGCTGTCAACAAGGTGAACGTCGTCGAAGCAAAGAACGGCGCGGCGCCGGCTGACGGTGCTACACCGAGTGGTGCCTCTTCGGGTTCCGCGAAGCCCACCGCTTCGAACAAGTATGAACCCCTCATTTTTCACCCCTCATCTCCTGCTAACTCCCCATGCAGCCAAAAGAACACCGCGAAATCAACTTCGGCGGACTCTGCTCCGTCGGCCGCCCCCAGTAACGCGGCGTCTCCGCGCTGGGCACAGGGATCAGCTGCCCTTCTGATCGGTACTATTTTCTTTATGCTCTGGACGTAAGGCACACGGACCATATGGGACTTTCGATAGGAAGTTTGGCACACATGTATGTACGTCGCTACATATAATTGCTGTCCATCTTCCTCCGTATACATAGACTTTTGGTCTTCAAAAGAGGGAAGCTCAATCAATGCTTGAGCCACCCACTTTTGTTGGTTGATCTCGTGTCTAGACCGTTGCGCTTCGCAGTTTCTGAACATTTATATTCCGCTACTTAATACATACTTAATCCCTCAACGACTTTTATTTATCCTACCGTGTTTGCTGGATCATCCACGACGTGAACGATCAAGTATCCATTGACAGTGCAGATACTTCCTTTCCCACAGTTTAGTTGGCGCATCCAAATTGAATATGAACCGGGATAAATACGTCTCAGATGGTCGATTCAACATGGCGAAAAACCAAGTGTAAAATCTCCAAGAATGTAACAAACAACTGCGCGATGCAACTAAATCGCATGAATAAACTTGGACCATCAATTTGTCAGACAATCGGTTCAACATGGCGAAACCGAGTGTAGTATCTTTCCGGCTGCGACACCGCTGCTCTGTATCATCTTTGTAAATACTAGAGAGCCCCCCGCATTCAACACCCATGCTTGAAAGGTAACATTAAAATAAATTACCAAGTATATCGAAAACGCAAACGATGCGTGAGTTAAGAAATATCCGTAGCATCTACTGTTGAACGGAGGAACCGAAGAACCCTGAACGACCTTGTGAATTCGGGGTGTATGAACCAAAGAAGAAGACTCACAGTACGTGGAAGCATACTTGACTGTAATCGGGGGCGTGCCAGATGCGCACTATGGTGAAAGTTAAGTTGCTAAAAACCCATGAAGGTGCGGAGCAGACATACGGAAGCTGGTGGAAGGCCGCCGACGGTGTTGAGGCGGAACACCTGTGTGGCGAGATTACCGGAAACATTCTTGAGACTCAACCAATCAACGTCCGGCGGGCCTGTTGGGGCAGGGATATCGCCGACTTTAGCCGCGACAACAAAGGCGTCGGTGTGTCCGGCGAGCGCGCCCGATGTGAAATCCCATTTAGGACTGAGCCCCGTGCCTGTAATTGGAGTTATTGAGCGGGCGAGTGATAGAAAGCCGATAGCACATACCTGAGGGAGCAGTTACGAAGTAATGCTGTTCACCCTTAATTGTGTGCAGGACAGAATAGAAGAGAACATACCTGCCCCAACACGAATGAAGCGTGAAATGGGTCCAAGAAAGCGATGACATCAGAAATCCCGGCTGTGGGTGGCGCATATTTCCAAACGGTGTATGCGATATCCTGGAGTTTCGGGAATTCCGGCGTGTCATAGAGGCAGGATACGTCGAAAAGTTGAGCCACGGCCCCGACGTTTCTGTTCAGAAAACAAGTGAATCTTGGGGCGCGAGTATAAAATACAAAAACCTACGAGTATGTTCCATTGGTACACGTATAGTTCTGGGTACCGATGGCAAGCCCGATGTACGATGGACCATGTGAAGGCGCAACAATTACAGTTTGGTTTGAGGTGGATGGTATATTGAATGTAGCCGCCGAGATGTCACACCGAGTGGCAGCTGCGGAAAGGAAGAGGAAGGAGAGTAGTGTCAAGGCGAACATTGTAGATGCTTTGAGGATTATGGGATGAATGTCGCACAAGATTCAGTGGGGCTTTATAATGGTGGCTCGGATGAAACACAGGGAATTGAGGATTTCGCCGGGACACCAGGGCACCGCCAGAGACAAACAGAAGACAGGGTCACTGGCTAGTGGTAATCTGGGTGATGATATGCTTCGATGATGGAATAGGCTGTGTTCACGGAACGCCTCAACTTGTTATCGGGTGGTTTCGGGGTGGCCGGCGTTTGCGGCCAACGGTATACGATAACCAAGCGGGAACTTGGAATACAGGAGGCCGACCGAACGTCGAAACCCGGAGGCGCGCTCAATTGCGCGGACTAGTACCTGGCTCCGACATGTATACCAGCTGACGGCACAAGGACAACGGCATTTTTATTACAAAAATAGAGAACAAAGACCAATGGGAGTCGTCGCAAGTTGATGTTTCCTTGAAAAAGCGTGTCATTCTCAGAAACGTGAGAGCACGCGTACTTTTCACATCCAGGGAAGTGAAATCCGGCCATTGCTACCGCCAGCCGCTACATGGATGCATGTTAACACTCAGGAAAATGTGAAGCGCGTTGATTCGTCCGGACGTCGTCCACCTCAGATGTCTGGGTGCACACAGATCTTCTTTCCAGTGGCCCATCAGATTGATCTTCTCGCTGATTCTCAACTGATTCTCGTCTCGTTGAAAACTGTTGGAAAAATCAAATAAATAGATAGCGGAGAACACAACATGTGAGACCGCGAGGATCGAGTTAAGATTTGAAGATTGCATGGAAGAGGATGCCGTGGCATTTCTGTCTTAAACTTGTGATCGCTGAAGGAAGAGTGAGTTGCAGATACGACGAATGCGTGAGAGGACAGGAGAGGAACTGAGGTGAAACCGCGGGCATCAAACGAAGCATGATAGACAGTGTCCGGTGATCAAGCTTCAGAAATAGACTTCCCTAATTTCCCCCTCTGGGTCTTCTCCCTGGATCTTGAAGAGCAGTTCATCCAACCCAAATAATTGATTAATAAAATAGCATCGAGCTACACCGCGGAGCGCTAACGCAAATGGGAAATAAGAGCCTCGAGCCGGTCTGGCTCCATTCCACCGATATGAAGAAAAGAAGGAAAGAGCCTGACCGACAGTGAGGAGTCCAATCAGCGCAGTGGGAAAGCGAGCGCTCCCATGAGCATGGAACGCTCAGTACAGGAAGTACTTGGCGGTGTATTTTACGGTAATGTCAGCTGAGCCGGCAACACACTACGCAGCGTTTTAGATGGGAATGAATGGGAGGGGGGGAAACCGCTCACGGATGTGGGCGGCTGGCCACCGACGGTGTCGATGCGGAAAATTTTGGAGGCGAGGGACCCTTGAACATTGTTCAGGGCAAGCCAGTCGACGTTGGTGGCCGGGTTCGTTGGGGCAGTGAGGTTGGCGGCCTTCGCTGCAAGCACAAACGCAGTGGTGTTGCCTGCAAACTTGCCGGTGGACGTGAAGTCCCATTTGGGCGAGATTCCGGTACCCGAGGGCGAGGTGACAAAGTAGTGTTGCTGTGGATATATGGGAAATGATATACAGAGTTTGAATATATATTTTTAAAACATACCCCGAGAAGAGCAGGTGCAGCGATTTTGCTACCGATGACACTGGCCGATATACTGGCGGGCGCGGCATTCCATGCCTTGAATGCAATTGTCTGGATGTTCGCAAAGGCAGGAGTCTTGTCGAGGCAGGAAATGTCGAAGATGGAAGCGACAGCGCCAGTGGAACTGAAATTATTTAGTCAAACTCTGGCCGTAAGACGATCGGGGAATGCATACGTGTATTTGAGCGTAGAGCTGGAACAGGTGTAGTTCTGGATACCAACACCCAGCGACACAAAAAGGGGAGCGGTGGAAGGAGCGACTATGGCGGTCTGGCCTGCGGGCAGGTCCATGACCGCTGCCGAGGTGTCGCAGCAATTCCCACCTTTGCCAGGGAAAGCCGGCGCTGCAGAAGCGAGGAGGATAGCAGAAGAAAGAGCGGAGAGGATTTGGAAAGAGTACATCGCGACAAAATTTGCGAAAGTTGGTTCAAGGAATGTGGGGGTGGGGAAGAAAGAGACAGAATCTTACTGTCGCCCTCCATCTTTGCGTTTTTAAATATACGTACGCCCGTTACGACCCTGCATTTGTGTTCACTAGGCCAATCAGGAACGATAGTGATTGATTGAATATGCTTGATATCTCGACAGTTTTTGCGTTTCAGAACCAGGCACATCAGGAGATTTTCTAATTCCTGTGGTTCTTTCTGGCTGTTTTTGGACTCCAAGAAAATCACTTACTGTGGTTGTCAGCATGCGTGATGCCTTTTGGCGAAATTGGCACCACGCTGAGTCTGGAATTTGAAAAGGCGGTACTTCTGGTTATGGAGGTGTAAGCGATCCTGTGTTCGATCGCCGATCAACTGATGGTATCATATCGTGATTGTGCCTGCAGCCGTTAGAGTTTTACCCTCCTCATCTCCCCTTGTCATATCCATTGTCTAGTTGTTAGTGGCAGTCAACTTGTGCTGCACGATTGAATTCGATTGGAGTCCTCTTCTTCAGCCAGAGAAACTAAAAAAGTTTCGAGCGAAAGGATCGGGCCATGTACTCCTATCTCCTGACCCAGGGCCCGCCTGCATTCCTCCCCTCGATAATTGCACAGGGGAGCGATCAGCAAGATGAGTAGAAAAGCGCTTTGGGTCCGCGCCAGAAATACATCCGTTTCCCTTTCCTGCCTAATTCATTATGAAGGCCGCATTCACTCTCTTTCTCGCTGCGAACGTTCTGGGAATGGTAACTGGAACACCTGTGGCCAACGCTCATTCCGGATCTACAAAACAACCTATGTCTTGGTCTGCACAACGGCTGGCCATCGCACCGACCTACAGAGGAGAAACCTTTGCCCCCGCGGAACGGCGAGATATCCAGCAGCTGGAATCTCGATGGAACGCGGGGCTGCTTACTGCTCAACAACCATCCGTTCTGCCAGAATTCTTCGCTCAGTATGTTTCACAGGCATATTCTCCTTATATTATTATTACTTACCACACCATAGCCCTCAGACAGGGTATATCGGTTCACCGGGGTGACTCCCATGGTCCCTTCATCGGCTTTCTCGCTGCCAACAAAATAGTGAAAAACCGAAAGGCCGCCACGAAATACTCCATTGCGGAGCCTCATCTTCCCTCGACGCAAATAGACGTCTTGGGCACATCCTTGCAGATGTGTGTCGCTGTGGGGCCCTTTGGGGAGTACATCGGGCCTTCCGTGTCAGCTTTCCATTTTGCGCGCCACGCGCCGGCTGGTGCGTCCTTTTTTCGGTCGATCGCGTTCAACGCTGACTGGCGCAGGTGCAGGTAAATCTGCGGTAGGCCCTCACTGGGTTGAAGACCTTCAGGCATTTGTTATGACCTCTGCGGTACGCGCTTTCCTTAGCTCTCCCATTCCATCCGTCTCACTGCTCGGAATACAGTTCTCTCTCAACCAAGAATCTCGCGAAATCTCAGTCCAATGGATAAATCCCGACGCAGGTGATCATTGTTTCTCCCTGAACCATTCCGCGAAATCTGATAGTCAACTCACTCAGCTTCTCCTCGCACGATGATCGCCATGGCGTACGATCGAGTATTCTACACCGGGGATATCGCAGCATTCGAACAGGTCTTGGGATCCAAACCTGAAATCGTAGTATGTCCTTGGTATACACCTGACGCGCTACTGTTTCTGATATTTTGCTCTAGGCCTTCAACTGGGTTGAGATATGATCTGATTGAGTTTCATAAAATTATTTGAACTAATTGGAGACGTTAGTGTATTCGTCAGAGGACTGTAATGCAGATGACACTGGGTGGACTTGCGTTGCGCTTTGTACTCTTTTGTACTGAGCTCGCAACAAGCACGCTTTTTTTTCAACACGCCTTGTCATTTGCGCATCATGTCTCAGATCTCAACGTCGACACATCCACCCAAACCGCCATTTAAGTGGTGTCGGGATCAGAGGGGCTTCCTCAAGTTAAATTTGAACTGCTTCCACTGGAACTGCTTCGATTCAGCATCCGCGTACTATTTATCCATATGCGTCCGGTTTAATTAAGTCGAGAGTCCATTTTCTTTCCTTTCTCCAGGATTGCCTCGTTTCCCCTTGGGGGTTCAAATCCCAGGAACTCGGTTTTGGTTAGTACTGTCGGGACGTATGACGGTAAAGCCCCGTCAGCTATGGCGGTGTGTAGCGCTGTCCAAGTTTCACCGTCCCGGCGCAATGCTGCGGTATCTAAACAGAACAGGCCAGCCATAGAAAATTTTGCTCGGCTCATATCAGCCATTTCCTCGAGTTGGTATCAAGAGGGGTGGCAAATCCACACAAGAATAGCCAGAAGGAGGAGAACAGCGAATGCCAACGCACGGAGTCCAGGTGACTCGGGTCCAAACCAAACCCACATCCAGAAGATTCCCCCCATCCCACCCACATCGTAATTCAGCGTCGGTACAGTCGGCCTCGGCGAAGTTAGGCGCCTTAGCGCCACGACGTACCACGCCATTGCGACTCCAGCCCCTAGGAGCTTGATACGCGGTAGGCGTGCTAAGAGCCAGGCGCCCAGGGCGTCCTCAGCAACACGGAGGTCCGGCTCTGGCGCAAAGGGTCGATTGGCGGCCTCTTCGCTTAGGGGTTCGTTGAGAAGCTGCGGAAGATCCGGGCGCAAAATCGCACTCCGACCCAGTCCGAGGAGGTGGGTGTGTTGAGCGGAGAGAGCAGTATGTAGCTGCGCGGGAGTGACCAGCCCGCCCGTAAGGAGGATGAGGGGAGGATGCGCGAAGGAACCCACGGCGCGCACCGCGTAGTGAGAGAATTCGGCAAAAATTGCCTGACGGGCAGACGGCGATCCGGAAGTGGTAAGAAAATCTAACACGATGCAAGATTCAATATATTTTGAGGCGGGTGGCAGTGGGACCTACCAGGCTTCTCGTAATCCCCTCCGCTAATTTCGAGGAAGTCGACCGAACCCCAACTTGCGATACTGCAAACATGATCCAATCCAACAGTGGCTTTTCCCGGATTGTGGAAATCAGCGAAGTCAGCGGCATTTATTTTTATCCCTAAAATGAAGTCGCTGGGAACCGCGGCACGTATTTCCCGCACGATGCGGTGTAAAAGTTGCAAGGGGTTGCCATTCGGGGAACATGAGTATTCATCTATCCGTATATTGGACTAATATAACCTGAGTGTTTCGGCGAAGGGGGAACGAAACATGACAAACCTTCGGCGACATGAACTGTGCAAGGAGATCTAAGGCGGATGGGTAAATATGAGTGAGGGAAGTGCTTGAGAAACTGACATCCATGAGCAGCATGCAGCTCTATACCGTCGTAACCTGTATGTGCGGCAAGCTTAGCACCGCGAACAAATGCATCCACGACGTCGTCGATATCAGCCAGAGACATAGCCCGAGGTATCTGGAACACAAATCGGTGGAGGAGATCCGAAAGGATTCCAGCATCCTTGAGTGATGACCCAAGACGCACACCGCTTGGACCTAGTGGCGGCATAAAGGGCATCCTGGCGCCCAAAATGTTTGGAGATTGGCGCCCAGCGTGGCTAAGCTGCATTATCGCCATTGGTTGTTCCTCTCTCGTTCCACGCATCGCAGCTGCTAACTCTCGAAAGGGCTTGGAATTTTCTTCGGTTAATTCGTTTGGCAGAACGAGATCCCGTGCAAGACAAAGATGCTGAGGGGAAACTTGCACATTGCCAGTGAATATCATTCCCCAATCATATCTTGACCATTTCGAATAGAGTTCAAGATGAAATGGATTCGGAGGTCCGCCGAAAAGTTGCGCCAAATGTTCGTAGAGAGCAACCTGCGAGCGCTGTGAGTGGAGGCATCTCTTCACACTGGTCTAGAAGCCCGCTTACTTTGACGAGGCGATTGCGCAATACTCGCCCGCATGGCAAGGAAATGGGGGAGAATATGGCATCGCTGCCAACGTGCATGGATATCAGTGGTTTTCGGCTGGCTTTGGCAGCCCGGCTTTGGTGGCGAGGGATGCGAAAATCGGAGTTTGAAATCACACGCGGTCGCGTGACCGCTTGATGTACTATCCCCCCCACCGGACCGGACAAACCGAGGACTCGGATAAAGTGGAATTTCTCGGTCATTTCGCGGCCGTTTGGCCTGAAATTTTGTATGCAGATTTTTTGTCATCTCATTTATGCATAACAGCCATGAGAACCACCAAAGGTATGCCAGAAATGTGTCCTTAATTCGAAACAATCCAGCGGGGATGCCTATTTTAGGAAATTGTCATATCTCCAGTACTTCCCAGGGATACAGAGGTCTCAAATGAAAGTCTAATCAGTGTGAAACATTGCACTGAATATTGACACCAAGTTTTGTGATAGACGAATCTCAGGTTCTGTCACAACTTTAGAAACAATGGCAGTTTCGGAATCCGGGCTGATATAGGCTACGCGTCCATCTGTATCGTATGGCCAGAACCTCGTCAAACAATCCTTTTTCAGCGTAGATAACCCAGAAAGTATACCCAACCACTCATTCTGTTCACCTGGCACAGACCTGGGATTCCCAATGAAGCCTGAATAAATATAGCACTTGAAAAAATGAATGGGAATAAGCCTTTGCTGGAGGTGGTTTGGAGCGTAAATTTGACATCGGATATTTGGTTTGGATAGTTACAACAGGCTCACAAGAATTCAGAGGAATCCGTCATGGATTGAGCGAGCAGTAATGAAAACAAGGCTGAATCGGCCATCTTCGGGAACTCGGACAACGGAAAGAACGGCACTGTTTGACGAGATCCAGGTCATTCTACTTGAACCAAGATGTGATTCTAGGGTAATAGAAGAATTGCTATCGATCTGTGTACTCGGTTTTATAGCAATCACCACACGTGAAAAGCTATAAGCCTCTTTCCGTTAGATGTCCGAGTACTAGGGGGGGGGGGGGGGGGGGGGGATAGTACGCGTAAGCCACAATACGCAAATTTTGAAATTGGCTTGAAATTGGGCCTTGGCAGGCCGTGAGTAAGTACTGTCCGGGCTGTGCTTTGGGGTCCGCGAGGGCGACGAGCGCGGGCTGGCTGTCCGTGAAAACATCCACATCGGTAAGCCTGGGCGTGCCTTTGATGATGTCGAGGGCAGGAATTAATATTGCGCCCGCCGCCGACGATCTCCGACTCGAAAACGGTGTCGTCGCTCAGTTCTCCGAGGTGCTTCGTCCTGCACCCGCCCTCCGCGTCGTTCCGGGCCCACGCTATAGCCGCTGCTCCCGCTCCTCCTTCGTAGCCCAATCCATCGGTGTAAATGCAGCATCCTCCGAGTCCGCGTCTCGTCACTTCGGCCATTTCGGCCCTCGCGCGCTCCTTCGTTGGCGCAATGCTCGTTGTCGGAAAACCCGGCGGAGCGGGCACAAGTCGGGTTTGTCGACATTCGGAGAGCGACTGTGCGGTCATGAATGACGTGTCGCCGAAAAAGGAAGGCACCGTTGACATCACTGTTTCTATAGCTATTAGATCTTCGCAGCCCGATTAGGAAATGCAAACGAAATGGCGTCCGAATGACGTTCAGGCCACAGCCATGAATGAGCGGTCATATATGAGGTAGCCAACAATTTGGAGCTTCTGGAAATGTATATAAAGCCTCTCAACTTCTTCATTCTTTTTCATCAACTCCCACATCCTTCACACTCACACCAACCAACCCGTTCGTTCAAGATCACCTTGTCCTCGCTTTCAATCCACTGAACAAGTTTCCAGAATCCATAAACACACCATGTCCGATACTGGTCGCCAATCCCTCACTGACAAAGCCGGCGCTGCCATTAAGGTGGGCTTGTTTTGTTTCCATGTTGCACATCGACTCACCTGCATTTCAGCCCGACTCCCAGAAGTCGACCACCGAACAATTCGGTGATTCAGTCAAGGGTACCGGCGACTCCGTCGCCTCCACTCTGCAACCCAACTCTGAGAAGGGCGCCGGCCAAAAGGCCGGTGACACCTTCTCCTCCAACTCCAACCAGAATGATGACTCCCTGCTTACCAAAGCGAAGGACGCAGTCGGATTGGGACAGAAGTAAACAGTTGACGGAAGGATTTACCCACAATGTTCAATCACGCAGCACTGTACCATTGTAGCATAGTTTCTTTAACAATCGACCCGAACCAGCGTCCAACTTATATTCTCAGTCGCAACAATTTTGCGGCGAAACAAAAGTTCAAAGATAGTGACGGGTAAGTACAGTAGTATGTGCCGGAGGTTCTGGCGCATTTGGATAAACACGAGAACTTGGTCATGTAGAAGACGCAGGATAACGATATTCTCAACTAAGTAGGTCCCCTTTCGGAACTTGCCAAGTTCTACATCCAGCCTCACTATGGAGATCTGTAAAATTATCCCACAAAAAAGGAAAAGCTCGGAGTCTCCCTCAGGCCGATATCATTTGAGTCCTTGCAGCGTCTTGATGTGAATTCTTCTCAGCGCTTGGTTGCATAGCAGCTTGATCGCCAAGTTCACAAGCCTTTTCTTCGCCTCCGGAGTCCGATCCTGAATATATATTAATATCGCAGGCTCAACGCAGGCTTATATATATACACTTGGAATTACAGCGAATTAAACCGTACCATGTACATGAATGTGCGAAGAACACCTACACCGCTCAACCGTAAAGGCGCCCACAACTACCTTCCCTCCCAGCGCCATCATCGCGTCGTTGAAAATCGCAAACCGATAGGCGATAAAGTAGGTCCAGTTCGTGTTCAGCTGCAGCGTCGAGCCCAGACTTGTAAACAGGCTACCGTCCGTGCTGTACTCAAAATCTGCCGTGGAGCCCCCGTGGCCGACGTGCGCCGTTGCGCGAAGCCAGATCCGGCCACCTGGGACGACTGAACTAACTTTTTAGTGGACCCGGCAATTTAAAAACGCGATTCTAACAGAGATATCAGATTCAGAACACAAACGATACAACAAGTTATTAGCACACAGCTGTGGAATATACAGGGAGGTCTAAGGGAGAGATTAAGCATTATAATGAGAACAAGTTACGGAGGAAGTGTTTTCACAACACATTATGTTACATTGGCTCGACTCTTCTGAATCCTAGGCAGGATTTAGATTCAGAGCGACGCCGGAAGCTTCCCAGCCAAGGCTCGTCCACTGGCAATCAGACAATGTCGCGTCGCCATCTAGCAAATACATTGGGATCAAAGCAGTCTTGCCATCAATCAATATTATGTCCACACTGGAGCAGTACCGCGACGACGACGGCCGTGTCGAGGAGTTCGAGTTGAATCGCGTCGGGGGTGAGCTCGATGGCGACCGAGTCCTCGCCTCGGGATATCCGCCCCAGGAACTGTGGCGAGGGGCCGGAGGAGCAGAGCTGGGTTTGTGATTCATTACAGTCAGTAACTGGGGTGGATTCAGAAGCATGGGAGGTGGACGTGGGACTCACGTTAATATACTGCCCATCGGGCGCCCAGGTGTATTTGAACCCGCGGATCGTCATCGTCCGATACCTATGCAGATAGCATTCACCTCAGATAACTGAAACCCCAACGAAAGGCACGCACGTCTGGTCTCTCGACACCTTCAGCCAGCCGCGCGTCTCCTGCTTCGGCACCGCGCCGCGCACCTCGACGCGCGGGTGCCGCTGCCACTCAATCAGGCCGATGCTCTTGCGCGCCGCGTTCTTAAAGACGGTGTACCCCGGCATCGTGTTGTCCGTCGTGATCGCGTAGTACAGCTTTGACGCGGCGGGGGAGTGGGGGTGGTGCTGGTTCTGTGGCCCGGGGGCGGGGCCGAGGACCACGCAGTTCAGCACGCTCGGATTGAGCGACGTGAGGTAGAACGTCGTGAGACTTGAATTAGAGCGGGTGTGCGAGCCCGAAGCGGAGGCCACGGGCGGGTTCGGGTACGGCAGCGCACCGAAGACGGACGGTGGAGACACAGCAGAGGCGGACGCGTGGCCGTGGCGCGCGTGATTATTAGCGTGGCCCGACCCCGCATTAGACCAGACGTCGAACGGGTTGTGGTGTGTATTGACCGGGGGCATGTCGGGGCGGGTGGGTCGGCGCGGAAGCTGCTTGGTGTGCGTCCGTTCTTTCCTTATTCGTGCGTGCGAGCCTCGAGGCGATTTGCGATTCCGTGTTTTCGGGATTGAGATGTCATTGATATCAAATTTAATACGGCTCATATACCCCAGGACCACTGGAGATCTCGGGGAGGAGGATTCAAGGGTCCGTTGGGTGGGTCCGTATTGGAGGAAGCCCGCGATGTTACAGAGTCCAATTAGCGATACAGACCCGTGAGTGGCAATCCTCTCCCTCCCCGCTCGATGTCGGGTTTCTCGGGCCCATGGCTAGCGGCTGACGCAGAACAAGAGGCCAGAGAGCGACCTGTGTCGGAATAAACGCGATTCCACTGAGCACAGCGTAAGTGGCCACAGAAAACCGGCTATTCAAGTAGCGGCGATTGTCCCAATCAGGATACGCGCGGTGATTGTCCGAATCTGGAGAGGCGGAAAGGCACAGGTGCGGTGCCGAAAAGGCGTTTCAATGCGGAATTCTCTGAAGAAAGTAGATGTCGCCTCAGTTGATTCCGCGAGTCCTCTAGGGCTCAAGGGTATAGGGACAAGTGTATTCCAAAAGCCGTCCGACAACCTTGACAAGTATCACAGAAAAAGACTCGAGGGCTTTTCAGGAAGGGTGCGACGGCGGACCGCGCGCTGAGAGCAGTCATTAGACATATGATAAGAGTAGAGAGTGAGAGCTGTGGGCTGTGAGCTGTGCACGATGATCAAAAGACGAAGTCTGTGTATGGCAATGCCTTGGCACAGCCTCAGCGCGATCCCTCAAAATTGCGCAGCGCGATGAAGAGCAAAGCTATGGATTGTGAACAGAGGAAATGTATCGTGAAAGTACAAGGAGAGCCAGTATTCTACAGCCGGATCGCCGGGGGGCGTCGCTGTAGGCGCGATGTTACATGGCATATCTAGAGGACCATCGGCGTTAGCGCGGCACGAGACACGAGACGGGGTCAGGACGTACTTCCGCGTCCACTCGCGTGCGGTGGCCTCGTAGCGGGTGCGGTCTGTCTTGTACAGATGCGCAATGTCCGGGACGAGGGGATCGTCGGGGTTAGGGTCTGTCAGCATCGAGCAGATTGAAAGTAACACTGGTCACAAATGAGTCAGCTGCGGCGCAGACGGACAAATCTGGCTGGAGTGGCGCGGACGACGGCGGTGAGCACATACCTTTCGAAATGGTCAATGCTGGAGACCACTGATCCCTCAGGATGTCGAGGCATATCGAGCCGTTGGCGTTGATATTCGGGTGGTAGATCTTGGTCGTGAAGCTGACCTTGGGCGGCTTGAACGGGTAGTCCGTGGGGAAGCTGATAGACAAGAAGAAAACGCCTCCCGCATACGGAGATTCACCCTGGGGACGAATAGTAAGACTTTAGGCTACAAGGTGGCGCAGATAAGCACGCACCGGACCCATGATCGTCGCCTGCCATTGGAACATGTTGTCACCCGTCGGCCCTGCGCTGCACGACGAGGGTGGGTCGCGCCCGAGATCAATCAATTCCTGAAGGAAGGCAGTTTGTCGTCAGCAATTTAGCCCCTGAAACGAGCGCCCACAAAGTGGCGGGCGACGAAAACAAGACAAGGACGGACGGCCCACCTTGTTAATACGCTTCAAGGCCATTTCGTGCAGGTAAACTGGAAGACAAGAGGCTGGAAATCGATTGTAATCGCACAAGATCGGTAGAAGGAATACGGCGAGCGACAAGGGCGATTTTTGGACGATTGAGGCAAACGAGGCGGGGAGAGGAGGTCAGCCAAACCTTGCGGATGCAGAATAGAGACTCACGGGCTACGACGACGAGAGCAGACGAGCAGCTGGTGGTAGGGAAGGAACAAGCTGCCGTTACCTCTGTTTGCTCCGTGTTTGGCGCCGACGCTGAATAAGGGATGAGGCTGTGCCGCGGCCCGCCCCGGCGTCACGTTCTTCCACATCTTTCCAGAGCATGCTCAGTCTCTTCTCGTGCCCGCTCGTACTCCGGCCTTTTTTTTGAAAGAAAACAGAGAAACGGCGAACCCGTCGAAATTGCTGCGCCCATGGGTGGCAAGATCGTTTGTCTCTGCAAGTTGCCTGTTTTTCTTACAGGGTTGTAGACTAACCATGCTCGCTGATTTGTAATTCGACAGTATCACACAGGAATGCACCCCTCCCAAGTGCATGTTGTTTCAGCGTTGTGGTCTGCGCCGTACACAGGAGATCCATCTGATCTACGGTGATTTCTTTCCACAACGTATGGCTCCCCTGCAGGCTTTACTGGGTGCCCACGAAGATTATGTGTCGCGAGCTTGTCTTTTGTTTTTTCTGCGCCTGTGACGTTCGCGCCCACCACGCTTCTCATTTTGTGACGCGCCACGGTATTGCTCTGCAAGCTTGAAGCTGCTCGGGGAATCGATATGGTCAAAAATTCGTTCCCACCGGGGTTGCGTTGACGATCCGCCAAAAGGAGCCCATATTCTATCTTTTGACCGATGAACCTCATATTTTGTCAACACCCACATTTCTGTTTGTATCAAGGATCAGTGTGTGGGTCGCCGCAACAGTTCCGGCCATTCCGACGTTGCGTAGGTCTTCTGAACCGAGGACAACTGTGCTATTCAACTGGAAGCAGGCGCGTTAAGTTAGATGTTGACTATTCTTTACCGCCCGTAGCTGTGGCGCAATATTCCTCAACCATCTTTCCATTGGCGGCAGAAACTTCAAGCTCAAAATTCAAAGGGACGAGAGTCAGGCCTACAAAGTTGGGTTAAAAATCGGATAAAAAGTGGAGTTGAACTCGCGCCTTCTGTTTCTCTCTTGAATGCGATACATGTCACACAAGGATTCAACTGCTGCCAGTGGTCCTGACTCCTTAAATTTTGAACTCCACTGAATCTGCATGAAACCTGCCGTCAACCTCTTTCGCGGAATTTTTGTCTGATCGCGATGAAAGCTCTAAGTCACAACAAAACATTATTCTCTTAGCCCGGAAAGCGCGTGGTACATATCTATGTGTAACAATGAACGTAAACGTAGGTTGAAGTCCGACGAAAAGCAAGGAGAAGAAGTACCGACGCAAGTGCCGAGACTTATAGGTGCGGAATGTAGACGTTCCAGTCAACGTCGGTGAAGGTGCCCATGGGCAGATCTCGTAGAGATATGAGTGGGAGGATGATGAGGTAGAGACGGGCGATAGGGTAGATTGTCATGACGAGAACGGAGGGGATACAGACTGCTAGTTGGGTGTGCAATGCGGAATCTCCATCAACGAGTTCTTTGGCTACAGTCATCCCAATCCCTGCCAAGATGCCAGGAATTACAGCAACTGCCAATAGGGGAAGTCAAAGCTCGTTGGCGGGACCGATTCTGACATCGATTCTGATGTCGATTCTTGAATCGATTCTTGATCCAGAATCGGCCAAATCGAGAATCGTTTCAGAATCGGTGTTTCGCCTCCAGAGGAGCAACTCGATAGAATCGTTTCAAGAATCGGTTTCACCCCTAACCCTAAGGCAACTTGTTCCCGCCCTGTCCCGCCTAGTCATTGTTTGCGCAGGCGCGGTATAAATTACATAATATATATATTCTCTCCTCTACACTTGCTCTACACACCCAAATCTACACTTTGTTCTTCCGCCGTAGGAGTGTCCTGATACGTGTGGTGTGGTGTTGCAGGAATGTTTTGAGGAGCTGCCGGGCGCGCTTTTGGTGCGAGGAAAGCCGAGGCATCCGGCAATGACTCCAGAATACTAGTAAGTGCTCGTCACAGCCAGCGTAGACGTGCAGGAATATGGAACAATTTTCTGTTTTGATTGCATAAACTAACATGCTAAGGGTGTGGCTAAGGACACTATGTATGAGCAGAATCCATTCAGAATCGAGGGCAGAATCCGGTCGGTCAAACCTCATGACGATTCTTGATCGATTTTGTCAAGTGAATCGCGACAGAATCGAAACAGAATCGTGACGTGAATCGGTCCCACCAACGAGCTTTGACTTCCCCTAATGCAGTACATCTCCACATCCACATTTCAGTAGTCGACGGAAAATCCACGTTCCAAGCCGCACAGTGAATGCCGCCAAAAATGGCGCCGACGAAACATTCTATGGAAATAGCGTGTACGCTTTTGTCTCGGGGATCATCCGAAGCTGTGGCCCAGAATGAGGGCAGTGAGGTGTATGATGTTGGGTTGTAATTGTCCTCGTAACCCCCAGCTATTGAACCAACAAAATCGACCCAAAGACTTCCTCGCCAGGGCTCAGGGTCCGAAACATGAGGCTTCTCGGCACTTGAACCAAGAGGAACAGATTTTTTGTTGTCGTCAGGTTCTGGTTCAACTAGACACAGTTCCTCCTGCGGCGGCCCGACAAGAATCGGCCGTTGGACGTCCAGCGGCTTTCCCCACCACAGCGCATAGATAAAGATATTGACAACAGCAAAGGCGAGGGTGGTGACTTCGAGTTCAGATACAGGAAGGCGTTGGTGGACGCGAGCCAGACACTGTGCCATGAACCAGATACCCTGCATCAATGCCACGCCCTTGGATAACGTGTCGCCCTTGCTTTTGTCCCTTATATCTTCTTCCTCGACAGCACGGATATCGGCAACAAATCCGAGTTCTTCTCGGAGTTGTTTCTTGATCACAATTGGATTATGGCGGCTCCGTGACACGAAGCCACCCATGCAGATGAAGAACCCGTGCGCGCGCGAAATGCCAAGCTCTGCATATGATTCTGAATGAGAATTCCCCACCGTGCCAGCGAGCAAGGCTCACTCACCTCTGGCAAACGACCGCGCAGCAAAAAACTGTCTGGACTCTGGCGGCGAATCCCACCATCAATTCGGGAGCGATGACCGCAACGAGCATCAGCTTCAACCTTCGCCAGAAAAGCGCGAGGCAGCTCTGGCTGGGCGGCGGCACATTCGGGTGCACGGACACCCAGGTGCACGCGAAGATAGTCGCCAGACACCCCCATATAATGTCGAATAGCCTTCGACAGTCGTTGATGTCGTCAAACGACGCCGCTGGCGCTCTTGAGATAACATTGCCCGTTACAGGGCGGCCGGTGGTGTAGACTGTATGGATTAGAAAGAGGAGCAGGAGCATGGGGGATGTGCTGCGGTGAGATGGTGGGAGGAAAGAAGATTCCCGGCGCCTTTTGTGGAAGTGATTCAACCACCAGGACCCACCTACACTGCCAACCGTTTTCCCGGTGTCAGCCAGAGGAAGGGCAAAAGATGGAGAAAACCGGTCAGATCAGTGGAATTCCAGCTCCCAACAAGGCAGTGGAAAATACCGGTCGCTCCACTGGAATTCCTGGGTTGGGTTTTGATGTCCCGGAGGTGCCTATTCGAGTAATTATTTAGAAAATGCCAGCAATAAGAATCGAACCTACGCGCAAAAGATGGAGGAAATGTCAAGCGTGCAGAGGAACCAACTACGCCAAACGCCCGTAGAAGGAGGGGTGTATTGTGGTAGTATAGTGTCCTCGTCACCTGCTCCCAGTCACTTGTGCTTGACTCAATACCAATATAATTATTCGAAACACCTATTATAACTTGCCTACACCATGCCATGCTTCCTTGGACGAATACACCGCTGTTCCAGCCTGTTCCAGCTGCCCTGCACACCAGGCAGAGTTGCTATTAGGATATGGTAAGGACTTAAAAACATTCGCCACGCCCGCCATCATGTACATCATTCTCATCAGACCGTAAAAGATCCCATCCGTGATGTCGCATGTCGACTGTAAAAACCCACAGAACAAACCAGTGGACATCCACCGCCTTGTTGGTCAGTGGAAATCAACCGTTTTGGGGTGGAATTCCACTGACCAGATCTGTGGAATTTCTCTGATTGCCCTTTCCACTGGCTGACACCGGTCAAACGGTTGGCAGTGTAAGGAACCTACGACGTTATTACGTGGCGACCTCCGAGGTGGGTTTTTTTGTAGGGGGTAAACCCACCTTGGAGGTGTCTGTTGGCGTCGTAGGTGTCGGAGGTGGATCACGGGATCCACGTGGCTGATCTGAGGAGGCCTCCGTCGCGTCCTGGCCCAGCCTGGCTCTGCTTTTTGTTCAGTTCCACTTATCCTTCTGCATTGGTTTCCTTCTCCGATAAGAAAGGTGACCTCCCGCCTCTTTTCTGTGTGTTCGATTCCCCAGGATCTCCCGAAATTGTGCTGGAATAAACTGTGGTCGGTGGCCTCCTACGTCGACCGGCAAGCGATGTAGAATGAATTGTAGATCATGTACTTATTTCTACAGGAATAGAGGAGCTATTGAATCACATACCGGTCATCTTAATGCCACTAGCAGTTCTGTAGCGGATAAAAGATCAAACGGAGGAGGCCTCTACTGTCTGGTTCAGTTGGGTTGAACCAGGCTCAATCTCGATAGAAGACGGGACTAATTCACGATAGATATCCTGGACTTCCCGGGGACTGAATTGGCTCCAATCCTGAGGACATATTCAACAAATTCAACCAAACTTTGCGGCCTGTTTTGTTAGTCAACCAGGTGTATTTTTGGCAGATTTATATCCACCGTTGCGGACAGACTTGATAGGTTTGTGCCTCTTTGCTGTGTGTTTTCAGATACAGTGTCCTCATATGTTTTCGCACAGTCAGGGTTATTGTAAGTGGCCTCCTCCATCTTGTGTGGTCAATATTTCCATAGCCATTACTCCTGCTCTTTATTTCCTCGGATGCCCGGTACATCCATCCGCAAAGTATTTCCTCCTAACGTTGCAAATAGTTCTGCTCCAATCGGCTTCATATCAGAGGAGGCCTCCTCTTTGTTGAAATTCACCATGTGCAATCCCCCGCAATTTTTCCTCCTTCTCTGGGGCTGCTCAAAGTCCTTTATGCGGCATGACTACCATTTAGATTGTCTTAGTTCTGTGTAAACAGGTCTCTACACTTCTAATATCTCGAAACATGCAAATTCAACCACAGACCTCCCAACTAATTGGGAGGGCTCGTGCAATGGTTGTCATTGTTTACGGTTCTTAAACATGATGTGGCGAGATTCTAGCTCCATAATATACAACCTTTTGCTATGCACTTAGAAATCTGTTCATCATGGCTCAAAGTTAAATAAAATCCTACAAGCCAAGATCTTGTGCTTACAGATGAGTTAAACTTGATATTGAGTCGAGGAAGACTGGTTATACCACAAGATTTTGAGGGGTTGTACATTTCGTGCACTGGTTGATATGTTGTAGTAGGCCCCCTCCGTTGTATCTTAGAGGCTGTAAAGTGTACTAACACAAGGTTCCTTCAGTTGGAATATGCACTTTGGTGGTTCCTTAAGAGTCATTCAACTGATACAGGTGTGTGGGACTGTACTTGAAGTTAACCCACCCATTTGTACAGCCATTTTTGAACATTTTTGTGTTTCCACCTCTAAAGTGACTTGGAAAGTCCTCAACAAATGGCTCTCGACGATGTTTTAAAGCTCATTATGAACATTTTACAAGTTAGAGAACAACTTCTGATATGTTGAAAGAAATTTGACATGTGTAAACCAATATTTCCGGAACTTTAACCAAGGTTCAACTATAAACCTTGGTTGACTTTAGTGCCTTTTCGTGCACCTGGCCAAAAAATGTTGTGAATCCGTAAGTATGGAGATCTGGCTATCAATTCGAGGTGGGGCAACCTAGGCTTATTATCTGTAGGTCAAATACTAATTTTCTGTCAAATATTGAGTTCATAGGCGTATGTTTTACATTGAGTGGATGGTTATTCGCCTTCTGATTGGTTGATCAATTTCCGGCCCGGAAACAGTTGGAGGCCTCCTCCTCAGTGCAAACTCGATCTCAAGCATTGTTTTAATGCTTACTGGTGTACAGAATGATACATGGAAGGTTTATTCATGGTATACAGTGATCTTTCGAAGTACTTATTACAATTCAACCTCATTTTGCCCCAAACACTCCTTCACCTTGTCGGAGGAGGCCTCCTCCGATTTCGAAAGCATCAACATACCAGTATATTGCTCTGCTGCGACAACACCAAGAAAGAAAAGTTTATCTCCCCCTCCACTCGGTCAGAAACATGAGATACTCTGAGACTACAACTCGAAAGTTCGAGCATCCGGTTACAGGCTGCCAATATTAAGTTGTCGAAAGCCTGTGCACCCGTTTGCTAATTTGAATACTATAATTTGAATCATCCAATATGGGGAAGGCTGGAGCTGAACGTACCAAAATTTGACCCATATGGACGATGGTGGAGGCCTCCTACGATATTGCTGATGATGCTAAAATGGTTGTGTCATCTTTTGAACCGCGAAAGAAATTCTTTCAAGACAATACCTTCCATCGAAGACCTCAAAGCACTGTGATGTAGAGGTAAACATGGGTAGCGATGAAGGCCACTTACCGTAACCCTGAGTGCCCTAAAACAAAGCAGCATGCCATGTTGTAAACCATGAAATATTGAGACAAAATAATTATGGAGTTTGCCAGTAATAACCCATACATACCTGCCTAAATTACCGCTCGTCGGGTGACGGAGGAGGCCACCAATGTCAGCTAAATTTGTTGAGTACGCCCGCAGAAACGGACCGAATAGAATTTCGAGGCAATTCATACTGAATTCGCCCGTCTTGTATTGAAATCGGGCCTGGTTTGACGGTAATCGAACCGAATGTTGGAGGCCTCCTCCGTTTGATCTTTTATTCGCTACGGAACTGCTAGTGGCATTGAGATGACCGGTATGTGATTCAATAGCTCCTCTATCCCTGTAGAAATAAGTACATGATCTACAATTCATTCTACATTGCTTGCCGGTCGACGTAGGAGGCCACCGACCACAGTTTATTCCAGCACAATTTCGGGAGATCCTGGGGAATCGAACACACAGAAAAGAGGCGGGAGGTCACCTTTCTTATCGGAGAAGGAAACCAATGCAGAAGGATAAGTGGAGCTGAACAAAAAGCAGGGCCAGGCTGGGCCGGGGACGCGACGGAGGCCTCCTCAGATCAGCCATGTGGATCCCGTGATCCACCTCCGACACCTACGACGCCAACAGACACCTCCAAGGTGGGTTTACCCCCTACAAAAAAACCCACCTCGGAGGTCGCCACGTAATAACGTCGTAGGTTCCTTAGGTGGATTCAACAGCTTTGACAGCGTCAGGGGCGAGTCGTGTGTTGGCAGAGTTGAGCGGATGAGACACGTTTGTTCGGACGAAGGGGATGCATAACATTGCTATTTTGGGATTACACATTGGTACGAGGCCGTGAGAGACAGAACATGTGAGAGCTCAAGACAGGGCAAACCAAACACGGTAGAGCAACGGGACTCGCGACACATTTGAATGCGGTTTCTACTCCCGGGGCGGTGCGCGACCGGCGAGGAATGACAAGAGTAGTGGGAGTGGTACTCGGGTAAATCCTGTTGCTACGGTGATGAGAGGTGATGAGTGGGACTCGCGCTAAGCGAGCGCTCTGAGTGGGACTTGCTTAGCGGGAGTGAGACTCGGCCATCACATGCCATCACTGGATCAACTAAGCCAAAAACCCTGTCGGGCACCACGCAGTGGGCCTCCGTGGCGAGCGGGCTGCTCCACGCAGTGGGCCCAAGCGGCGAGCGCCAACAGGGGTCCCCGCGCGTAAGATATACCCAAAAAGGCGAGATAAAGCGATAAAAACAATAAAATAAAAATAAAAATAAAAAGCTCCGCACAGCGGGCCTCGCGGCGAGCATGCACCGTGCAGCGGGCCCAGCGGCGAGCGTCAGGGGGTCCCCCCGCGTAAAAGGTTCCCAAATACACTTTATTCCGGCAAAAACGATTGAAATACAATTAAAACAGGTTCAGATGCCGCATGATGCCGATCAGTTGAGATTGATCGGAAAACAGCTGCTTACTTTTGTGAGTGGGACTCGGCTAATTCGACGAGTCCCACTCCCACTACTCTCGTATATACTCGCGACCGGCGGGGACGGAGAACGTGTAGGGAGACATGACGTGCGAACGGGGTCACCAATGACCGGATCGGGCAACTTGAAGTGCGCAAGAAAGTCTGTGCCCAAATCCTTTCCGGTGAATCTCGATAGAACGAGTGGGACATTTCCCTCTTCTCATACTCTTCTCCTCCTCGCATCGCATCGCAACGCACGCCACGGCCACCAGCGATAGCTTCTCCGAACCGTACGCACGCTTCGGGGACCACATCTCGCTCGAAGAAGTCCGCAAACACGTCAGGGCACTCGAGACAGACCTGTATCCCACTATCTGCCTCGGGTACAGGCGACTCTCAACACAGCCCGGCCGATCGATCCCCAGCAGCTCCCCCGTACGAGGCAGCCCACCCCACCGCACAATCAATCACCCCGTTATAGGATGCGGATTGACAGAAACTGACAGAAGATGCTAGATTTTATTCATTGTCTTTCAAATCTTGTGGAGTCTAACTATTATTCGTTCTCTTAATCTTTACAGGCTCGTTCGTTGACGCTTATTTGCCAGATCCAAATCAGATCTACCTCCATTCCATTCTGTCTCTTCCTCCAACCTTGGTCCACAGATCCAGCTCCGGCCGCGGTCCTGCAAAAGCTGTTTTTTTCCCCATTCAGTGCGCACTGGGCGCTGTCATAAAATTTCCCCTTTCCTGTTCTGGCTAAATTGCTTGATACGTGTCTCATGCGTATGGCGGTCAAAATGCACATTTAATGTGCCGCAACTATTTTAAGGTTCCGCAACTTTTTTTCAGTGTTTTTGACCTCTTCCGCAAGTTTTATAGAGACTTGTAGGGGTTAAAAATAGTTGCGGAGATCTTGAGTTTCCGCAACTTTTTTTTTTCGGAGTGCCGCAACTTTTTTGCGAACACAAGTGCCGCAACTATTTTTTTGGTCCTTAGGTGCCGCAACTATTTTTCGGCGGTAATTTTGTTTTTGGATATTATGCTCGGACCAACGTCCTGAACATCCTGGACGTGATTAACACGCCGTAATAGACCGCAGAGGCCATCGGTCGCGTCTCTTCGTGTTCAATTTCGGTCCGATCACCGAAACGGTGACCAAACAGGACCATACACATCTCGCTTACACGGTCGCGATTGACAACCCATACTTCCGCCTGCATTCTTGCTGCTTTCACATCGCCATTGTTTCCTGTTTATATCGTCACTTTCATATGTTGTCCCTCGTTATGTACATTCCATTAGTTCTCCCCTCTCGAGTTTCAACGTTCAATCCCGGCTCTCCTGTCTTCAAACTCACCTGAGTAGGGATCGCCACCGTACCGTATACGGTTACGGCCGTAAGAATACGGCGGCTTTACGGCGCCACTCTGACCCCCACCGTACCATATACGGTACGGTCCGTAGGCCGTATGTTTACGGTATACGGTTCGTTGAAAATCCATTGTGGCAAGGGTAGTGTTCTTCCAAACTCTGAAATACATTATTTCTTATCCATCTTTATACATCTGAATGATTCAGTAGCTCCCGCGACGCGTCAATTCAGAGTTACAAAAACAACCGTACCGTACCGTAACCGTATGCGGTGGCCATCCCTACACCTGAGTAAAGGCCATGTTGAGAGATAGATGATGTCGGGCTAGAAGTAATCCAAACAAGATTTGGAAACATCTTCTGCAGCTTGAATGATAGAGTCATGTTCTCGTGGTTTATGGTCCATGAACTTAGATCGCAGTGTCTCTCTAAGATGGACCCGCAATTCTCCAATTCATGCGCCCTCGGAAGCAGACTCCGCGGAGTTCAATAATCTCCCCAGAACCGATTTGTGGGAAGACTTCAACCATCCACAGTAGTGCATAAGTTTCACAATACACGGCGTAGTAAAATGTACGTAACTGTCCCCGAGAACTCGACACCCATAGGTTAAAGTACGGCGAACAGAGAATTGTTGCAGCTCTGCTAGAGTGCAATTGAATAATTCAAGTTTTCGGTTGAACATAGGGGAGAGGAGACGGTGCGATACTTTCTGTTCATTACGAAGGAATCCTTCGTTGATTCCCTCAGATCCTTTTAGAAGTGCCACACGAAACAAGACGGGAAGATTCAACTGGTCGAACTACTCGAAAGGCAAGGGAAGCAATCGTTTACATAGATCTTGAGGGATTTGTCTACATGTGTCGACAACTTCTCCAGGTTCAACTTGGTCAAGATTGCATAGGAGCCGAGAGCAAGCTTCTGGCGCAGAACATACAAAGCCAAAACTTGGTGATTGAGGTTTGAGGATTATAGGACCTTCCGAAGATGAGCAGCGAACATTGGAATGGATTCAAAGCCAAGACTCACTGTTGCAAAGAGTTGAATGTCCTGGACTGTTTATCAAGGTGCAGAGGGGGTCCGCGAAAGGCCGAGCTGGAAAGATTTGATAGACAAGTGTGGACCGTCATCTTGAGATGGCTCGATTTTAAATTATCACTGATATGAAAAAGCCTGGAGAGGGCAAAATAATCCAGTCTTACGCACAGATTGGATGGTGAGTCAAGCTATATGGTAGTTACGATGAAGAAGAAACCACGAAGTTACTACAAGAGTAAGATGAGACAAACCCTGACCAGGACTGACATCATTGGACCTGAGTAGGGATCGCCACCGTACCGTATACGGTTACGGCCGTAAGAATACGGCGGCTTTACGGCGCCACTCTGACCCCCACCGTACCGTATACGGTACGGTCCGTAGGCCGTATGTTTACGGTATACGGTTCGTTGAAAATCCATTGTGGCAAGGGTAGTGTTCTTCCAAACTCTGAAATACATTATTTCTTATCCATCTTTATACATCTGAATGATTCAGTAGCTCCCGCGACGCGTCAATTCAGAGTTACAAAAACAACCGTACCGTACCGTAACCGTATGCGGTGGCCATCCCTACACCTGAGTAAAGGCCATGTTGAGAGATAGATGATGTCGGGCTAGAAGTAATCCAAACAAGATTTGGAAACATCTTCTGCAGCTTGAATGATAGAGTCATGTTCTCGTGGTTTATGGTCCATGAACTTAGAATCTATTTCCGTGGGAAATCTGGTGAAGAACTATAAAATACAGTTTCCCACCCAGATCTTTCCCGAAGAAGTAATTAAGAAATATTTAGAATTTTTCTTGTCAGATTTCTACTGGAAACAGATTTGATCTTCCCACGGGCAAAATTTGAGAAAACTGCTAACTTTTTCCCGCAGATTATCCGGGGGAAAAAGACCAGGTTTTTCCAAAGGAAAAGATCCGGCCGGAAATTTCCATAGGAAAAAGAAAGCATGTTTCCTGGGGAATGACCATATATAGTAATTTTTTAGGAAAAAGACTGACTTTTTCCTACGGAAATCTCCGGCCGGATCTTTTCCTTTGGAAAAACCTGGTCTTTTTCCCCCGGATAATCTGCGGGAAAAAGTTAGCAGTTTTCTCAATTTTTTCCCGTGGGAAGATCAAATCTGTTTCCAGTAGAAATCTGACAAGAAAAATTCTAAATATTTCTTAATTACTTCGTCGGGAAAGATCTGGGTGGGAAACTATATTTTATAGTTCTTCGCCAGATTTCCCACGGAAATAGATTTTGATCGCCGCCGTGTCAATACCGGTTGCCGGCTGAATACTGCTTCTCCTCCCCCTTTTATTATCTGCAGCTTTCAAAATCCTCAAATTGTCAGACTCTTACTGGGCATCAAGCATATGTATGCGGCCATTTACAATTACAACCCGATATTTGCCATTCGCACTCGAGGGCTACAAACTAAGTGATCGGTACTTACTCGTGTACTGTATTTTTTCATTCAGGTCGACAGTCACGTGTCACACACCCCGCTGTCGATATCGAATTTCTGTCGAGGTCACGCGTCACTCAGGCCTCTATCGAACGAAAAAATCGTGTCACGCAGCAGGATAACATTTAAATACGCCAAAAAATGAAAATTCGTCTTCCGTCTTTCGAAATTTTCTTGGTGGTCACGCAAAATTTTCGGCTTTATCGAATTGTCGAATTGGTCCAACTGTGTCACGCGTCACACTCCCTATCGATTTGAATGAAAAAATACAGTACACTAACGTATGGAATAATATCGTCCTTTTCGATCTAAACTCACTGCCGGAGCGAAGCGCAGGCGTACCTTGTAGGAGACTAATAAGATGCTTAGTGGTGTGTGCAGCGAGTCCGAGTGAGGCTCCAACCTTAATGCGCAGCAGAGTTACTGCATATTCCAGTTCGAACGACGCACAACTTCAAATCATCCGGTGATGTTGAATTTCTTTTCGATGAATTTTGAACCGTGGGACTTTGGATGAGTCAGCTGATCGGCTGTTCAACTCCTAATTACCAGCCAGCAGAGACTCGAATTGATGGTATCGTTCCCGACATCCGGCATGCCTGAACAGTGAAAATTTTAAAATTTAAATTTAAATCTGGCATGTGTGGACATTTGTCTGCAGCGTCTGTCGCAGATAGCTGGAGCGGGTCAAATTAGTATGCATGTGCATGCGGGCTTCACGCTCAAGACCTAGTCGGATTCACAATAGGGACACAGGCCGTAAACGCGCAACTGTTTGAAGAACGAATAAATGGCAAGGCGTACCAACCACAAATGGGTCTGCAAAACATGATGTTTCACCAAGGATAGTATATGGTCCTATCAATGAAGATTCTGATACCTCTCCATATTGAACTGTTGCTTGGAATTCTGAGAAATGCCCATAAAAACGGTAGCTCTTCCAAATCCGAAACATTTACAAAGGACATATGCTGCTATCAGTTTACTTGCTGCAGATAAGTGCCAGTTTGAGGCGAATCATAACATCGAGATCAGAAATTTACACGATCGCGATTGGGAACTTGACACAAATCATTGTATGGAATGTAAAATCTACTGCAATACCAACTTCCAGTCTGGCAGTTGTATCTGAAACCAATCATTGTATCAGGAAATGGTGCATCTGTCCTGAGATCACTTAAGGGCGGAGTTTTTTCTCCGATGGACAAGTTGAACGTGCAGCGCGGGCCCTCGCAGGCGCCTGTGCGGAGCGGGACATCGCTCCCGAGAAGTCTGATGCTGCGATGGAGTTAAATCGAGTTCACGGTTATGTCCAAGTGTATACACCTCTATGGGATCCGATCAAATCACAGTCAGTGGAGTAGGGAACAGGACAATAGTGCTCACAAAATCGTACATAGCCAATTTGTTCGATGGCTGTGGGGCACTTTAGTACCGACCGGTATTTACGCGCCAGTGTCGGACACACCGTTGGAACCGGTGAAGCTTATGGCGACATCATACGAGTTTCCTTGCATGAATGTGCAGGGAGCTGCAGTGCACCCTTCTATGTCGACTGAAAGCTGAGTAGTATCAAGGGAACTGGATGAAGCGAGAAGTTCCCTACGGGCTATTAGTTTCAGGCGAGACGGAGTGTTTGTGCAGTTGGTGTAATTGTCGAGGGAGGCAACACATTGAATCAGGGCAGCGGGGAAGAGATAGGATTTCCAGTACATCGTAGTAGCGATGAGAAGACGATAGCGAGGACCAGCCTTCTTATAAGTTCATGCCAGCAGTCTGGCGAAGCCTATGAGATCCACACGCTAGTGTGTGTTTGCGTGAAAAGAAATTGGACGATAGAAAACGAACCGCGTCGTGTGTATATACTTTCCGCACGCTGCACTGGCCTTGTCGCGGAACTGCAAAAACACGCGGAACTGCAAAAACACATTATCAGGCTCATCGAGCTGCACAGTCGCCGGGCAAGGAAATGCAACGTACAAATTTAAATTAGCCGATGTTGCTGTTGACGTTGTGGAATTCCTGGCTAGAGACAAAGCGCATGCGGCACATCAGCAATTGGCAATTGCAACGAATACATTGACACTGGGAAGATATACTTGGAAGTTGGCTGGGACACAACACTAGTAGTACATACGCTGTTATATGACCCGCCGTGGCTGGCTTTGGTCATACCGCGGTCCAGTTTGGGCAGAGGCGAGGTACCATAAACAAGATGTGAGGTGGTTCCAAACGGGGAAATGCGCTGTCTGTACAGAATTAGCATATCTGCTACCACCGCAGTGATAATAGACACCTGTCACCTTTCCTTCCGAAACGTCCACTCAAACTCGACCGTCTCATACGAGTGACCAAAGCAGAGCGGTTCAGATGCCCTCCGCGTTCGACATCTTGGGTGCCCTGTCCTTCGCACAGGGTGTTCTCACCGTGGTGGCTACAAGCTTTCTCGCCATTTCCACTTGGATGTATGCACGGATGAAGCAGGTGCAGTTCTGCTCCGCATTTGTTGACCAGGGTTGGGTGGCTGACCGAGTGAGATCGTATGCAGGTGAACGACAATGATGATGCTGGAAGAAAGCTCCAGGAGCCGCTGTATACTATGCTTTCCGCCAATGAGCCTCTCTTGGCTACGAACAACAACATGTCAGTGGAGGATCAGCTGAGGGATTTGCAGGCCGCACTACAGCAGCTTTCGTACAGAGGGAGTAGCACACAGTTTGAAGAGACCATCGCGGCATTTTCCCCCGACGTCATAATGAAGCGACTGGAGAGCATTCTGAACGCAGGGCCTCGAACTCGGGCTCGGCGCAGAATAAGAATTTTGAATGGCGCACGGGATGCCGAGATCATCCAGGTGGTATCCTCCCGCATGATGCAGCTGGAGGCCCAAGTATTCGAGGTACATGCCGATTTCACTGGTCCGTCGCTTGCTAAGAGCTGAATCCGGCGACAGGCCCGTCTGACGCATGCAATGTCCAAGGTAGTGGAGGAGGCATTTCAGCGGCACGGGGCAAGTATGGCAGGAGGCACAGCACACCGAGCAGACTGCAGTATTGTACATGTAGATTCCGGGTTGGTTTTGGGCTGAGAGTCGCATCGGCAGCAGCGTCTTCTGGGATGTATGATGTACGAGTTTTCCACGACGGTGACGTGAGAGATATATTTTGGTTTGGGCGTTTGAATTCAGGCGAATCGCGGGGATGGAATCCGCGCCGAGTGCGGGAGAAAGCAGCATGCAGAATACTCTTATCCACCCGTTATCCACACTAAAAAGCTCGGAATGCTGGGTACTTGAAGCGCGGGGAATGCATATGGCAAGGGAGTAAAGCAGAAAGATCGTGTAACCAAATCGTACTGTATTGGCGTGTGAGAATACAGAGGGGACTATAGGAAAACGCGGAGACGGAGGCAGGAAGTGAGACTCTGAGAGGAAGCAGCGGCGACCGTGCGCAGGGGGGGAGAGCACACGTACGGGGTGCATGGTCTTTTGTCGCGTCAGCTGGGGAGTCGTGTGTTGATTGAGTTGGTCGGTATCTCACCCACTGGTGATAGAGGAGAAATTTGTTAATAATCGCATCATAATGCCAGTTGAACACCGAATTCTCACTGTACGTTGAAGGAAGGGTCCAGTCGGAGTTGTACTCCGGATGGGTGGAAAGAAGAGGAGTGGTTGAAATATGAAAGGAACGAACCCGTGGGATTTGGAAACAAGAAAGACAAAGAAGCCGTAATGACGTTCGCGCCGAGGATGTGTGTTGTGGGCTTCAAAGAATCAAGTTGCCAAGCAAGTCTGACATCCAGCTGAAATCCCAACTCGTAGATGTGGATATGCTTCCCGTTATCAGAATCGCGTACAATCCTCCATGGACCAGAAACTTGAACAGCCAGACTGTTGCTGTTTATGGTCACTGTATACTGAAAGGAAACTCGTCGTCGAACTGGAACTTGTCCAATACTCGTCCATGCTTGACCATAAACTGGGTAAGCTCCGAGTTTAAGTCTGGGACATCGAAAAAAGAAATGTCAGCACACAAGTCACGAGAACATCGTGGACGCACCGTTGAGGGTCATCGATTTCACGCATTGCATCGAGTAGTGGTCCGAATGTTCGTGGAGAAGAGTCAAAGAGGGGGGGAGAGGTGTACCTGAGCATCCCGTCAACATCGACGTGAAAAAGACCAAAAGTGTGACGCACCCTGTTTGATCAAAAAGATTTTCACATCATGGCCCTGGAAGTTTCGGACCACTTTTTGGAGCACAGGCTGAGCGGCGGACGAAGAGAGCATCCGTTAGGTCCTGGTGGTGAAGAAGAAACTCAGCCAGTAGCTCAGCGTACGCAGAACAGAATCACGCGCCGATAAAAAGCGATTCGAGTGCAGGAAGGACCTTGCCATCCTGCATCTTCAGGTCGTAGTTGAGGCGACCCTTCGCGCGTTGGGTCTCGTAATCCCGGAGGCGGACGTTGGTGCCGGACTGAACACGAATAAGGTCAACGGGTAGCGCCCGAGGAACGGCCGGGCGTTCGCTGCACCACCTGTCGCATAGCACCGAAGAAACCAGTTGGACGGAAGCGTAGTAAGAGCGGGTGCCACAACTGGACGCAAAGTAGCAAGCATAGGCGTTGGACGACGTGGACAAAAGAAAATACCACGTGCCACGTCAAATGTACCGTAATGATGGGCGGGCCAAAGCGTCGGTTACTTATCCGAGGAGGTGTCAACGCTCAGCGCTCAGGCGAGTGCAGGTAGGTAGGTAGGTAGCTGAGCTCACGTCCTCAATCTTTCGACCCGCCGCGGTAGAACTAGTATGCTATCCGTATCAACCAAAGCCCAGCCTAGTCTCTCCTAGACAGACGCTTCAACAAAACTTACCTCGTACCTCGGCTTGTTGAAGTCTGTTGGTTCACAAACAGGCACTGTTTGTGTTAGTGGGGACCGAAAATGTCCGCAAGTCGTTATATAATCAACCAAACGCTGGACGCTCATTGGTTGGGTCAAGTCACATGCTCCCTCTTAGTAATCTCCTTTAAGGAGAAAGGAGATTATGATGCTCCTTCTTCGTAATCTCCTTCGCGTTTTTAAACTTGGAAACGGTTGTACCATTATCGTCCTGAATAACTTCGCTACAGTATATATATGTCTCTCTTTTAGATAAATTGTTCCTACTGATCCCTCAGGAAGATCAACTGGCTAAATGTCTGGAAACCAACAACTGCTCGGCAGTTAGAAAGGTCACAGATTCAACTTGGATTCAACATTCAGATGATCAGATCTGATTAGCTCGTTCCCAAACCACCGACTTGTTCATTCTGTGACTACCCTTAATCAGGCTGTTTCAACTGAATACATAAATCCATTACAATTGTCCTGGAATTCAATTCCTCCGTCTTCATGCCAGCCATCCAACATACTTCCAAGCTTAAGTGTGTCGGATTCAGATGACAGACCTAGGCCTGTGCTTATGGCGGTCAATCCGCACATTTAAGTTTTGGTGTGTATTTTCACTGATACAATGTGATTTTCAGCTGTTTTGGGTGAAATTTTTTTGAAGTGAGTGAATTTTTAGACTGTCATGAAAATTTCTTGTTCTATGAAAAGTGTAATGATTTTCTTTTTCAAATGTCAACAATTTTTTTCACATGTTGGCGGGAATTCTTCGCTGATGAGGCTGTGCTAACCCTAATGATTACCCCAAATGGGATGCCTTCTGTTCAATTGCTCACCTTTCCGAGTCATCTTCAGGTATCCCAGAACCATCATTGACCTACACTGCACCTACACTGCACTCTCTATATGGCTGCTACAGGTGCAACTCAAGGAGGTCCTTGATGATCTTGTACATGCAGACAAAGGAAGAACACTAGGGTAAACAGATTCCTTGTCAGTTCTAGGGTGGTTCCATCAAACTGATTGCAATCCCTTCACAAAACAAGAAGGAAAGTCTCTGAGCTCCCGGTGCAAAACATAAGGTTTCAGAACACTGTTGAACAGGAGGCATCCCATTTGGGGTAATCACTAGGGTTAGCACAGCCCCATCAGCAAAGAATTCCCACCGACATGTAAAAAAAATTGGCAACATTACAAAAAAAAATCACTACACTTTTCTCAGAATGATAAATTTTCATGAAAGTTTGAAAATTCACTCACTTTGAGAAATTTTCACCCAAAAGAGCTGAAAATCACACTGTATCAGTGAAAATACACACCAAAATTTAAATGTGCAGATTGACCGCCATATGTGCTCGGTGTTGCAAGCCCCGTTCACTTTCTTGGGGTTCACCTGGGCCAATGCATTCAATGCCCCTTTCCACACAGAGTATATGTAGTTGTAATCAGTAGTAGCACTACCAGATATCTGATACTATCTTCATTACTATCATTTTTCGCCTGTTTGTGCCCCGCCGCTTGTCGGCTCTTTCAAATCATTACCGGAGGGGTCCGATTGGGTCAGAAAGTTATTACATAATCTTTTGGCGGGTGCTGACCTAATTTGGTCCAATCAATTTGCAAACCGTCGTAAATTGACCTGTTTCAACATCCAACTACGGCGTCCGTCGGCCGATTGGAAAAATTCTGAAGAGACAAACCTCTTGCCAGTAAGGCAAAGCATAGGTCTTGGCCTTTGTTTGGTGAAAACAGTCAAAATCCAGCACTCAAAAGATGATTGGTAATAAGGTTCTGACCCAATCGGGCCCGATCAGTAACAACAGGACTAAGCCCAGCCCTCTGTTCGCTCGTTCTCGGATGAGTCGGTTGAAAACCGTTCTTGTATGTTACTTTGTTAAAATTTGCTACCGACGCCGTGATTACTGGGAACGGGAGGGTAAGTTGGCGCAATCTTATGCAAGACTTGAGAGATTGCCCTTCTGCTCTTTCTGAGCTTCTCCGAGTTTAGGCTCAGTGCTTGAATTTGCGACGAACTACCAGATGAGGGCAAGGACAAAGGGATCGACGCGTGACGGCAAGGGGGTCCAACGATAAGAAAAAAAGGTATCACCTACAATTTTTTTTTTTCAGGAAGGCATTCGATCCCCAAGATCAGACAAAATCCCTTGACGTGCGCCCTTAGGTTTGGTAAACATCCTCATCCATCACATTTTTATTTCCTACGGCAACATCAAATATCGATTTTAGTTACAAGGAAGCCCGACCACGAGATTCGAAAGGAAGTAACAGCGTGATGAATCCCGATACAAGGAAAAGTGCACCGGATATATAGATGGGAACAGAAGTTGTCAGATCCGCATACAGAGCTATAATCGGGGCCTATATCCCCGTTGAGTAGGCGCTCGACTGCTCTCCAAAATGCGCTCACCATGATGCCAAAAATTCGGTTCGCTGCGGCAACAAGAGCGTTGCCTGTTCCCCGTTCCCTGGTGGGAAAGAGCTCGGGACTGATGGCGTACAGAACCCCGTACATGACGTTCGAAGTGAATGAATACCCGCAGTTGAAACCCAGGAGAGAGTTTGAGGACCGCGCTGACGTTGAGGCCAGGATGAACACACCCGTGAGCGCTACACAAAACCTATGTTGGACTTCGCAGGCTAATGTAGAATTGTCGACGGACCAGTTGAGATTGCGAGTGTACCCCTGCGGCCTAGGGACGGCAACTCCACGAGAAAACCGGCGACCAACGCACCGGGTACTCCCAACACGCTCAAGATCACCGTCTGCATTATTGTCAACTATGCCGGAAACTGGAAGGAACTGGATCAAAGTGAATCGAACTCACATTACGGTAGGTTGTATATGTGGACCCATCGCCAAAGGCCTTGCCCCTTGTCGACAAACTAGCAGCAAGTTACGTCGATATAACGGGAAACTGAAAGAATGCACCTACAGATATGGTATGAAGGAATTATACCTGACAAAGAATTGGTAAAAATAATCTGGCAACAGGTTGAAGACTTACAAAGGGAAAGCAAGTCCAATGAACGCTGCGGAAAATCATTAGCGCATCGAATCTCGCGGCAATCATAGATGTGCACTGACCCCAAAGGATAATTAGCAGACTCGTCGAGTACGCCAGCTTGCGAGTGGCAAAAAGCGGCTTGACGCGGTTCTGCCCGAAGACCGATAATTTTCTCTGAACAGCGGCACGTGCGGAAGTGTCCAAAACTCCTTTTCCGGAGGACTCGGGGAAACGTAGCTCCTCCAGTGTCAGGGTGCTGGTGGTGCGGTTGACTTGTCCACTTTCCGCCGCAAACGTGACTCCCGAATCAGGCAATTTGATGGCGGCAATTTTCGGCACATTCGATGGATCCGTTGGGTGAGACAAGGTAAATGAAGCAAATCCTTGAGTTACAAGTAGGCGAAAGCCTCCGAATCGAAGGGGTGGTTCAGAAATATGTTCACATAAGTACATTGGCCTAATAAGCGACCTAAATGATGCATCGCCTAGAATGACATAGATACATTGACAACGGTGTTTCGTAGTGTGCGCGAAGAGGACCGACCATTCGATGCCCCTCCCCTCCCTCGCTACGCTCGGGGGGTCCCCCGAACCGGGGCATCTCAGGTCGGCACGCTAAAGCCTCGTTCGCGCTTTCTATATATACCCACCATGCCGCCAACGACCGGCTTGATCTCAGCAGTTTTGATGGCAGGCGGGAATGGTGAGCAGTGCGAGCCAGTAGGCGGGGGGGGAGCGGGGCTGGTGCGGGGGAATGCGAGGCAGAGTGAGCGAGATGATGGGAGAAGGAAAGCAGCGAATGTGGCTGACAGGTCGCGAATACTGTTTGTTTGAGCTTGAATGTGCCGAAAATTGCCGCCATCAAACTTCCCGATTCGGGAGTCACGTTTGCGGCGGAAAGTGAAGAGTGGTGCGGTTGTACGCCGCCACTGTATGGATGACCTTGACCGCTTCTTCGTCGCGGCCAATTCCCATGAGATACTTTGGGCTCTCGTATAACGAGAATGCAAAGAAGCGGATTCCCCAGAGAAATATCATGAGTCCGCCCATGGCAAATAGAAAGTATCTCCATCCCTGGTTGGATTCGCGTGTACACGAACCCGATGACGGCGCGCACGAGAAGTTAGTTATCAAAGGCCAGGCAACCTAGCGAGAAAATGAATTCCTCGTTGTGTAGGTAAGAAGTAGAAGTCACTCCTCACACCAAACTTCCAAGCAGCTGGCCGAACGCCCACCTGAAAGGTATGAAATATCTCAACCATGACTTATTGAGCGCCTACCAAATTGATAAAATGGTCAGAAGATATTGATGCGATGCCGGAACGAACTCTGTTGTAAATTCATGAATGAGACGACAAGTATTTGAACAGTATCTCACTCACCAAGAAAGATGGCTGAATCAACAGGCAGATTTCCACCGACTCCAACTGACCACACCGCCGCTAATGAAGTCAAAGCAATGAAATCTGATTCTCTGTCTTAGATTTCTCTCTATGATCTCGAGGTTGACGGTGCACGAACTTGGGGACCCTCCGGCAGCAATTCCGCCGAGTCCAGTGATAAGAAGGGTCAAATTGAAGGATATTCTTGGTATCAAGATAAAGCATTGAGTTCTGAATCATGTCCACAACGTACTTTCTGCCCCAAATATCTGCGCCCACGCTGTTCCAAAATGATAATAATCAGAAATCGGACAGTGAAGGTATCAAAGTGTCGACTGACCCCCAGAATGCCGCACCGACAAGAAGCCCTATGTTTTGACCGAGTTTGAGGAGTGGTCCTTTCGCCTGGAATTCGTTGATCACAGGAACGAGGATCAGCCCGGTGACCACCTATGTAAAGTTTCGGTTCACTTGTAGTAAATAAATGGAAAAGCTTACAGGCCACAGATTGTCTCTTGTTTCAACGAGTCAATGACAGTCAATCGTCGAGAAAGCGCTCGGACTCACGCAAGCCAGCCAAATCCAGTGACAACGAACAGTCCCCACTTGAAGCAGTTGTGAGTGTCAACTTGGCGCACCAGTACCCAAAATCAAAGTAATGTGCGTGCCTGATAACGTCCCATCCCAATATCCTGGAGCGCATTGTTCAGGATTCTCGCTTTAGCTTGATAGACCGGATCCAACACGTTCTCGGGATAAATATCCTGCACATATTCGGATCCTTCGGACGATGGGGCCTTTTTGTCGTCTTCAAATTGTCGCTCCTGCGACATGAGGGTCTGGGATAAGTGGGGCGGGCGGGGTTTGTGGGGAGAATAATAATAGTCGAACCGAAGAACCCATCAGAGGACTTGAAACTCATTACGTATGTTCGCCATTTCTTCGCCATATCACTCGAGATGGCGAAGTTTCCAAGTGCCAAGTCAAGGCCGAAATAAAAACCTCAGCCTGTCCCCTTTCAGTCCTCTCCGCCAGCACCAACTCAACAAACACGCTGCCTCAGCAGCTCTTCCTAGCTCTTCTCAAGCTTTTCTGGGCAGATGCGGATTATAGTATCATTATACGGAGTAGTTGACGTACAAGTGGCCGGAGTCTTTACCGTCCAGACGTCGATATCGATACTTATGCCATAGCGGAGGCATGTCGTGCCACATGGGTGTCGATGCGACGATGTGGCGCTAGCAACAGTATGCAGATGGTCAACACGGCAAGGAGTCCTCTTCAAGAAGGTCAACGATCATGCAATGAGCGGGGACTTGGAAAGTATGGTGACTGCATTGCCCACGACCAAGGATGAGATAGCCTCAACGTTGCAACTTGGCCGTCATGAAGGTTCAGTGGAAGAAACAACGAAACTTCGATTCGAAGAGAGCTGCGGATCGTATTGCCACGACCCGCGAGAAAAGCAGGTATGTACACAAAACCACACAAACGCGTCGCGTCGCGTCATCGCATATCGGTTTAGTGCTCGTCCATAGGCGAGCCTCTTTCTCCTCCGAGGGGGCGAGTATCAAGAGCATATTTCCCCAGCAAACTCTTCGCTGCAAAGCAACACATGTGTACAATCCACAACACTCCTTATTCAATGTATCGAATTTCTCATTTACAGCAACCTATCTACGATAACGTATCATACAAGAGATATCGATATCCCCGGGTACGACCCACTTATGACTTTGTACATCCCCACAAGTGTCCATGGATATCTGTAGCAAACGAAATACACGTAGGGCGAGGATGATGACGGTATGGGCCCAAAGACATAAAGAACGGAACACACGGCGCGGAGAGTCTAGACCGTGCTCTAAGGAGGAGAGGAGGGCGTAAAAAGAGGGAGGAGGGAAACGAAACAAGCCGAGTCGAGGCGAAAATGGCGGGGCAGGGTCGAATATGGTGCGTCGCATATGCAAATCGAATCGGCAGCGTCTCCATCCGTCCGTCGCAGCCTACAAATGGCTCTCCGGCGCGGTCCCCTTGTCCTCTGCACCCTCTGCGCCCACCAGCCCCAACATATGGTCAACAATCTCCTGCGGCGTCGTCACATGCCAGCTCGCGAGCGTGCGCTTGCTGCTATGCCCCACCGCCGTCGTGAACACGCAGTCGGGCTTGATCGCGAGCTCCACAGGCGGCGCGTTCTCCGCGCCCTCGTCAATGAGAGTCACCGACACCGGCGCCTCCATCGTCGCGGTCGTCTCGCCCGTGCCAAAGAGGATGAGCGCGCGGAACATGTCTTCGTCCGTCTGGGAAGTTGTTGGCACTGATACTGGGAGGCGGAGAGAAGGAGAAATACCTTGTCGTCGCCAGCACAGAAGACAAACTCGGCGTCCGGGTTCTTGTACAGCAGCCGCTTGACGATCTCGCCCTTGTTCACTGCAATCGGTCGCACTTCCAGGTTCTTCTTTCCCACCAAGACTACAAGCGACATGAGTGGAGATCAGACATAAGAGGGTAGAGCTAACCTTCAATCGGGCGCTTATGTGCAAGATTGTTCTCGAGAAGGTCCTGACACTGCCGGCACTGGAACTGCCTGCGAGACATCGAGAGCGTCAGACTGACGATACGAAGCTCAGAGGAGCAAGGCACTCACCCCCACTCGGGGTCACTCGCCCGGTAATGCCACGTAATCGAGCTCTTCTTCATCTCAATGTGGCTCCCCGTCGTGCGCTGCCAGTCCATCGTCAGCACACATCCACATGTAGTGACGATAAGCCCACGCCCACTCACCTCCGTATAATACCTGAATATCTCCTCCACCTCGGCCATCCAGCTCATATCCAGCTTTTCTGTGAAGTTCGTCCACTCGCGCCCCACACCCGGCTCGCGCACGAACCCGCCATGCTCCGCAGAGAAGCCCACTTGCTTCAGGTGCCCGAGGTGCTGCTCGAGGAACCCGCCGTCGCGCCCGGAAATGATGTACACGAGATTGCGCGGGTCGGCGGACAGCTTCTCAAGCGCTTGGAGCGTCGCGGGCGTCGGTACCGCCATGCTTGGTGTCTTGACGATCGGCGCGAGCGTTCCCTGTTCGGCGTCAATGCGTGAGCATCGCGCTCATATGTACATCTCGACTGCGGAAACTCACATCGTAGTCAAAGAAGAACAACCGCTTCTTCGCGTTGTGGTACTTGCCCTCGAGCTCGTCTTTGGGGATGTACGGCGTCCGCCGCGCGGTCTCCTGCACATGCAGATCAGCGTCTGGCTTGCGATGCCAAGATGAGCGAGATAAACACACCTTCCCACCCAGCTGTCCGAGGAGCATCTTGACCAGCACGGCAGCCCATTTATGCGACGTGTGCGTCGTGACAACCTTGTACAACATCTCGTGCCGCGCGACCTTCTCCGATTCGGACATGAGCAGCCCCTTGTGGATCGCCGCCGCGACGTCCTACGCAAGACTAGTCAGCTCGGCAACAAATCAATGATTCAGAAAAGAAGAAAAAAGAGAGAGAAAAAAAAAGGTCAGCAACAAAATAACCCGCAGATCAGCATCCTGGAGACAAAGATGCACAGCACAGAGACGGATATACGCACCCCAAGATTCCACGGATTCACCATCAACGCCTTCTCCATGTTCTTACTGATCCCCATGAACTCGCTCAGCACCACCGGGCTCTTCGATTGCCGCTGGGCGATCACAAACTCCATCGACGTCGTGTTCATGCCATCCCGCAGCGGCGTGATCACGGCAAGGTCCGCGACGCTGAGGAGTGCGTAGAACTCGTCCTTCTTGAGGGTCTGGTGGCTGGGGATTGTTAGCAGATTGATCAAGTGAGGAGTGCGATGGTGGAGAGGAACGTGCGGGATGGAGAACAGATAGAAGGAGCAGTGAAGGGCAGAAATAAGAAGAAAGGAGGAACGGGAAAAGTCAGGAAGTAACCAAGCACATAAAGGAAAGACCGTAAGGACATGACGGGGGGGGCGCCCAACGTGAGACGTCACCGATAGAGGAATGGGGAGGAGTCCAAGGAAGGACGTCTATTGCGGAGGAAGAGAGCACAGGGAAAGACGCACTAATGATGCACCGGGATAAAGTCCAAACTCCCAAACTCGCCATTGATGTTCGCCACGAGCTCGCTGACCTGGTACTGCGTCAGTCCCACTTTCGTGTGCAAGATGTCGTGGGCTCACCTGTCTTTCAAGCTTTGGGCTATCCGTGAGCGCAGGCGAGGTGACCTGGATGAGCACAACGTTGCCGATCCACTCGGGGTACGTCTGCAGCAGCTTCTGGAACGCGTGGAGCTGTGGTGTAGAAAGTCAGCATGATGTTGCAATGGCCGAAGATAGAGCACAAAGGGTAAGGGAAGGCGGAGGGCAGAAGACTCTTCGGCAACAACCACAAGAGGCACGCGCGTTTGAGGTGGCATGGACGCCAGCTAGGCGACATCTTGCTCAAAAAGAAAAAAGAACTATAACGCATGAAGCCATCGTCGCATGTCACGAAGCGGACACTGCTACGTCCGAAAATCGGCGCCAGCACCACCTGCGTCTCAAACGACACCAGTCCCATCTCGCCCGCGCCCCGCCCTTCCTGCGCCCCAAAACCAAGACGAGGGATAGCAAAAGCGACGCCGGTCCGTCCGGCCCGGACCTTTGTGAGCATCTTCGCCTCCATCAAACGCTGAGGCGCCTCTGCTGCCGGGGAACATCCCTCAACGCGCCCGTTGACGGCACAGCCACGTATGGGCCGACGCAATGGAAGTATACGGCCACTCCGCTCCGCGCGCCGCCATGTCCCACCCCACTCCTCTACTCCGCTGGTCCAAAGCCGGCCCCAGTTCGAGCCACCACACACCCACACCCGGCCTCCACACTCTCCCACCTCCAAGCACAATCACACAAACACGCGAAGACGCGAAAGGAACACGGAGACGCGAAGACGCGAACGAACAACACCGACACCGACACCACTCCAAAGACAGTCCACACAAAAAGAAAGAAAAAAGACAATCCACACAAAAAGAAAGAAAAAAGACAATCCACACAAAAAAGATATAAAAAGATATAAAAAAACGGAAAAAACGCAACGCACCTTTTGCAACACCCCCTTGACGACGTCGAGCTTGTCCCGGCCGACAATGATCTTCTTCCCCTCGTACAGCGCGCGCAGCGCGTCGAGCTTCGGCTGGATGCCCGGGCGGAGGCTGAGATGGGCGTCAGTAAGTACGTGCGTGGATGGGCGTCAGTGAGTACGTGGATGGGCGTAGACGAGAAGATGAAAAGTAGAAGAGAAGATGAAAAGCAAGCGAGTTTAAAAAGGAATCAATCAGCGAGTGTAGAAAGATAAAAAGCAAGCGATCAAGGAGGCAACAACGAGGGAGGGGAGGCAGAAAAAGTCCGTGCATAATCAGCGCAAGGGTGGATGGACGGAACGGAGGAGGCAAGCGAGTAAGGCAGGATGAACGGAACGGGACGAAAGGGAACCAGACACGCGAATGGGATTGAACGGAGATGCGAATAAGAGGGAATGGTATGAAAACAACGCGGCCACATGAAGGGCGCACACGGAACGCAGGATAGGGGGGGGGGGTTAGGGACGGCAAGGTACAAAGGTCGGGTGGATGATGTGAGGTAAAAACATGATGTGTGGCGGGCGGATGGTTTGGGACGAAAGACAGGCACTCGGAGTCGGACGGAGCGAGGAACGGATAAATAGACATGATGAACGAATGGGCGGCAGATGGGAGGAGGAGGAGGAGGACGGATGAAGCATGATGGACAGGTGGGGAAACGAGGTGGGGAACGGGGAGGTTGTAGACCGGAGCAGCAAACGAGGGTAGACCGGGAGTAGCAAACGAGGAAGGAGGGCGGAGGCCGGATCAGGAGAGAGTGGAACAGGGATGGATGGACGGATGGATGGACGGAGTGAATGCGAAGCAGGAAAAACATGAAAATGGCCAGAAGCTGATAAGGAAACACAATAAGACAAAACCACGCACAGATCCCGCCCAACCCTCTCCGCGTCCACGCCGACCGGGCAGTGCGTCACCGCCGTGACATGCCCCTCCGCGTCGATGCCCCGCGGCGTCGTCTCGTAACTATGGAAAGAAGGATGTCAGCGCTGGCTCTCAGAAGTGTAGGTGAATGGGGGGAAGGACGAGGGGAAGAAACGAAGAAGCACAGAATGAAGAAAACAGGAAGAAACCAAATGAGACGAAAAGAGATTTTTTTAAAAAAAAGACAGAAATGCATTGCCCGAAAAGGAAACGAGACGGGCGTCTAGGTTTAGACGCGCAAAGAGGAACCCGTCTCTGGTGCTGAGATGGATGGATGGCCGCAAAAACACGTCAGCGCAGGTACTCCAGCTTGCGACCAGATGGCGCGTATTCGATTGACCACAGACAGGCGGAGAAACCAGACAGAGAGAGAGAGGGAGGGAGGTTCCGCCCGCCCACAGCATGCTCGCCCACACAGCCCGACCCCCCCGCGCGCCGTCCCTCGCACCGTATTCGCCATCGCATTGTATCCGCCGTCCTCCTTCTCGGATCGCAATGTCCGCCCCTCGACGCCGAGGCACGCAGCACGACGCGACACAACACACAAGGACAACACAGCGCCCCCCGCGAACCCCCACCTCCGCCTCGCCAAATCTCCACCACACACGAAACGATTAAGGAGCGGGCAGCCGACAATGAGAGTAAAAAGACAGCGGAAAGAAAACAGAGCAAAGGCTCGCGAAGAAGAAAAAACTCGAGAAAAAACTGCACGCAGGGAGGAAAGGAAGTAAAAACCACAGATGAAGTCGAAGTATTACAAACTCCAAGAAAAGGAGAAAGGAAAAAGGAAAAATCGCAAAATGAAGTAAAAAACGCAACTCACCCACACACCCGCACACACGTACTCGTAAAGTGCCGCGAGTACGAGTACGTCTGGAAGCACACCAGATCCGCGCCGACCATACCGTCGAGGATCTCTTTGCGGCCTGTAAACAAAGAGAAAGAGAAAGAATCAGTACATGTGTATGTACGAGTCAAAATAGGAGTATGTGCGGGTCAAAGTAGGAGGCGAGGAGAAGGAAAAAAGTGAAGTAAAGACGAAAAGACAGAATAGAAACGACACAAGTCCCATATGCATGAGAGCCGAGCGCGCTTCGCACTCGCCCACACGACGGGTCGGGAGGCGATCCATCCCATCGGGTTTGCGACCATGTACCGCGACATTGCGCCGCCTGCGGCAATGCCCCGGGCCTTCTGCTGCGCGCATGTGGCCATACAACGCGTCGGGCTCGGGCACCGCAGGCCGCTCATCTCTGCTCGCGCGGCAGGCAGTACAACGCGTCGCAGTACATCGGACTCGCGCCCCCGGCCATGAATCGGCCTCTCGCGCCACAGGCCAGACACCCTGTTCGCGCCACAGGCCTCTCACTCCTGCTCGCGCGGCAGGCAGTACAACGCGTCGGGCGCCGCAGGCATATCAACGCGCCCGCGGCAGTCCACCGCCTCGCGCCGCAGGCTATACATCCTGCATGCGCCGCAGGCTGTAGAAGGAAAACGCGCCGCAGGCAGTAGAACGCGCCCGCGGCAATCCAACGCACCGCGCCCGAGGCAGTCCACCCCGTTTGCGCCGCAGGCCAGTACAACGCGCCCGCGGCAATTCAACCTGTCTGCGGCAATGCAACGCGCCCACGGCCATCCGATGCACATCCAGTATCGTGCTGGCGCCGCAGGCATCTCAACGCATCCGCGACCGAGCATCGGGATTGCGGCGCAGGCAATCCATCGCCCGAGGATCGCGTTCGCGCTGCAGGTTGTAGCAGGATTGCGCCGCGGGCAGTACAACGCGCCTACGCCGCAGGCCAGTACAACCTGTCCGCGCCGCAGGCATCTCAACGCGCCCATCTCGACTCGCGCCTGCGCCGCAGGCCTCCCAACGCGCCCGCGGCTACGCAGGCAAGTCAATGCACCTCCAGTATCGGGCTCGCGCCGCAGTCCATCCCTGCGGGCACAGTGCCTGCGGCGCAAGGCGAGAAGAAACGTCTGCGGCGCGACGCAGGAAGAAACGTCTGCGGCGCGACGCAGGAAGGAAAGTGTCTGCGGCGCGACGCAGGCCGTCCAACGCCCCCGCAAGCTATAAAGGGAAAGTGCCTGCGGCGCACCACCGAGAAATCACCGCCAGTGCACAACTGAAGGAACAGCCTGCGGCGCGGCCAGGTGGGATGGGATGGGATGCCCGCGGCGCAGACGGGATGGGTAATTCGCGATGCGATGCAGGCGCGATGAGTAACCCGCGATACAACAGGAAGAAATCGCCGCCAGGGCACAACCGAAGGAACAGGAACAGGCTGCGGCGCGATGCAGAGAATAAAATGCCGCGGCCAAAGACAGAGCGAGGAAGGAATAGAGAGAAAGCGAGTGAGCGAGAAAGGAATAGGAATAGATAAAGAGGGATGAGATGTGGAGCGAAGGAGGAGACAGAGAGGAGGGATGGGAGTAGAAGTAGAAAACGAAAGAGAAGAAAGAGAGCCGGAAAAGAACGCAGGAGAGTATGGGGAGGATTGCGGAAAGAGAAAGAAAGGACGAGCAACGCGGAAGAAAAGAACACTCACGCGGCAGACACCTGAATATCTCGCTGCTCGGGAACGGCGTGTGCACGAACAAGCCCAGCACGGCATCGGGCACGCGCTCCCTGACGAGCTTGGGCACGAGCAGCAAGTGGTAGTCGTGCACCCATATCAGATCGCCGGGCTGGTACACGGACGCGATGGCGTTGGCGAAAGCGGCGTTGGCGGCAGCATAGGCAGCGTAGTGTGCGTCCTGGGAGGTGACCTCGGATGCGATGTCCTGCCAAAGGAGGTAGTGGAACAGCGGCCAGAGGGCTGCGTGTTGTTAGCAGGTATAGCAACTAAAGGAGGCGCAGCACCCACTCTGCTTGCAATACTCGTCGTAGTGCCCATGCGCCACAGCATCCTCGAGCCACACGGGGACGTACACGGTCTTGCGGTCGTCGTCGGGGTCGCTCTCTTTCGGCTGGTACGTCTTGAGCGCGTCGTCGAGTGCTGCGCGGTCCGCCTCTGTGACGGACTCGCTGGGGACGCGCTCGCCGGCTGCGTTGTGGACGTCGCCCGTCCAGCCGATGAGGACCTGCTCGTGGGTCGCGGCGAGGGAGCGGATGCCGGAGATCATCGCTGCGTGGCCGTACCGCGGGACGAGCGTCCATGCGCCTTCTGTGATCGTGGGCGATGCGTCGTGCGGCGGGGTGAGAGGCGCCTCTGTCGGCGGGGGTGTCGCTGGGGGGCTGAGGACGCCCGGGGCGGTGTTGAGTGTCGCCTGCACAGGCAGATAGTGGCAGACATGGAGCACCCGGCCAGAAAGCGGGATCCCCGCCGCGCGATGGTCTGTCTCGAGTGCTGCGACGTGCTTCCTAACCTCCTCCAACGAAATGTCGTCGCCGAGGCGGGTGTACGGCTCTGAGAAACTGTCTGTGGTGTCCATGGTGTAGAGGAGGAGAGGCTATCTTGATCGGGACTTGGATACAGACTTTCTTTGACGCCTGCCCGATTTGGTCTCTGATGACCCCGTTCGCACGTCATGTCGTACAGTCCAGGCCCGCGTATCCGAGGTCAGTCCGATCATTTGCAGCAGCGTTCGCCCTGAGCGTGAAACGTCGCGCTGATAACATTCGCATCCCTGCAAGGCCTGGACCAGCTCAAGGAAATATTCGAATCCCTGAAGGCTACTTATACACGATGCCTACCCGCCCGTCCCCCCAACCCAGAAACGGCGCGTCCCGGATACACATCCCGCGCATCCGCGCACGGCACGATCCCTACACCACCACCGAATCCAGAAACGGCGCATCAGCTACACCTGCTCTACCGCGTCTCGTTTGCCCTGCCTTGCTCACACACTCTCTGTCTCTACCGGCCGTGCCAAAATGTGTATGCAGCCACCGCCGACTGCAAACCCAGCCAACTCAAGCTCATCCAAACAAGCGCATCGCACGACTCCCCAGCTGACGCGACACAGGACCCACGCCTTCTGCTCTCCCCCCCTGCACGCGCTCGCCGCCGCCTCCTCTCCTCCTCTCACTTCCTGTCTCCGTCACCGGTAACGTGCTTTCCTGCACGTTCAACTCATCCATCGGAGACAAAACTCCGCCCTCAAGTAAGTTTATTCAATCAGACTACTGCCTACAGCTCTCTCAACTCAATCGCACAGCGCCGCCCGTGTACCATCCCTTCCCCTCCACACACACTCCCCGTCCACTCCCGCTATCCCTGCGCCCGCCCGCCTCAGCGCTATCCCGAAATCTACATACGCGCCTGCGGACGTCCGTCCTCGTCCCCACACTGCAAGCGGTTCACCCGGCCCGCGCAAACAAGCCACACAGCCGTCTGTGCCGTGCGACGCCCCAACTCCCCCACGCCCATTCCCTCCCGTCCGCTCGCTCTCGCTCTCGGGACCGCGACTGCTACCACACACAAACGTGCGTGCACTCCCTCCCCGCGTCCATCCCTCGCTCATCAACCCTCCCCTCCCCTCCTTCATCCAGCTCGCCTCGTTGCCCGCGCCGCCGAATCCACTACCGCACGCGCACGGAACGCAGAGAACTGCACCCAAGGTACGCCTCCGCCTCCGTCCCTCCGTCGCCGCCTCCCCCCGCATCTCCCGCATCTCCTGCTAATCTCGTCGTTATACCCCCCATACTCGGCCCGATTCCATGCGGCGCGAGACAAGGGCGACGCAGGAGGATCCCTACCTCCCTCCCTACCTCTCCTCCCGTATCCCTACCTCTCCTCCCGTACCTCTCTCCTCCCGCTCAATTCCGCACCGGTACAAGTCGCGCGTGGTCGTGTCGTGTCGTGTCGCCCTCGTCGCGGCTGGTCGGTGCCGGGCCGTGATCCCGGCCCATGTCCGTGTCCGTGCATGCGAGGCCGCGTCGCATCGCCTCGCGTCATTTCCACTGCCCAGCGCGTACACTCCCGCCCGACAACCGACAACCGCACCACGTCGTATCCCACCGGTGACCCACCCGTCAAATCCAAAACGCGCCGTGGTCGTGTGCGTCTCGAAACGTCCGCCCTGTGCGTCTCGAAACGCGCGCCGTGGCCGTGTGCATCTCGAAACGCCCGCCCCGCCCCGCGCCGCCATACCATACCACGCGACCTACATACCACGCGACCTACATACTAATAGCTACCTACATAGCTAACTGAGATCCGTCAGTACGTACATAGCTCATCACGAATCCACATACATTCTCCAAAGCCAAATCCAAATCCACATACCTCTCCAAAGCCAAAGCGAAAGCTAAAGCGAAAGCTAAAGCCAAAGCCAAAGCCAAAGCCACATACCTCTCCAAAGCGAAAGCCAAACCATCTGCCCCCCCTTGCGGAGTATTCGAAAGAATGGATGGATGAATGGATGAATGAATGGATGGATGAATGAATGAATGCCTGGATGGATGGATGGATGGATGGATGGATGAGTGAATGAATTAGTTTGTTCGTTCGTTGCCAGTGATCATGATCGTCGGCGCGCCGGCGCGTCGGGTCAAAGTCAAGACAAGTACGGGCGAGCGAAAGGCGAAAGGCGTAAGTAGGATAGATAGGTGTAGATTTGCGGACGGAGATTCAAGTTCGAGGATGGAGAATCAAGAATCGAGTTGTTGTCGGTGTGCGGCTTCCTTTTCCTTCCTTTCGTTCTGCAAAAAGTGAAAAAATAAAAGTAATCTGTAAAAAGTTAAAACTGCGTCATATATAGTTGGAGTGGTTTCGGTAAGTAGTAAGTAAGTAAGTAAGTAAAATGCAGGTAAGTAAGTAGTAAGTAAAATGCAGGTATGTAGGAATGACGCGTAAAGGAGGACGTACATACCTCGCATTGATAATAATATATAATATAATATTCGGAGTACCTGTACAACGGCGTTGCGTTCTTAAAGATCTCTCGCGGGAACATCATGATGCATACTGTACACCGCCGCGCCGGATTGCAAGTGCAGTGCAGTGCAGTGCAGTGCAGCGAAGCATTGGCCTCCGGAATCCGGCGGCATCTTTCTGAAAAAGACGTGTTGCGTCAGAATATCGATATCAAGTCCTGATAAAAATATAGAGTCAAGTCCTGATGAAAATATAAAAACGAGCTCGAGGACGCACCAGACCGTCACGTTCAAGCTCGCTCGCTCGCGGGAACACGAATCGCGATACCAATACGCATACGGCGTGTCTTGGATGTCCCCGTCTCCGCCTGCATAAAATCCATTCAATCAACCAAGATAAGTACCGGCGCCGAGTTCCGAGTTGAACGAGACACGGTCTATTGCGGGAGGAATTCGAAAGAAAGGGAATTAATCGCATTGGCGTTGGCCTGGCAAACAAAACACGCGTCACGTCACGAATCAGCACGTATCCAAAACGTACTTTCAACCGGAACGAGGACATGCCGAGATCTCAACTGGGCGTATATTGAGAGGAAGAAAATGAGTGAAATGTCGGAGATGTGTGGAAATCTTACCTGGCCGAGAAGCCCGAGGCGGGGTTGAATCGATATGGACACTCGACGTTGGCAGCAGAGAAAGAATGCTTGCGATGTAGCGTGTTGAATGCGCCGAGGAGTAGCTGGCTGAATGTGTTGTAGAGTTGTTCTGAGCTTCAAATAGATTGTATATGGATATCGGATCTATAAAAATCGAGTCAGCCATGTGGTTGAAAAACGTTGAGAAGGGAATAATAATCCGAGTTTGGTGTGCGTTTGTGAGAGAGTCTTGGCCCGGAGGTAATCTTGCCGGATTATATATCTGAAGAGGGATATTCAGTGGATATGCGATTGCAGAGAATCGACTCGAACGAACATCGAGCATATGTTTGCAACGGTGGATATAGACCAAAATCGATTTCGGAAAGAGCTATGGCTAAATATGAGCTTGAAGAGCGAGATTTAGGTAAATATCCAGACTCACAGTCGAGGATTTACACAGAGGCCAGAAGGTGCGCACATACTGTATAGCATGGGTACCGAGCGAAGTTTGGGTTATCCGAGAAGCCAGAGAGTAGACCGGGGTCGAATCCGATGGAAGAGCCGTCGACTGAGAAAGAAACTCGCGATGGAATGTTTTGAGGGCGCCGCAAAGAGGTTCACAAGTCGGTTAGTTGAGCTATGGCTACGTTCGAAGAACGACGTCGGAGAGACCGATGCAACGGGCTAATCTTGCATTGAGAGGTCCTGGAGACGTCTTGAGTGTAGGAACAATCAACTTGGAGGTGGATGAGCGTGTATGGACAGGAATTGAAGACTCTGAGGCGGACGAACATGGCGGTGAAGAGCAAGATCAAAATTACGGCAAGCTGATGGAAACATTCCGTGCGAAGTTTTGATGCAGCATGAAGGGAAAATCAATTCGGGAATCATGAAGAGGGAATGGAGTACCGTCGGAACTGTGCTGAAGAAATAGGCGTGCGCCGGCATCGGAGAAAGAGAAACCGCCCTCAAATACGAGGAGCTGAGGTTGAGTTAGTACACCGCGTAACTCTGTACAATTGAAGAGATAATTACCTTGACGGCGAAGCATTGAAAACCAAAACCAGTACAATACGGAGACAAGACATTCGTCGGGACCCAGATTGAGAACAAAGGACGAAGCAAATCTTTGAACAATCTGAGTAGCTAATAGATAACGTGGACACAAACTCGGAGCGTGCTTACCCAGATAAGTCGATCATCGGGGTGGCAGAGTATCTAGTAAACAGGAAATGGAGTCAGAAAAGCCCGAGAACGAATCAGAAACGTACCCGGATGATCCTATGTCGCAATGTAGAATATGGAAGCCAAGTTGAACTTGAACCTTGAACAATCGAGATCGCCGGATTCGAGGGCGGAGAGCTGATTAAAGAGGAATCAAGTGAGGAAGGATCCGGGGACAAGAGATATCAGAACTCACAATAGATTCTTCATAGGAAGGACGAGAACCTGGTGTATAATAATGCAAGAAGATCAGCAAAAATCCGAGGATGGATGGAAACTTACCAAAAGGCTACCATTGCGGGCTTGAATACGGCTGAAGAGTACAGAGGCAGTGGAGTTACGTTGAAGGTGTTTGGATGAGGATTGGGTGGGATCTGGTTAATGAACAAGAATCTATCTTGTGGAATGAACTAGGCGGGACGATAAAGATCAGGATGTTGAAGTGGTTTGAATTGATAAGCATACAGTCGAATCTTAGTGAATTCTAGCAAAGAATAGGCATGTATCGTAGTACTGCACAAATGTGAGCGAAATTACCTACCCGCGCCAGTTGAAGCCTGTGGCGTAAGCAGTCGCACCACACGCGACAAACTTGGAGACAAAGGCAACAATGCTAATCGTGATGATGTATGCCCAAGTAATACCATTGTCCAGTAGACCAAGGTTCGTCCTCAATCCAGAGAGCACAAAATACTAGATATATACACTGTTCAGCAAGTTCAACAAACACACACAGGAGTTTAGCACTTCAGGCACACATATGTAGGTACCCCATAGGGGTAGTTAGATACTAATGGAATGATTACCCTATAGGGGGTCAGATTTGGCAGGGGCACCCAGACTGTCTGGGTGCACCCACCGGTACCAAAAATTCTGGGTGCACCCAGGAAATGTTGCTGTGGATGCACCCACGACTAGTGCCTGGGTGCACCCAGAATGTCACGCTGTCACGCCCGGCAGGGCGGGATTTTTTTGGGATTTTGCACCAGCGTGGGGCCCATTTGCGATTTTGTGCACTGGGGCGCGCATAAGGAACCCACCATACGCGTGGGAGAAAAATCCGCGTTTTTCGGTCGTACAGGGGCCCATTCCACGCCGATTTTGCGCACTGGGGCACACATAGGGACCCATCTGCCCCGCACATAGCGCGGGGAGAAAAATGCAGTTTTTTCGGATGTATGGGGGCCCATTTTGGGCCAATTTGGGCTGCACCTCGGGGATCAAAAAAAAAAGGGCTCCCATTTATGCGTTTGGAACGCCGTGCGCGTAGCACGGGAGAAAAAATTGGGTTCACCGCCTGTGCGGGCCTTTTTCCGGCCCTGTTCACTCTGCACGCCGGGGCAAAAAAATGAAATACGTGCCAGATAGGACCCGGTTGAACCTCATTCCTCTGCTGTTTCTAGCTCTGGATCGCTAAATGGTTCGCAATTTTTGTATTCATGGTTCAAATACAATTAGCTTTTGTAATCGATTGAAGAGGAGTCAGGTTCACTTAGAAAAAAACAACTGCTATACTTGGCATACCTATGCGCTGGGTGCACCCATGGAACACGCTGGATGCACCCACTGAATACTCTGGGTGCACCCACAGTACACGCTGGTTGCACCCATGGAACACGCTGGGTGCACCCATGGAACACTCCCTGGGTGCACCCACCATATATCTGGGAGCACCCACAAACAACTGGGAGCGCCCACTGCAACTCTGGATGCACCCACGAACAGCTGGGTGCACCCACTGCAGCTCTGGGTGCACCCACGAACGTTTGGGAGCGCCCACTGCAACTCTGGGTGCACCCACAAGCATCTGAGAGCACCCATCGTAACTCTGGGTGCACCCACCGTAACTCTGGGAGCACCCATTGGAAGTGGCTAGGTGTATTTGTATTCATTCATCTAGATTAGAATAGAATTGGTAAAAAGCTCTTTAGATAAGTATGACTCTCTGATCTTGCAGTCAATTATACCTAAAGATCTGTTTCTATTTTTTTTTTTTCACGGCCGAGCCAAAAATTCCATATAGGGACCGTAGCGGTTGTTATGGTCTGTTTATGATCGACTGCACAAACGGCACTACATTAGCAGTTCCAGGAATCTCTTCTCGCAACTTCATACATTATTTTCCTCATTGATTTCTTTGGACCCGGGTCCCGAGGACTTATCATTTTTCAAATAGTTTTCCACTAATTCTTAGCCAGGCATATGCAGAACCTGTGCCACTTGCCACCGGCCAGCTTGATTTTGAATTGATCCGTCTCAATCGCCCGCGGCACAGGGCCGGAGCCAGCCGGACGGGGATATTTATTCCCCGTGTCCGCTGAGTGAGTGGCATCGTCCCCACAATGAACATTTTTGCTTTGGCTGTGTGTATCCATTTGCCACCGCATTGTTTCTGCCGCTCAGAGGCGAACAATGACAGCAAACTCGGACCGATCCCGTTTCGTGTGACAGTTGTGACGTTGTACGCTCGCTCTTGACTTTCACCTCCTGCCACTGCCCTCCTGCCACTTCTTCTCTGTCTCGCCTCCTTCCATTCTGGTCCGAACTCTCTCGCGCCACCACACTGTGTACAGCAGCAAGATACAACTGTTCCAAAGTTCTGTCATGGTCTCACTTCAACAATCGTTCTCATTCCTCCGTCCTCGGACTCAACTGTTCCTCGTGGCAAGTGAATCCGGGTCGGAATGGAATCGACTCCACATCAGTAATCGGTGGTGTGCCAGCACTTGACTCTCCACTGCACCGATCATGTATTTCACAATGGGAAGGTTCAATCTTGTATCGTGTAAGTATCCATGGCTAACAATTCCTTTTTGTAAGGACTCGCCACCCAAGATTCCTGGGAATCTCAGGCCAGTGGAGGGTTTTATTTTTTGCCACAGTGCGGTGCTGAATGTGACTCTTTTGATGTGGTCTCACCCCGTACTATCCGCACGATTATACAAGCCCCTTTCCCCCCACATTCTATTTTGCTTGGCCTGGTTGACTTGCAGCGCTGTCAATCTGCGAATTCCAACCAGAACTGTGAGTTCTAGCATTAGTTCATTCCTTCCCCATCCCCATCCCCTCTCGATGCTCCTCCATCGCATTTTGTAATACACCGTGACTCTTTCAGCTTAACTCACATACCCTCGGGACGAGGAGACTATCGTCAATTTCCCCCCGATCATCGGAATTGTTATAATCCTTGACGCAAGTTGCAACTTGTGTACATGAATAATAGTACAATGCATTTTTTTTTGTTGGATGAGGCATCTTAAGCTGTACGTTGGCATCTCGAGTGTTGCTTTAAGATTTGTGCATCGATGTATGTAGGATAGATATTCTTTTTCAACACTTGATATAACACACCAGGACATTCTGCAGAGTCACGCATCTTGAATCTTAAGAAGAACCTGCACGACAACATCCTATCCATCCTGCAAACAGTTCCACCATGGCATCTCAAAACCAGAGTCAGAACGACCCGTGCAGATGCAGATATGGAACATGTTCTGGAAGGGATCTGCGTGGAATTCCTGGCAGATGATCGAATGACCACTGCGGTGTGTAAACCTGATGAGATCAATGAAAACCGAAATTCGTGGTCAACACCGACTGAGTCGCAAATCGAAATGGCTGCGCCAAGCTGTTTCAATGCTGCGATCCACCTATCCCCTCACCGGGATTTCTGCAAAACCTGTTAGCAGCATGTCGAAGCTCAGCATACAACCTACTTTGCTGTCATGTACTTGGGGCGTCACCTCGTACATATGTATCAAGGCATGGAACGTGATTCGGAGCGGAACGAGATGGCACCGGCAGCCCTGGAGATCTCAAGCACGGACAGTAAACCATTTGTGGGATTGCTGTAAAAGTTTGTTAGGATCCCTGCATCAGTATCGCTGAGTGAGAACCTGGGTTTGTGCGGCGAGATTGTGACATGTACATACACTGAGATGAGCCATGATTTTGCGGGAGGTACGTCGACTTTGTTGCCATTTCGGAGCACTTTAGGATTGTGTGAGTCAAAAATTATTTGATGCACTGAACAAAAAGGGCCGTACCGTTGTGCTCGTCTGCTCACGACACAGTGCCTTCGGTAGTCGACACCATTTGCAGGAGGCAAGTCAGGTCAGAATTGCCAGACACATATTTTGTGGTACCGAAAGACAGCTCCAAATCCCGCGAACAAAGAATATAGGTGCCAGAAAGATCAGGTCTGATAAAATGAGGGATTTCGCGGGATAACTGACCTTTCTTCGGGGTACCTGGAAAGAGTGAAGCCAGGTGAGGAAAGGAAGTTGAGGAAGAGGAATCAAATTTACGTTCATGTTTCAAGTCACCGTAAAATCAAAGCAGATTTTGACCGACGAAAACATATGAAGGGCTTGTAATAATTTACAAGTCAGTCCCTTTTACTCCCGCAGATTAGTCATTATGTCTGTTGTATACGGTGCACCGAAATCGACGGCAAAACAAAATCTCACCCGCTGCTCTGACTGCCAGAACATGTATTACTCTGCATGTATCAATACTCTGCCAACTATCAGAAAATTGACTGGGCTGGGGGTCACTGCTCATCTTGCAAACACCGCCGAGTCGCATTCAAAAATTTAGTCCACCATACTCGTAGCAGGTAATTAGAATGTTTTCAGGACGGCTCTGTAGAAATGTAAAAACAACGGGTACATGCTTATGCAAAAGTGTGCAGACCATTTCAAGTTGTATATTATCGCGATCCCCAGATTGCTGATGGATGAGACATTTAATCTTGTTTGCAAGAAGTAGCAGGCGAGGGAGTGGATGGAAAGCAGTCTGTAAAATATACTCAGATACCCGGAAGTTGAAGCACACAATAATATCCACTAATGCTGACTGATAATTGATTTTGATTCTTGAATCATTCATTGGGCTCTACAGTGGTACCAGAAATGCGTGACATTTTGTCATTCGCCCGAACATCATCCGCATTTGCTTCCCAAACGAGTTGTATGCAGATCTCCGAGTCGGAGATTTGAAATGGGGTTCCAGTTTTAATTCTGGATGGAACCGAAGACTCAATGAAGCAGAAGTTTGAGATTGCATTCTCAGCAGCTACTCAACTACACGGTGTTTTCTCCATAGTCATTTTATTCACCATCAATTCCCCGATTCAAACAAAAATCGAGGTGCAGAGCATCCCTCACAAAAAATTGGCAATAGTCTCCCCGTCCCGAGGGTCCATAAGTGGTAAAAAAATGTCAGCAGGGCGTCAGATTCCACACAGAAACATGCCAGACGGGAATAGCCTGAGGGTAAAAAACGTCTATGGGATTGATTTGACGGAGAAATGAAACAGATTACTCACCAACGGTGGAATGCCTGTACGATCCCGTGCACCATGTTCGACATGCCGTATACCGCCGGTGGCAGCAGGACAGGCGTGTGCGGTGGCGCATTCGTGTCGGGAACCTGAAGCAATGATGGTCAATACAATGTTAACAAAAGAGAGAGGGAGGCAATGTCGGGAACGAGAAAGAAAGTGTGGGATTAGACTGACCAAGGGGATGAGACAATACCGAATGTAAGACCGGGGAGGGGGGGGTACTGGACAGACATGAAATCTGGTTATTGCAAGGACATGCTCGATGCTGAAGGTACACAGCTTTGCAAGGTAAAGAATGAGTCAAACCTGGGGTGGGTCAGCAACTCTTCCAAAAGGGTGATATACCATCTCTCCAGAAACGAATTAAGGGGTCGACCCATCATGTGGAGGGTGCTGCAGAGTTGAGACGGAAATAGAAGGACGTTGCGGGGCGAGACAGAGAAGAAGTGGCAGGAGGGCAGTGGCAGGAGGTGAAAGTCAAGAGCGAGCGTACAACGTCACAACTGTCACACGAAACGGGATCGGTCCGAGTTTGCTGTCATTGTTCGCCTCTGAGCGGCAGAAACAATGCGGTGGCAACAAGAGGTAACCACCCTTAAAATTTGCCACACAGGGTCGGAAAACTGAAATAAGGCCCTCCCAGACCTACCTACCCTATTAGCCGAGCTTAAGCGAGTGATGTTCCCACGGTATACACTGCAAAAGCTTAAATTTGGGCCCGATCCTAGGCCTATCTGGTAGTGTTCCCGGAGCATTTTTTGCCTCGAATTTCTGTCTTCAAATGGACAGCCACCTTGGTTGGGAACTACGAATCCGGTAGTCACCCAAAGTCCGCTTAAAAAATCATTTTTTTTTCGACCCTTCTAAACATGTTTTCAGAGTGCTTTGAGCAAAGTCCGAAAACTGAAATAAGGCCGTCCCAAGGGTACCTACCCTCGGAGGCTGTGTCCCGGGTTCTTCCGGTGGTTACCTCTTGGGTGGCAAATGGATACACACAGCCAAAGCAAAAATGTTCATTGTGGGGACGATGCCACTCACTCAGCGGACACGGGGAATAAATATCCCCGTCCGGCTGGCTCCGGCCCTGTGCCGCGGGCGATTGAGACGGATCAATTCAAAATCAAGCTGGCCGGTGGCAAGTGGCACAGGTTCTGCATATGCCTGGCTAAGAATTAGTGGAAAACTATTTGAAAAATGATAAGTCCTCGGGACCCGGGTCCAAAGAAATCAATGAGGAAAATAATGTATGAAGTTGCGAGAAGAGATTCCTGGAACTGCTAATGTAGTGCCGTTTGTGCAGTCGATCATAAACAGACCATAACAACCGCTACGGTCCCTATATGGAATTTTTGGCTCGGCCGTGAAAAAAAAAAAAATAGAAACAGATCTTTAGGTATAATTGACTGCAAGATCAGAGAGTCATACTTATCTAAAGAGCTTTTTACCAATTCTATTCTAATCTAGATGAATGAATACAAATACACCTAGCCACTTCCAATGGGTGCTCCCAGAGTTACGGTGGGTGCACCCAGAGTTACGATGGGTGCTCTCAGATGCTTGTGGGTGCACCCAGAGTTGCAGTGGGCGCTCCCAAACGTTCGTGGGTGCACCCAGAGCTGCAGTGGGTGCACCCAGCTGTTCGTGGGTGCATCCAGAGTTGCAGTGGGCGCTCCCAGTTGTTTGTGGGTGCTCCCAGATATATGGTGGGTGCACCCAGGGAGTGTTCCATGGGTGCACCCAGCGTGTACTATGGGTGCACCCAGAGTATTCAGTGGGTGCACCCAGCGTGTTCCATGGGTGCAACCAGCGTGTACTGTGGGTGCACCCAGAGTATTCAGTGGGTGCATCCAGCGTGTTCCATGGGTGCACCCAGCGCATAGGTATGCCAAGTATAGCAGTTGTTTTTTTCTAAGTGAACCTGACTCCTCTTCAATCGATTACAAAAGCTAATTGTATTTGAACCATGAATACAAAAATTGCGAACCATTTAGCGATCCAGAGCTAGAAACAGCAGAGGAATGAGGTTCAACCGGGTCCTATCTGGCACGTATTTCATTTTTTTGCCCCGGTGTAAGGGCAACCTCAAGGCCCGAGTATACTCAAGAGTCCTGACGAGGGGGATCCGAAGATAAATATCACAGAGTAGCTACAGATACAAATGGACAGACCTGACGAGGGGGATCCGAAGAGAAGAAAGACTAAGGATCACCCGCGTCAGATCCCGGTATATAAGTAACTACGGACGGGGGGCATGTGATAGCAACCGGAGTGATCGGCAGAGGTCCCGGGCGGAATCACAGGCCATGTGATATCGGGAGGAGCCGGAACGGGTCGGAACGGGACCGGAAGGTCCGGATGCGGAAGCGGAAGGGTCGGAAACAGGGGTTCCCCTAACATCACCCCCCCCTTGGAATGCGGCGCCTCGACGCATAGAACGGATACGGAGGGCCGGGTCCCGGAAGGGGAGCGAGTCGAAAGCGGCGGAGGCGATGGAGCGAGGGGCAGCAGGGTATTTCCGGTAGTAGTCGGCGACGAGGTCCGGGGCGAAAAGGTCGGAATGCTTAACCCATTTATCATGTGAGTTATCATATCCTTTAAACCGACAATAATACCAGAGTCCGCCATAGCGTATCTTGGCTTCCAGGATTTCCTGTACTTCCCACTCCGGCGCGGCGTCCGGAGGGGCCTCTTCGTCGATGACCGGAGGAGGCTCGTCGTAGCCGGGGCGGCCTTCGAAGGGGTCCTCTTCCGCGAGCTGAAGCTTCACGACCGGAAAGACCGGGTGGAGGCCGGAGAGACGGGGGGGGAGCGCAAGCTTATACGCACCTCGGCCGACGACTTGGATGACCTTGAAGGGGCCCAGTCGTCGGTGAGAGAGCTTGACCGAGGGGCGGGTCGTTTGGATGTCCGAGGCATCAACCCAGACACGATCTCCGACCTTGATGTCCGGAGCCGGAGTGCGCCGACGATCGTAGTACCGCTTGAACTCCTCTTTCGCCTTTACCAGAGCTGCGCGGGCTTCGGAGACTCCGGATGCAATCCGGTCTCGGAACTCGTTTACCGACTCAACCTTCGAACGCAAGCCGTTCGGCTCAAAACCCATCCGGGGGAGCCGTCCGGTGTCCGTCATGAACGGGACCTGTTGCGTAGAAGAGTGAATGTGGTTGTTGTAGGCGAATTCCGCGGCCGGAAGGAGCTCGTCCCAGTCATCCTGCTTGTAATTAGTGAAAAGCCGGATGAACTGCTCCATCTCCTGGTTTACCCGCTCCGTCTGCCCGTCGGTCTGCGGGTGGTACGCCGTGGAGGTCGCGGGTTTGATTCCGATGAGGCGCCAGAGCTCGGTGGTGAACTCCGCTACGAACTGAGGGCCCCGGTCGGAGATGTACTTCTCCGGAGTTCCGTGGTGGCGCCAGACGTTCCGGTAAAAGAGCCGGGCCGCACCAACAGCGTCGATCTGGGTGTGGCACTCGATGAAGTGGGCTCGCTTACCGAGGACGTCGACTACAACCATGATCGCATTGTAGCCGTGCGCTTCCGGAAGTTCGACGACGAAGTCCACCGACACGGCACTCCAGCGCTCCTCCGGAATCTCCGTCGGGTGCAACTCCCCGACCGGAAGCTTCCGGAGCGCCTTGGTCCGGAGACACAAGTCGCAGGTCGCTACATACCGGCCAACGTGACGGGACAGCTGGGGCCACCAGTAGTTCCGGGAAATGAGCTCCAACGTTTTGAAACGGCCGGCATGCCCAGCAATGCGGGTGTCGTGGTGCTGCTCCAAGATCCGGCGACGAAGGTCCTTGTTCCGGGGAACAACGATCTTGCCACGGAAATAGAGCAGACCGGACTCGACATGCCACTCGGAGGACCGGGAGGACCGGGCGCCACGAACCTTCAAAAGTTCCCGGGCCGCGAGAGCGACGGGGTCCTCGAGGTCAGGTACGCCGGCGAGGGCATCACGGATCTCGCGGAGGATCGGGACTTCCGGTCCGGAGACTATAACACCCTCTAACGCACGGATATGGAACAGCTGTGGAGTCAGGAGCGTCACATCCTGGTTGTCCGAAGCCGCTCCATGGTCAGCGCGTCGGGACAGGGCGTCCGCGCGGCCCATAAGGCGTCCGGGTTTGTGGTGAAGCGAGAAGTCGAACCGGGACAGGTACAGGGACCACCGGGCCTGCCTCCGGTTGAGGTTCTGCGCCTTCCGGAAGTACTCCAAGTTCTTGTGGTCCGTCCAGATCTCGACCGGATGCTGAGAGCCCTCGAGGAAGTGCCGCCACTCCTCGAGCGCCCGGATGATCGCCAGCATCTCCTTGTCGTGGATCTCGTAGTTGCGCTGGACCGGACTCAAGCTCTTGGAGAAGAAGGCAACCGGATGCCACTTCCCGTCGGAACCCTCCTGAGAGAGGACAGCTCCGGACGCGAAGTCGGAACTGTCCGCCTCAACCCGGTACATCCGGGACTCGTCCGGAAGGATCAGGACCGGCTCGGTGACCACTGCGTCCTTCAAGGCTTGGAACGCAGCGGCCTCCTTGTCGGTCCAGACCCACGCCTGGCCCTTCTTGGTGAGGTCGAAGAGAGGGCGGGCAATGTCGGAAAAGTCGCGGATGAACCGCCGGTAGAAGTTCGTGAAGCCGAGGAACTGCTGCACGTCCTTCTTGTTTTCCGGCGCCGGCCAAGCGGAAACTCCGGCGACCTTGACCGGATCCATCTCCACATGATCGTGAGAGATGATCACGCCGAGGTATTCGATCGAGGACTTCTCGAACTCGCACTTCTCCGGTCGTAAGTAGAGCTTATGCTCCCGGAGACGTCGGAGGACCTCCCGGACGATCTCCCGGTGCTTCCGGAGGTCCGAGTGCGCGATGAGGATGTCGTCGAGGTACACCATGACGTCGCCAGACAAGATGAGATCTTGGAAGATGTCGTTCATCATCGTCTGGAAGGTCGCCGGGGAGTTGGTAAGGCCGAAGTACATCACCAATGGCTCAAAGAGCCCCCGGTTGGTACGGAATGCGGCCTTCCACTCGTCACCCTCCCGGATGCGGACGTTGTTAAAGCCCCACCGGACGTCGAGTTTCGTAAAGAACCGGGCTCCTTTCAAACGATTGATGAGATCGTTGATCAGAGGCAGGGGGTACCGGTTCTTTACGGTCATCGCGTTGAGCGCCCGATAGTCCTGGACGAACCGGAGGCCTCCGTCCTTCTTTTTGACGAAGAAGACCGGAGAGGCCATCGGGGATTTCGACGGCCGGATCCGTCCGGTAGACAAGCCCTCCTCGACGAACGCGTCGAGTTCGCGTTGCTCGAGGGGCGAGATCGGGTAGACCTTGCAGTTGGCGGGCTTCGATGGCGTGGTCCCAGGTTCGGCTCTCAGGGAGCGAGTCGAAGGACTCCCGGTTGAAGACGGTCTCAAAATCACGCACCCAGTCCGGAAGTTCCGAACCGGCCGGAGCGGAGTTTTTGGCATACGCCTCGGCCAGTCGTTGCGAAACGGTGCTGGTCGCGCGGATATCCTCCGGAGGCGAGAACCGGGTGTACAGGATCCGGTCACCGTCCTCGAGCGGATCGTCCTCGTCATCGGAATCGTCGGAATCATCCGGAGAGAGTTCCGGCAACTCCTCATCGAAGTCGAAGTCGTCGTCGTCCTCGCCGCTCCGGTCATCCACGTCGATAGCGCAGATGTCCACGCTGGGCTGGGACCGGATGGACCGGAGGATCTGGGCGACGGCCTTCGCATGTCGGCGTTCGGCCCGGGCTTCGTCCGTGCAGGTGTTGCAACCGGACGGGCATCGGCTCATCTTGACCTCTTGGGTGTCCCAGTTGATCTCCGGGTTGTGCTTCCGGAGCCAGGAGTAGCCAAGGATGAGCTTCTGCTTACCTAAGCGCGTGACGGCGAGTTGCACGCGCTCGGTGTGGCCCTTATAGCGTAATACCACGTCCGCGACGGCCCGGATAGAGCCAGCCTCGTTCGGGGTACCGTCAACGTTGAAGACCGGGATTGGCTGCGAGAGCTGCCGGATCGGAAAGGAGGTGGACCGGACGTACTCGGAGTCGATGAACTCGGAGGTGGCTCCGCAGTCGACAAGGCCTTTGAGCGAGAGCTTGGCGGCATTGTCGGCAGACTCAATCTCCAGAGGGAGGTGGAGGGAGTTGGCGCTCGGAGCGGCGGCAATCGTATACCGTTTCGGAAGCTTGCGTTCCCAAGACGGCCTACGAGGCGGCCGGGTTTTCGGAAGGACCGGAGCGGCCGGAGTACCGCTCGGATCAGGGGGTGCGTCTATCGTTTCGGGGGATGCAAGAGATATATTGTCAGACTCGTTACATAGAACAGCGAAACGATTAGGGGACGCGAACGAGGGCGCACCGCTCACTCGTCGCGGAGGGGAAAATCCTCCGGTTCCGAAATGACCGGACGGTCCGCGACAGCCTGCGCGGACGCTACCTTGGCAAGGAGCTCCTCCAGCATCTCGCCTCCCAGCTGCCGGATCACTTCGTCGAGCACGTCAGTCGACCGGATGTCGACCGGAACGGTGCAGTCCTTCGCGAAGTGGTTCGGATCGCCGCAGCGGAAGCAGCCACGGCGAGGGGCATTGCGGGCGCGGGCGCGGTCCACGTCCATAGGGACCGGAGGTGGAAGCACCGGCACGGCAGCCCTCGGCTGGGGGGTCGAGACCACGGCGGGGGCGACGGGAATCACCCGGGCGCGACCCGTCGCGGTTGCATGGCGCATCGGAAGGGCGGCTTCCGAAGCGCGGAGCTTGGCCTCGTACTGGCGGTAGGCACGAAGCCTCCAAGCGGGGTAGTCGCGGATGTCCGGAGGGTCGGAAGATCCGGTTATCGCGGTGTTGATCGCCGGATCGAGGCCCGTCCGGTACTTCGTGACCTTGACGAGAGGGTCTTCGAAGCCGGCAAGGTCGACGAGGTCCTCGAAGTCGTCCGTGTATTGGAAGACGTCCCGGGAGCCCATGTGGTACGAGCGTCCCTCCAGCTTGTTCAGCGCATGGTCCTGTTCGTTCTCCTCGACGAACCGGAGCCGGAACTCCCGGAGGAATGCGTCCCAGCTCGTGAGGAGGAACGGGGTCTTGTTGGACTGACGCTCGGCCCAACGCTGTGCGGAACCGGTGGCCATAAAAGACATGGCGTACCGGACGACCTTCTCCTCGGAGGGTTCCCCGTTCTCCGTGAACGCCTCCGGAAGCAACCGGGCGTAGGACCGGACCTGGTGAAGGAAGGCCCGGCCGTTCTTGCGGTCACCGTCGAAGACGATCGGGGGGTTCGGCCGGAGGACCGATTTCGCTCCAGGAGCAACATTTTTAAATAACCCTGGACCCGGGTCCGGAGCCGGGTCGGCAAGGGACGGGGCAGGCGAAGCAGCAGTGGGGTGTTGGTTCTGGACAAGTTTTGCAAGCGACGCGATGCTCGCTTCGATCCGGTCCAACCGGGCGGCGGCTTCCGCGGACGCGTCGGACATGGAGGGATCTAGACGAGGGGAGGAGGGGACAAGATTCGGGTTCGGGGAGACCGGAGCACTTTCGGAGTCGTCCGAGTCTGCTAAACCGTAACCCGCAATCTTGGCCGGTTAATCCCTTAGAGTCTTTCTTCTGCTGTAAGGGCAACCTCAAGGCCCGAGTATACTCAAGAGTCCTGACGAGGGGGATCCGAAGATAAATATCACAGAGTAGCTACAGATACAAATGGACAGACCTGACGAGGGGGATCCGAAGAGAAGAAAGACTAAGGATCACCCGCGTCAGATCCCGGTATATAAGTAACTACGGACGGGGGGCATGTGATAGCAACCGGAGTGATCGGCAGAGGTCCCGGGCGGAATCACAGGCCATGTGATATCGGGAGGAGCCGGAACGGGTCGGAACGGGACCGGAAGGTCCGGATGCGGAAGCGGAAGGGTCGGAAACAGGGGTTCCCCTAACACCCGGCGTGCAGAGTGAACAGGGCCGGAAAAAGGCCCGCACAGGCGGTGAACCCAATTTTTTCTCCCGTGCTACGCGCACGGCGTTCCAAACGCATAAATGGGAGCCCTTTTTTTTTTGATCCCCGAGGTGCAGCCCAAATTGGCCCAAAATGGGCCCCCATACATCCGAAAAAACTGCATTTTTCTCCCCGCGCTATGTGCGGGGCAGATGGGTCCCTATGTGTGCCCCAGTGCGCAAAATCGGCGTGGAATGGGCCCCTGTACGACCGAAAAACGCGGATTTTTCTCCCACGCGTATGGTGGGTTCCTTATGCGCGCCCCAGTGCACAAAATTGCAAATGGGCCCCACGCTGGTGCAAAATCCCAAAAAAATCCCGCCCTGCCGGGCGTGACAGCGTGACATTCTGGGTGCACCCAGGCACTAGTCGTGGGTGCATCCACAGCAACATTTCCTGGGTGCACCCAGAATTTTTGGTACCGGTGGGTGCACCCAGACAGTCTGGGTGCCCCTGCCAAATCTGACCCCCTATAGGGTAGTCATTCCATTAGTATCTAACTACCCCTATGGGGTACCTACATATGTGTGCCTGAAGTGAGTTTAGAGCAAAGGCTGAACAGAGAAACACAAGCTGATCTGGACGAGAGCAGAGCCGCCAAGCTAACAACCGAGGACCCCACATTGCCCCAAATTCAACCACGGGAAAACGACGGGAACGTCCGAGGATGGGACACGTGAAATGATCTTTCCCTTTTTGGAACGCCTCCAACGCCTCCGACGGATTTTGGAGACCTCTCAGGTTCCTACCCAGCCGTACTTGCGAGGTCAATCAATATGTGTAGTATGGTGAAAATCGATATATGAGACCGGAAAAAGCGGACCGTCGGAAGTGACTGTTATGATTGTGACAGAAGTTGGGATTGACCTCTCCAGAACGGCTGGCATAAAATATATACAAACAACATAGCCACAACACAGCCACATCGTCTGAGAAATCTTTACAACGCCAGTCCGTGTCTTTCATCACTAACATTAAAATACCTCCGGAGGCTAGGGTCATTTTTAGGAGCCCAAAGATTACCCAGAATTAATTTGGGGGCTAACATCCTTCGCATTCAGACATTGTACACCAGACACCGTGGAAATAGCCATTTTCAGCTGAGATGAGCAGAAAGGGACCGATTAAAATTGTTCGGTCTCAGATGGCCCCTTCTTTGCATATGCTTAGTGCATTAAGGCCTTCACAACATTTTATATCTAGGTGTGTAAGCTGAACGGGTTTTACAAGCACATTTCGCAAAATTGTGGCTATGTTGTTTGTATATATTTTATGCCAGCCGTTCTGGGGGTCAATCCCCAACTTAGGTCACATCATGTCACTGTAACGTTACTCCCGATATTTTCCGGTGAATCCAATTTTTCCCAATATGATTCAAATACTGTACCATTTCGACCAATCCTTCACAGCATGTCGCCCGTCACCTTCAAACTTCACTGGGTTGAAGCTTCATTTCTCGGCAATCACACAATTATTACCACAAACGGGAACCCGGCCGATGCCGGCCGAGATTTTGTGCGGTTTTTCAGCCTATTTTGGCCTCAAAATCGCACACCGTCACCGACGCCGATTCCTTCACTTCAAGGGCCTCTGTCACCCGTCACCTGAAGTTTTGGTCGAAATGGTACAGTACTACTACTGAGATTGATTGACCTCGCAAGTACGGCTGGGTAGGAACCTGGAGACCTCTTAGCCTGACATTGGAGGAGCTACGTTTCCCCGAGTCCTCTGGAAAAGGAGTTTTGGACACTTCGGCGCGTGCCGCTGTTCAGAGAAAATTATTTGGACTTGCCTTCCCTTTGTAAGTCTTCAACCTGTTGCCAGATTATTTTTACCAATTCTTTGTCGGGTATAATTCCTTCATAACATATTTGTAAGCGCGTCCTTTTTGGGTTCTCGTTATATGGACGTAACTTGCTGCTATGTAGGTCAATGTAGGATACGTGCGAACGAAGCATGGATGGGACGTGTTCTGTGTTCGCACCTCACACAACATATATCTGTCGGTATATTTCATTGTCAAGATGGTTCGACACTGCTCAAATACAACAACACGAAATGACACCTATACCACGTTCGCTGAAGTCCTAACAATGTTCACCTCTGAGATTTTGTATTGGAGGGCTGTGCAAAAGTTGTCAGATATCAAGCTAGAAGGTGATTCAATATCGGGCGAACAACAATTCTAATTAAAGCTGTAGTACGTACCGCATCAATAGTCCTAAACGATATTCAGACTCTCGTCCTTTGTAATTTCGTATTGGAGGGCTGCGAGAAAGTTATCAGAGATCGAGATAAGAAATAGAAAGCAGACGCACGATCTATTAGCTTATGTCTTCGTTTAGCCACGAAGTCTTCAGCTCGCGACCAGAAATCAAGTCCCCCATGGGCCCCGACCTGCCAGTCTTTTATGTACTCGCGGCAATGCATTACCACAAATCGAGTGTCCGTCGCCAACTCTCCCACGTTTTGCCACATGTGTTTCTTCTGAATCATTATGACAAGAACGCGCAAGGTAGGGCACGTGCGGAGCAAAGTTGGGCACAAGGGAAGGAAGTCTTCGTCGTTGAACGCGAGATGCGTCAGAGTAGGAAGTAATGCAAGACCGGACCAGAATTCCACCACTTGCATGTCGTCGACTGTATCATCGTCATCGTCCACTGTGTCGAACAACTCCAGATGAGTTATTCGCCGGAACATTGGATGCGTAAAATCGATATGCCTGCGCCAGCCAAAAAGCAACTCCACGTCACAGTACAGTCGCGTCAAAGGTAACTGAGCGACCAACGGCAAGCACTCCTCAAGCTGTTCGCTGCTGATCCACAGGTTTTTAACGCCGACGCAAGCACTAAGCATGGATATCGCGATGTCGACGGAGACCCCGTTAAGACACAGGTTTTTCACAGATCGCCCCAGGAATTCGGATGGCTTTGAGGCTAACATCTTTTCCAGTGTGTGATCGTTGAAGAGAGGATATCCGTCCACTTTCTCTTCCCCATCTTGTATACCAAGCCGAGGAAGAGTAATGGTCCGATAAAGCAGCGGCTCGAGCCTGTTCTTGACAGTTTATTCGACAACAATGGGGACGACCTGGAGACAGCTCACCATTCTCTCATGCGCCATGCGACCAGCATTAAGGTCGGAATCGGGACGGAACGAGTATGGGCGGCCATTTCGAAGATTTCTCGTTCCAAGTCGACGGGGAAGGTTGGTTGGGGTATCTGTGGTCCATTGGTAGACATTGAGAAGTGGGTACGTGGCCATGAGAGCTCGACTTGATATGAGACAGTTGACCTGGTATGAGACAATCGCAGCGTCATTGTGGACTCTGGACTTACTATGACCTATAATTTGCACCAAATCTTTTTGGACCCGGACCCGTTTGTTCCGGAATCACTGAGGAGTTGTTAATCTCTCACGCGGAGTCCAACAAGTTCCAGTGCTTCAACTTGTATGTAGGCTCGTTTGAAGGCTCGAAGTTGTGTAAGGTGACCGACGTTGGCCATTTGGCGGGAGCATGCCACGGAGAGGAGACACGGCCCCGGCGATAGCCTCATCGAGTAGGTGCGAATAGCGCGGCGCGAACAGTGAGCCAGGCACGCGTCACACGGGGTAGGAAAGATACAAGCACATGTTGCTGCTCGGATTGAACTTGAAGCTTAAAGTGTGCGGCTTCCTTTCGGGGAGGAGGAGGAGGAGGAGGAGGATGTATTTTACTGCAGAGGTCCCAATCAGGAACAAGCAGGTACTGTACCGACGTACATCGCATCCAAATGTACGCTACAGTCGTCTACGGGGAGTTGCATAATCAGCCTTTGTGTCTGGAAAGCCCATTTGAAAATTCACCGAGTCTCTTACCAGGGATGATCGATGATCGATGACCCTCATTCGGGTTGCATCAAACATCAGGTATCGCCACGATTCAGACCACCGCTGCACGATGCAAGAAGTCAACTCGACTTCACTGAATTCGATATTCGAACACTACTTATATGTATGTATAATGTGATGGTTTGTGCAGTCACTCACTCTTTACTGACTTGACTTCTGCGAACTCTTTTATCCTTCCGAACGTTCACTCGAACACCGTGCTGTGCCAGACGCTGCAGGAGGTGTCGTCTTGTATCATCATCATGTTGGATATCAACCGATGAGTCCGTACCTGGGTGAGCGGCGTCGATTTGTCCAGAGAGGGCGCTGTTTTAGTGGGGTAAACTTCGAACGACCCGCCATAACACTCCGCCAATATTGTCGACGACGTAGATCCCATGGGATGGGAAAAAAGATCAAAAAGCCGGTATCTGTAGACGTCTTAGTCGATCGTTTGTAGACATTTCGGCGAGTTACCACACCTCAGAATAAAGCGACCGGAAAGTTGAACCGCCAAGTCCTAAACAAATGTGGATTCATAATTTTGAAGGAGGAGACAGCCAGCGCATACACTGAATGTGAACATAAGCCACTTTTTAGCGTTCCCGGCGTATGAAATGCTTTGGGGTTCAATGAATTTTGTTCCGAATAGGGACAGGGTGCGGTTGGATCCCTTGGCAATGGTAGATTCATCAACGAGAGCTGCAGACTGCTTTGTATTACAGTGGAAAGAAAGAAGCAAACAGACACGGCACCTGAGGTTCCGGGCGGGAAAAAATCTGAACTCGGGGAGTTGTTCGCCGAGTTGGATGGCAATGTATTTCCTTCAACTTCGAAGAGATCCGCCATGCAGATCAGACCTTCCAGTGCTATGTCACTATGAAATGGCATCGTTAGCTAGTCGCGAGGAACGGAAAGCGTGTACTTGTAATTCTGCTCCTCCTCCTCCCATTCACCATACATTCCCGCATCGTGAGTGTAAAAGAGTTGAAGTAGGACGACTGCCAGCATCAGCTAAGGTCAATGCGAAGCTGATAGCCCATTTAATGTTTTTACCTGGAGGATCGTCGAGAACGCGTCTATCGATGCCACCGAACCTAGGTGGTGTCAACTCTGAAATTTTCGGCTCATTCAAAATCACCTACCTTCGACCGTATTCTGGTTTCTGGATCTCATGCAACTCGGCGCGCATGGTGGTTCCCGCGAAGCGTCCTTCGGTAAAATGGATAGGAACGCCGATTAGTTTTGCCGGCGGGATAAACTGGAGCAGATTGGGCATAAGTCCAGGAAGCTGCCCTCGGAGGGGATCCGTCGCCAGAGAGGTTGGGTAATGCGGATAAATATCTTCCATTTGCAGTAGTAACGGTGGTGCAGAGACATCAGAGTTCGTCAAAGCTCGGTTATACCAGTAGGAGGTATCCATGAGAGGAATGCTCGCTCGACAGTTGGGCCCTGTTTTGGAAGTTTGGAAGAGCTGAATACCGGCTCTTCCTTTATACAGGAAGAGAAAGCAGTGGCGTCGATCGCGAGCGTATAGCAAGGAAGGCAGCTAAATCGCGGTAGTGCATCATTAGAAATGGAAATCAAGACCCCAGGCATCAGGCGCTGCGAGGAAGCTTTCGCAGATCAGGCTGAAAGGGCAGATTACCCCACGAAACGAGGCCGATAAGGTTCCAATTTGACACGGGACAGACCTAACGCGGGGATGCGCGTCTTCTGGAAGAATTTCGATCCTTGTCGCAAGTACTTACACCAGTTCATGGGACGCGGAAGAAACTTGTGAACCAACCTCCGTTCTTGAAAACCAGCTTTAACAAGCACCGTTGAGACCTCTGAAACAGTGAGCAGGAGGCCCGGGAAAGAACCGCGGTTGCAGTGGATTCGTCCGAGGTAGCCGGTGATGTGCGGGTGCGACTTCCACTCACACGCTTCAAATGCATTGAGGGTGCTCATCGGCTACGGAGTGACAATTTATGCTTTCGTGGGGCCTTTTAGTAGTACCTTTTGGCGTTGCGCCGAACCCTCAAGGTGGCGTTTCTGTGACATCCGCCTCGTTGAGTGGTGCCGGCTCACAGTCAACGTGTGTGCAATGGCTGCCAGTGCGCATCGCCCATCTTCAGCGAGGATATTAACAAAGCGGAACCACAATCTGTTCACTTGTTATTTTCCTGCTCAAGAAAGCTCGGGAGAGGATATCTCACTACGCATATGCTCAATCCACACTGAGAGGATGCCGACCAGTCGACCGTCCTTTCTACGAACGAAACGGTCCTTGATAACAAAAAAGAAAATCAACTATATATACACGAAGGGAAAATACACACCATGTTCACATCGTCGCCGAGTATCCGGTAACAGCAACGTGTGAAGAAGTGAACCATAACCAGGTTGCCGGTAGGGGCTATATTAGTCTATCTGAGGATCTGCATGACTCCCATTCGGGTGACAGGTTCAATTTAAGATAATGAACATTGTTTGGAGATTTAAATGTGAGCCCGGTGACACCGAGGGTTAGGAGACACGAGTCCTGCGATGCGGAGAGGGTTCGGCGCTTCCTGTGTAGGTTCCGTCAGTAATTTATTCGGCAATAGAGCCAGCACATAAAAACAAAGACCAAAATAAGTCGCCGGTGCTTCCTTGAACGGCCGGGGTGACTGCGCCATATTGGCCTATATCATACTTACCTTCTAAAAAGTGGCATCGACTGCCAAAGAAGCTATGATTGGATGTCATTGTATGCTCGTGCGGTCCCGGCTTCCACGGGCGTCGTATTGAAGAAGGGGGTGACTCCCGGTCCCGTACCGTTGTAAGACTTGCGAAATATCTACCGAATAGGACGAGCGACGGCAAGACCTTCACCGGTCGACGGCCCCAGGCTCCGCTGCAAAAGTAGTTCACTGCCGAATTTATGTCAATATGAGCACAAGGATGTCGACTCATTTCGAAATTTTTTGAACAGAAACGCACCCGAAATCCGGGATATTCTGGAAAAACACCCGTTCAGCCGTCGACTGCCTTTTTCCGACGGACCGTGGCCCAAACATCGCGCCATCTCCGTCCCATCGAGAAAGTTTAAAATGTCCTAGACGCACCTAGACGCAGATCTAGAATGGGCCAGTCGACGGGGTGTCATGGGTTAGGAGCATGGAAAGCGGAGCATCGTGAAAGATGTTCATGTGCACACATAACATTCTATCATCAATGCTGTTGCAGACCATGTACGGGGAGCCTATTAATTGAGTTTGAGACTCTGAGTCGACCCGTGATTCGTGAAGAGTGCTCGGCGCCGGCACAAGCTCCATCCCGACTGTTCAGATTCAGTAGATAACAACGTCGACGGGAATCTCACCATGCAAGCTCACGCGCGAGCAAAGCGAGCGTTTGAATTTCATGAAAGACTCGGAGCAAGCGCTAAGTTGGTGCTGCCGTCACGTCATTACGAAATGTGACAGTGTGACATACCTTTCTTCTCTGCAAACATCCATGTAGCAGATTTTTCATGGCCACTCGAGTCGCACAAGTAGTCAAACTCCTCATGAATAATCCAGGTACTGGAACGCTTTTTAACGGTGGAAATGAAGGATGTGGAACGTCGGCTACGATTTAACGAGCATTGAGTTGCAACTTGCTGCTTGCAGTGTGCCCTTTCCTTTGGCTACCAAAATTGCTCGAGTTAGATTTTTTATGGACGCTTGTGAAGAGGACCGCACTGGTGAATAAAATCACGCAGTACTTGTTTTTTTCTTTGTCCATATTTCTAGCAGTATGTACATACTGTCAAGGGGTAGACTGGATTGCCTTCTCGTTCCGGATTTAGAACACACGTAATTTGAGGGATTACATAAACTTTGCATCTTCATCTTGTGCCCGTACCACTAGGTGCTATCACCCGCTGAACTCTGCTTTCAATACTTGTCTCTTCAGTCGTCGCAGACTTACAGCGCGAAGTATACTTAAGCGCCCTGAATAACGTTACCCTGGTTGATGTAATCACCTTACCGGTGATCTGAGAAAACTACACAGCGGCCACCTCTTCCAGCCCCACTTTGGACGCCAGGACATGCCCGCCGATAGATTCTACGAGTTCCAGCTGCTCTGGCTGTCCATAGGGTGCCTTGTTGCCCTTCTCGCTGATAGACATGCTTCGCAAAATCGGCGAAAACTCGCCTCGAAAGATTCACGCGAAGAGCGAGCTGAGGGCGGGCTGACTGGCTCAGGGACCGCGAGCGCACTCGCCGCGTTGACGAGACAGTATCTTGTCGTCTATGCCATTGTTATGGGTCCGTGGCCGTCCTTCTGCGTTGACACGTTAACTGACGGATGCATTTCAGGCGCCGACTGGCTGCAGGGTCCATACGTCTACTCGCTCTACCACGAGCAGTACAACTTTCCAGAAAGAATAGTCGCCATCCTCTTTGTGACGGGCTTCGTCTCAGCAGGCCTTTCTGCGCCCTTGATTGGCGTCTGGGCAGACCAGCATGGCCGCAAACGCCTCTGTCTCGTCTTCTGCGCGACATACACAGCCGCGTGCCTCTGCATCCTCGTACCCTTCCTCCCCGTGCTCCTCGTCGGCCGCGTCCTTGGCGGAATCTCCACCTCCATCCTCTTCTCCGCCTTTGAATCGTGGCTCATCTCCGCCTCCACCGCGCACGCCCTCCCGCAGGCCGACCTCTCCACCATCATGGGCCGCGCGACGCTCGTCAATGGCCTCGTTGCCACGGGCGCGGGCGTTTTCAGCAACCAGCTGGTTGGCGTCACAGGCTCCTTCGCCACGCCCTTCATCGCCTCCGGTGCCCTCCTCATCCTCGCGTGGGTCGTTATCCGTGGCACCTGGGTAGAGAACTACGGTGGCGGTGGCGGATCCGAGGACAAGGGCGACCCCTTCCAGATCCAGCGCCTCAAGCTCGCGATGCGCATAGTCCAGGAAGACCCGCGCCTACTCGTCCTCGGCCTCACGCAGACGTGCTTCGAGGGCTCCATGTACCTCTTCGTCTTCCTATGGGTGCCATCCCTGCAGGAGTACTCCCTCATGGGCCTCCTCCCACTCGGGTACATATTCTCCTCCTTCATGCTCTCCATGATGCTCGGCTCCGTCCTCTACACCTTCATCTCCGCCTCCTCCACCGAGTCGTCCCTCCTCACGCACGCCAAGCTCAGCAGCGCCGTCTGCGCCACCTCCGCGCTCGCGCTCGCCGTCTCCGTCACCCAGCCCGACGAGCGCATGCGCTTCTGGGCGTTCTGCGCGTTCGAGGCGTGCGTGGGCATGTACTACCCCGTGCAGGGCATGCTGCGCGGGTCGCTGATCGCGAACGAGAACCGCGCGACGCTGTCGTCGCTGTTCCGCGTGCCGCTCAATATTTTCGTCGTCGTCAGCCTCCTCACGGGCGTGTCGAGCGCACGGAGCGCGGTGCTCACCGCGTGCTCGCTCATGCTCGCCTTCTCGAGCATCATGACCGGCGTCTTCATCGTCAGCCGTGTGGAGAACCTAGGCGCGAGCAGCGCGCGCGCGTGAGGGGTGCCGCGGAGTATTCGTCGTCTGGCTGCCGCTGTGGGCCGATGTAGATGGCTCGTGGCCGGGGCTGCGGATTTGGCGGTCGCGCTCGGGCGTACGTAATGGACCTTCTTGGGTCGCATCGACCACAGAGAGAAAATTAGCTGTAGATTCCACGTTAGTTAGATAATACTATAGCCCGCCGAACACCCGGTATACCCTTCTTACACGCATGGTCTGTAATTTATGCGAAATTTGTAGTATCTTGCGATACAGGAACCGCGTTCCGAGTTCGCGAAGAAGCCTAGAGTCGCGGCACAGTGCAGCTCGGTCTGGCGGGGAATATTGGATCATTCAGCATGCAAGGCCTAAAATAACAAATTGCACAAAGAAATGTATTGTTTACGGGTGCTACGGTTTCACGCTGTCGTCCTTTGACTTCCTCCGTTACCTTTTTTTGTTTTTTGAGGACCCTGCTCCCCCGGTTGACCCCCTACCTCTTATTCTCAGGGATGATACTTGAACGGATGTGTTCACGAGCACCTTTACAAGTTCGACTGTTCACTAGCATGGAAGATGACAAAAGCAAGCAAGTACAAGGCTAATAGTACAAGGTATACCCAGGGAAAACAGTAAAACAGAACACAGGATTATAAGATCAACAATAACCCCCACACAAACTGGCATCGCGGAGATGGAGGGAGTAAACGTCACGAGTACTTGTCCTCACGCCGCCATAACCGCCGCCGCCTCCTCCGACACCCTCGACCCCGATTGCCGGCTCCACCATTCCGCACGCGCTGCCGCCGACTGCGGGGAGTGCTTTTGCTTCTTGCCAGATGTCCTCTTCGCACCACTGATGGCTAGGGGCATGAACAGTGGGAGCTGCGTCTGCGTCTGCGCCCACTGTTCCGTCTGCGATCCCCGTAACCCCTCCCCAACAAACCACATCCCCACGAGCCCGCGCCCCGCGACTGGCTCCACCTCCGTCCCGTCCCGCGCGACCTTGACCTCACGGTCCAAGTTCCACGTATTACGCAGATGGCGCGTGTGCGCGAAGGGGATGGGCGCGGTGGCAAGCCACTGGAGCGCGAAGGGCGGGGCAAAGGCGGCGGGGGAGATGGGTTCAGCAAGTGTAGTGGGTTGCGAGGAGGAGGAGGAGCGCGACGCGTGCGCATGCACAGCGTCGGGGTGTCCTATCGGCCCCGTCATCCTTTGCAAGGAAGAGGCAGGAGGAGGCATCAGTTCCTGTTTGTATGGAAGATAGAAGAAGCGACAACGCACCGCGCACACCCCGCCCACGTGCCCTCCCCGTTAACCCCAAAGACCAGGAACACCTCGCCGTCGCTGCGGAATGCGCGCGTGAGCGCCGGGGCGACGTGGTTCTGCGTCGCCCACGTGCCAGTGGCAAGGGAGGCGGCGAGGGCGGCCTGTGAGTGGAAGTTACTAAGGTTGTCATGGTGTGCCAATCTAACACGTAATAGATCGCCAGGGAATGAGGAGAATATACGAAAAGGAATAACGAGACAAAAAGAAGGAAATGCAGGATGGAGAAAACACGCACCCGGGTGAGTGACTTGAGGATGAAGTAGTGCTGTATGCCCACATCCGGTCCCCACTCCGCTCCTTCCGCCTCCGGCACGCTCGACACATATGTAAACTTCTCCTCCTCCTCCCCCTCCCCCTCCTCCGAATGCAGCTCGAAGCTCGAGATGCTGCTGGTGGCGGCGGGCGCAAAGACGGGTGAACTCGACGTTGTATACGAGCTCATGGCCCTGCTCGAGTCCGTGGAGCTCGTGCTGGTGAGGGGCCGCGACGCAAAGTAGTTTGGCACGGCGTTGGTCGGGAAGCCTTGGAGGTCAGAGACGCTCCGGGGCGCGGCGCGCACACGCATGGCGTCGTTCGCGCGCCCGCCGCCGCCGCCGCCGGGATCGTCGCTCCTACCCACACGGCACACGAGGCGCGCTGCGCGGGCGGCCGGCGACGACGAACTCAGCGGCCACTGGTTCTGTCGTGATAGGGCCGGGCTGGCCAGATCAACAGACGGGGCCGCACGCAGGGGGACGTCGTCGAAGCGCGCGATGGCAGTGTGGAGGTGGACGTCGGACGCGTAGTTAATCAAGGCGCAGCGCGAGTGGGTGATGACGAAGATGGAAAGGACGCCGTTTTCGGGAGTGATGTCGGGGGCGCCGAAGAAAGCACGCAGCTCGGCCGGAGTCGCATCTGTGGGGACGTTCCCGACCCACATTACCCACTCGGAGCGCTGTGAGGCGGGCGTGGGGCGCATGACAGAGCGAGGGCGGGTGGCGGGTGTGGATACGGTGGAGTGGAGCGGGGAGGTATTAATGTCCATGTCGATATTGTATAGCTGCTGGTGTGTTGGAGCGAGCGGGGGAGCATTAGGATTAATATTGTAATATGGCTGCGGGCGGCGATGGGGGACGAAAAACCAGGTCCCGCCGGTGATGTCGCGAACGGGGGATGGGTAGCCAGGAAATGTGGGAAACTGCTGGAGCGGCGGCGGGTGCGGAATCGGGGGAAGGGCGGCAAGTGTAGGAAAGCCAGCGTAGATGGATTGACTTCGAGGAACAATCTCCTCTAACAAACAAAATTTTAAAAGACTGGTCAAGGGGACACGGGGATCCTGGGCACGCAGATTTGCGGGACATACGGTGGGAGCCTCGCGAGGCCGTTGATGCCATGGTGTCGAGGCTTACTATGTAGAAATTTGGGAAATGGGAAAAAAGATTTGGTCTGTGTGTATTTATGGACATTATACAGCACCCGCAAAAACGCATCATCTCTGGCATTGGCAATGACAACGGCATCATACCCAAGCAACTCCCACGCATCGCCGATGCCCCAATTCACTTCCTTGCTTCCTTCCTTGCCACACAACACAGCACAACATAGACTCTCATGAGAGTCTGAGACAGTCTCGGATGTATGCAGGCAAGAAAGATGGTTCAAGTTTGGTAATTGAGAAAACCGGCGGCATCCGTTTTGGGACACCCACTGCATTTAAGGGCTTCCTAAAACGGCAATTTTCTACACCGTGTTATACGGCTAGACCGGCCTAGAAACCGGCAAAAAGCGGCTAGACACGCCGGGTTGATGTGTCTGGGCCGGGTCTAGCCGTATAACACCGTCGAGAAAATTGCTGTTTTAGGAAGCCCGTGATTATTCTACAAAAACGGCTACATCCGGTGACCTCCAATTCTCAGCTATGTGCAGCGGTTCCTCCTCTCCGAATCCTCGTGAACCTAGGCAATATTCGTACTCCCATCCGGCATTTCGAATCGAAGGGCTTGTACAAGAAATGACGGTCAGCGCGGTGGTCAATGCTGGCGAGAGGATGTACACGCACGATCAATCTCCCTCGACCTTCGTTTGGAAATAAAATCCTCGGCCCGCGACCAGTAATCGATCCCCGTACGAGCCCCGACTTGCCAGTCTCTAACGTAGAAACGGCAGTTCATTACCACGTATCGCGGATCCTTCCTCAACTCTCCCAGGTCTGGGTAGTAGAAGAAGATACTATCATCCAGGGGCAGTTGATGTATTTGAAGCACCGAGATGACGACGCGAATGGAAGCGCGGCTGAGCAAAGCACGGCACATGGCAAGGAGGCCCGGGTCACGGAATGCGAAATGAGTGAGATTCGGGATGAGGTCGCTGCCAGACCAGAGCGCAGGCAAAAATGTATCCTGGTCGGAATGGAATGTGTCGAAGAGCTCTAGATGGGTTATCTGGGCAACAAGCTGGTGCGTGAAGGGTATCCTCGGTTGGGAGCCAAACTGTAAGCTACAGTGAAGCCGCTTCAAAGGCAAGCTTTCGATTAACGGTAGGACATCGTTAAAATGAGCCCGTGTGATCCATAAATTTTCGAGACCAGAGCAGACGGAGAGTATGAGGCTGGCATCGGCAATGGGTCCTTCACCGAGCAACAAATGCCGTACGTTCTTCGCCCAGAAATCGGGTGGCTTCGAATGTACGAGACTGAGTAGGGCGTCCCTACGAAGGACGGGATAGCCGCTGACTTGATCTTCCAACGATAGATTATCATCGGCCCCGGGCAGCACGAGAGTCCGGTACAGTAGAGGCTCTAACCTAAGGACAAGTAGTAAGCAAGCCTCTAAATGCGCAAATACGAACGCAACAAACCATGCTCTAACCCGCAATGCAACCAACATCAATGTCGGGATCGAGACTGGTCTGGTGGTCGCCGTGGTTTCAAAAATGTCGCGCTCCAAGTCAGCAGGGAGGACTGCAGCATCTTGGTCGCCGTGAACCATGGAGTGAGCTCAGTGGGGATGCGAACGCGACCGGAGTGCGTGTAGAGAAGATACGAAAGCCTCCGTGCGACAAGTGACGTGGCTTGGTCCCAGGATTGCCACAAAAGTACGGCATCGCTACTCGAGCGGCGACCGCTACCCAACCGCTGCCTTTCAATTGCGGGATAAAAACGGTGTATAAGTATACAGTAGTTACCCTGTTTCCTCTGAATTTGTCGGTTGCCGTTGTTCACAGTGCCATCCATCCCTGATCGCGAAACCCAACCAAATTTTTCAACCAGCACAGCCTCTGATGGAGTCCGGCCATCACCCGGCTTTGAGCCTTGCCGTTCTTGTGCCGGTTCGGTTTTTGGAGTCGGCGACCCCTTTTGCTCTCGACAAGCTCTCGGCTGCTCAGGTGACAGCGTACTCTATCGACTCGGAGGCACTTGCCTTCAGTTATTTAATTCAGGGAATTGACTACTAAAAAACCATCTGGTCCGGATCCTTTGTGCGAGTCTCGCCCAATTTTTATGAGGGGAAGTATGACTCGGAGACTTGCTCGGAGATGCACTTTTTTCTTCTTGATGTTGATGATCCCTTAGAGCCTCTTTCCTTCTTCGTCGGCATCCCCTTTCTCTTGGGTTCTTTTGGCCGTTCCAATGGATCGGTCACTTTAGTTCGAATAAGCTACAACCTCTTGTGCGCGCGGATATCTATCTCAAGCAAACAAACTGGAGTCGAGTCGCCGTCAAAGGATGAAGACGGCTATTCTCGACTCCGGCCTATATAGTATGATTTGTCACAATCTAATCTACGTAGCAAAATGTAGCTAATAGAGCGAGAGTACTAGTCACTTCTGCGGACACCTCTATTTCTGCTCCATTTATAATCGGACATGTTGACGTTCCATGCGGGCCACATTCTGACTTAATGCTCTGCATGGCCCAGCAGGCAATGGGCTCGGGCGAAAAAAAATCATATTGAATGCTACGTTATGGAAGAGCCGGTGAAACCAGGAGCCTATGTCGGTGCAGAGTATCTTGGAGGTGGCTCCGTCGGTCGAGGATGATCATCAGCTAATGGCGGCTGCGCCCTTGTCTGTCTACGCAAGGTTCGAATCTCTCGCAAAAGGGTGAACAGCATCGAGGCATGTTGCGGCTCTGGTGGGAGCGAGGTCTTCTCATACGGTTGCGGCCGCGTCACCTCCTCAAATTGCTGGCGGCGGCGAAGGCGACATCGGCTGAATAGTAGAGCGGCGCATATTGTGAGGAGAGCCAAGGCACCTACACATGCTCCGACGATGGTGCTGACTGGAACGGACCTTGATGCGGCTGCAATTTCAGACGGTTTTATGGATCCGGCTCCAGATGGTACCGTGAAGGCAGTTCCAGACGATGATGAACCCTGTGGATTTGCTCTAATAAAAATTCCATATAATTTGCAACGACGCTAGAACACATACCTCGCCGGCGGGAATCGTTGAATCCTCTGCCTTCTTTTGGAAGTCGGCAAACGAATGTTCGGCGACTTGAATGTTGATCGCACCGACCGTGCCTGTGGGAATAGCTGTCATCATGTCGTAGATATAGCAAAAAATCCATCATACCTGCATCGCAGTGTGAACGGGGTGTGTCCTGTCTACAATAAAACCAGACGGCTTCGGAATCCAGTGAGGAAAAGACGAAACAAGGGACCGAAGACGAACACACGATTCTGATCATTCTTCACTGTGTGATTCCACGTCGACGTTTTTGTGTGAATACCAGAGTTGAACCCGCCAGCCATGGGTGTGCACGGGTAGATGAAATTCGACTGAGTGACGCTATGGTTGCCCAAACTGCAAAACATTGCGGCTTGTGAGACACATGCAGGGATATTGGCCTGGGAGCTGCTTGAACCGTTACGCACCCTAAGAATCGGAAAGAAATGACAGTGCCATTGCTGGCGGTGATGGTACTTGGATTGAACTGGCACCCGCCGGTGCTCTGAGCTCCGACATCAACCGTTACAGTCTGGAATGGTATCGACGTTGATTTACGTGGAGGTGCGACGGTGCAAAACGACACACTGAAAGTGGTGAGGCGACAGTCATACTTGGAGACAACGTGGGTGGAAGGGAAAGAGCTACTTGTATGGATGGCGGACCACGCAAGAACAGCGCAGTGACAAAATTAGGCGGGTGTTGTCAGAAACATCAGTTTAGATATATGTCTCCTGGCTATTTGGCACCGGACAAAAGAAAAAAGCGGTGAGTGTTGTCCCACATGAATAGCAGACGACAATTAAAATAGACTCGAGGGACTCGAGGGCAACCAGAATTCGTTGATGAGCCAACTGTGAGTTGGAACGGGTGTCAAGGCAGTCGGCCGCTTCACAGCAACCTGATAAATTTATTAGCGCGCTTATAACGGGTTTGAGTGGAAAAAGCCGAGTTGGGGTTGAGTTCGACAAAGTTCGAGAGAAACGTGTCTCACAAACTCCTTCGCTCTAAAAGTCCGCTTGATATCCATGTCACCGTGATGAACCCAGGACTCCAGACGTCCATCATCGTTTCGCCGTGACGACTTGTCTAAAAATAATCCCTCGCGCACCGACATTGCTGTGTGGTGCAGTCATTTCTATGGTAGAACAGCCACGGAATGTCATTGCGGAAACAAGATCACGCACACACGGAGAGATAATAGATACAGGGCCACAAAGCAAGCGGATATGTTTAGATATATATCAGATGCATGGCAAATGAGCTTGAGCGGTAAAATACTTACCACTTCTCCACTGAAACTTGTAGTAACGATGTCCTGGGAGTGTTTGCCGCAGCAGCACGGCCTTATTATTGTATAATCCGCCGCTAGTTCAAGTTGCAGACCACCTGATACATGTGAGGAATTTGAAGAAGAGGGGGAAAAAATGCCGCAGAACTTGGCGTCACCCAACGCCGTGGCTGAACCGGAGTATTGTATGGTTGATCGAATCATGCACCGAAGTAGGAGATTACTAAAGACAACACATACGTACATATCGTTAGAAGTATCATTTAATGCGGGCGGAGGCGGAGCTTACCTGCGTCGACGCGTGAACTTCAGCATAGGAACGATGGCGATGATGAATGCCACCGCAACCTTCATCGCTTGCTCAATTTCCAGGACCAGAACCGCAATCGTGCTTCCTGCAACGACCGTATGTCGTACAGAACCAATTGAGGAGCAGGAGGGAAGACCTCCGACTCCGGTCGATGAGTGGCAAACTGCAACCATTGCAGGTTCAGGCCTGGTCGTTCCCGTAGTAAAGGAACAGCTACAGAAATCGAGACGGGTTTCAGCGGAGTGGGGGGAAGATGGTGGCAAGATGGTGGTCAAGAACAGAAGTTTGATGGCGCATCAATCATGATCCGCTGAGTCACCATTTGCGGCTTTGTACTTATCTTGCGGTGGGTCACCCATTGCATTCTCGATTCACTATTGCTCACACCCCTTCTGCATCCTCAAACTGGAGCTCATCCGATAACTCATGGTTCCTGAAACCCGCCGTCGCAACTAGGTAGCCCCTCGATATTCTGTCAATCGCCCACGGGCCACTGGCGTCGGTACTATATGCCTCCGCCTCTCATCTACGTTTCACCGACGAATCTATTCGTCATGCTTTGGGGCTACCCACCCGCCTTCCCGCCTCCGTTCATATCGTGGCTGTTTCCCACCCGAATCACACCAAATCAGCGTTTTTACCTGCCGGTGGCACCTCGATGTAACTAAGTAACTGAGTCTCCGGGCCGCGTCTGGATGTCCCTGGTGTGTACCTCGCGATACTCTGGCTGATGTTCGCACAGCTTGGCGCTAATCAATTTCTCGCCTCAACGTCGTCCACAGTGTAAATCTGATGCAATGCCACCACGTAAACCAACAAGTGATTCCCCAGCAATTCAACAAACTTTCATATTACAATGAATTACAACAGCAAGCCCCATAATTCAATTCCTTCGTGCCACGGGTTGCACCGTCTCGCTAAGGTATTGCTAGCGGCGGGATGCCTGAAGCAAATTACTGTCAATTGCTGCGTGTCGATTTTCGTTCAGGCCGAGTTCCAATGCTCGAGATCTGTCAATGTTTTCCCTTCTACCCACTTGTTTCGACCCGACTATAGCTTGAAGAATATGCAATTTACACAACTCGCGTCGCTTGGAGCTTTTGATGTATTCCTGTCACCGTGGCCCACAATAGCTCGCTCCGCACTGTCGACCACTCGTCCTGCTCTACAAATGCACAGACGTCTCTCTCCGCTTCGCTGAGTTCAGCTGATAACTCTTCCATCTCTACAAATTTTTCAGAAGTGGTTACCGTCATCAGCAGCTAGCCAATGCGACGACGTCGCGCAACCCAACCTGACCCAGTTCGCCGCAGCAACAAATCTAGAAGATACCATCGTTTGGACGTTCATTGTCGTCGCCCCTGGTTTATACTCCCGTGGTCCAAATGCCTGAACAACAAGTTTACCGAAGACAAACGAGTAGGTACGTAAGGGTGGCTATCCCGAAGTATATTTTCGTTCAATTTATTTTCAGGACATCTACAAGTACGATTCAAAATGTTTGGGCATTCTGTTCTCGTGTTCAGAAATCATCTTGCGCGGGAGCCTGGACGAGAGCCATCGCCGCCTGCGACCTCAACTTGATGGAACATTTGAAGGGCAATGGCGAGCTACGATTTTGCTTCATGTCAGTTACGACGATACGTGCCTCAGCCTGCACACTGACTTTATAATCCCCGAGTCAAAACTATTAGTCGGTTCGATTACCCGGCCATGCTCGTCGATGGCCTTATTGATTTCAAACGTAGCGAGGATGGAGGCCACCGCAATCCACAGTGACGCTGTCGCCATGTGTCGCCCTGGACAAAGTCTACAGCAAGCAGCGTTGATATCATATCCCACTTGGGCCACTGGCAGCATACCTCCGTCCGAAACCGAATGCTGCATCGGGGCTTTTGGTGGCTGGATTCAGCTTCCCGTTCAGGAGGAAGCGTTCTGGGTTGAACGCATACGGATCGGGATACGTCACCTAAATATCATATTTTTAAGAAGATAACGGAGGTAAGGCAACCAACTTCATCGTGCAGAATGGCCCTGATAATTTGGTCAGAACTTTAAACAGTGTTCAAGTTCAGACTCGCCATGTATTGCCAATGACGAGCGAACCTGCAGGGATCCTATAACCCTTGTATTCGTCCTCAAAATCCACATAGTGGGGAAGAGCTAAACTGAATCAGCCAATTGCACGGTGTTCCCGGAGAAAACATAGCACCAATCGGTGTGGCATTTTGCCAGCGAAGGACCTCCCTAACGATGGCGGTGACGTAAGGCATTGAAGATTCATCGTTGAAGTCGGGCAGGCATTTTCCGCCCGTAACCGCATCAACCTCGGCCTGCGCTTGGCGCTGTGCGTCGGGATTCGCTAGCATACCAAGGATAAAAGTCCCGACTGTGGAGACGGCAGTATCTGCCCCGCCGATGTACATCGTCCCGGCGGCTGATCTCACTGTGCTCTCCGTGTAATACACATTCTCAGACTCCTTTAGGGCGGCAAGTTTCTCTGCGGCAAACGACGGAGGCGCCGTGCCAGCCTCCTGTTCTCAAAAGAAAAGAAAAAGTCAGCCGCCGTACAGCCGAAAAAAGACCTTCTTGCCATTTGTCGCTTGGTCTCTGCGAGCGGGAGATGTTCCATCGCCTGCGCCAGCTTCAGCCAGTCCATAGCATTGCGCCTGAAGCCTGCTCCCGGTATCCATGCTGGCACATACTTCAGGATGGGAAAGGTATCCTGCCAGCGCAGAAGATGAATCAACATAAATTCGAAATGTAACAGCAACGGATGTACCACGAGATATTTGCCTGGGAGACATGCCTGGGCGAGTTTATCCACTGCACTATGGGCCAATGCCACGAATGGATCATTGGTCGGTTGAACATTGATTCCGTACGCAATCGACATGATGATTTCGGTTGCCCACCTGACGGGTTGAATTGAGTAACAAGTTAGGAAAAATGTCAAGTAAAGGTTCGAACTGTCGCAGATGATGCATGAAATCATCCGGTGTCTGCGAAAGACACCGAAGAAGCTTGCGGGTTGCCACCAACTGTTTCTGATGGTATTTCAAGGATGCTTTGGGAGTAAAAGCTTCGTTAAACAGACGCCGATGTGCTCGCCTGATCACGATAGATACCTGAGGGGCGCATTTATTTGTGAATAGTCCGCTTACCACTCGTCCCCTGCGTGGTTTCGTCGCGCTCGGAAGTTGGCCAACAGAAGCAAAACGGTTAAATCATACCGTATTTCATCATTGCTGTAGACTCATTATTTGGAACAGACATGGAAAGCGAATAGACATACAAATATTGAAACCCCATCCCATCAGCTCGATTGCCATTGGAAAGCGTGGTCTACGAAACATCACGAACGGCAGGTGTTGTGTAAACTGGATAGGGTGCTTACCTGTCCGAATACATCGATGAGCGCTTCTCCAGGAGCGCTTCCGTTGCCTCCAGCGACGATAAGATGACTACAGAGCTTCCGCTGATGTCGAGGTGCAAAATATCCGAATCTGTGGGCAAGGAAATTTTGGGAGCTCCTGAAGAAGATATCGGACGCACTATATTCCTTGCTCCAAGCCATGTATTTTTCCCATGGATACATAGCCGGAATATCGAATGCGTTCCCTACCAATGGCAGCTTTGTCGGGCCGGGAGGTAGCGGCATCTTGAAGCGTGTTGTACTGCGCGAGTAGAGGCAGTAGAGTACCATCCCACCCAGCCCTAGCCACATGACACTGGAGGTGTTGAAGGACATGGTTGTTCTTTGAAATCGAAATCTTAGTCCGTTATATACCTTGACGGCTAAACCGGCTGTTCGACCATTGGTGGTAAGTAGGGAAGACTAAGGTGGAAGGTCAACACCACCCGAACAGTTAACCTTGCCGAACTGTGGCGCTCATCCACCCCTGTCCGGATCCATTCAATCACAGTGATGCAGATGCAGATACGATCCAGCTTTCTTTCAAGCCAGCCCTCGTGGCAAGGCCAGTGTCATAATTTCTATGCAGCACGCCTTCTCATGACTCGTCCCTGTCGAGGGAAACGTAATTCTTCCCGGCGTTGTATCAAATGCATCAAGCTCAATGAAAGACCCCTCATCTCCAAGTTGCTGATTGGGAAGCGCAAATGTCAGATCCCGATGACTGCGGAAGCTCAGAGACCCAATGCACGAGGAGCTCAGCCTCTCGTAACTTCAAGTTGGCATGGACGTAGATTCTTACCCGAAGTTCCTGTCCACAAGGGCAAGCCAAAGCTCAGTACCTCGATTTTTCAGCTGGTTGAATGTGGCACCATCGAAATGGGGGAAGGTTGAATCGTGATTCCTTTGTATTCACAGTGGGTGGACACAGCTCATCAGTTGCTGAGTTGAACCATGAGTTAATGCCAGATTCGGGATGCAGCAGAAGAGTTTCTCATCTGGGCGACTAGAAACAGCTGAAGACAAAGCCGTCGTATACTTCTGACTCGTGAACCTTTTGATATCATTTATTCAACCGGGTTGCTGCTCGGAGCTCAAAAAAAGCACAAACCTCTGTGCTCGTAAGTGCGGTCTTCACGTTACATCCCATTTGTATATTTGTATACAAAAAAAGAAAGGATGTTCCGTTGTAAATGAGGGAAACCGCGATGAGAAGTTAACATTATTTTTCAGTTGGTCCGTTGAAGCGATCTTGGTCGACCTGTACCTGTGATCGGAGGCGGAGGTCATATATATCAAACTTGTGCACGCGGACCTAGAATATAAGGTTCCCCTATACTGAGATAGATAAGATAAGATATGCTTTGTAGAAAACCTGGCACAAAAGCGGCTCGTTCAGGACTCTCATAAGTTATGATATTCCGGAGCATCTCTGCGGATATACCTCATTTGAATGGAATCGAGTCTTGTCGGGGGGGGGGGGGGGGGGGGGGGGGGGGGGGGGGGGGGAAGAAAATCTACAAGTTTCAACCGAACACAAACCGATTCCAGGGGTTGGCAATTTCAGCTGCATGGAGAAACATTCTAGTCGCATAAAATCAAGAAAGAAAAAATATTAATGTTCTCGCAACATAATACAATGCAGTAGCTTTTCAAAGCCTCGCAGCTTTTGGGGATTGAGAGAACATGGTGGTAAGAAAAAACTGGCGACCACCAGATTCTGTGACTGCAGTCCCCCTGACTTTGAACCCCAATTTCTTATACAAAATAATCTGGGTTTCATCATGAGTCAGCACTAGTGAGATCGATTCGCAACGGTGGAACAAACGAACATTCTCAATCTTTTGAGTTTCTAGATACAGCGAAATGCCTTGCGTATGGAAGGATTCTCTACCCGCGATCAGAAGAGAGCTACCTACACCTTTCCCTTGGTGTTTTGGGCTGATGGCGAGAAGCTGAAAGTGCCAGGCGTTCTTGACATCGGCACCAAGGAACTTGGCGGTGTTTTCTGGGTAGGCAGGGAGGAACTATAATTGTGGATTGAATAAACGAGTTTTGACCCATATTTTATTTACCTGCTCCGTCCACCAAACCTTTAATGTGTTCGGGCAATGGTTAAGGAACGACTGCATAGATTCGTTGTTCCTGTTTGGACGTAGCTTAGACCGTAGAAACACAGCGTGAACTGAACACGCACACTCCAAACAGACCTGTTCCATGAGGCGTGTAGGTGGCAACTGCGCGATGAACTTAACGGGGGGGGGCTAATATGAAGGTTGAACTTACATCCAACAAGTTCATCTCTGTCTTGAGCCACGAGAATCTTGCCCACACGGCTAGCGCCTGTGATCTGAGCAAGATGGTATGGGAAACTGAGAGTCGCATCGCCTGCTGTAGAGATCTCTACGAAAGGATCTGGCCAAAAGGGTAGCATCTCATCAACCACTTGAATTATCAACACGAACCTCCTTCGAATGCAAGCACCGCGACCTGTGCTAATTGCCGAAGCTGGATGTCTATAAACGGGCGCATAAGTGAACGAGCAGGAATGAGCTGAAGAGGATACCTGTAGGCGCTATTATCTCACGAATGGTGAGGCCCATGCTGGACTTGGGGGGCTAAGTGCAAGGTGGATCGTGTGCAAAGGCAGTCATGGATTCTACTCCTTGAATCCTGTTGCACAGTAATCAGAGACTTCTGGCGAAGTAAGCGGAGATTTCGGCATGCCGCATGTACCATATGAGTATTCGTGGCCCGCTCAATCCCAATATTACGACAGGAAGAACGGAATTCATTTTAACGACATGAAGCCTAGTTAACGGGAGGGTACGAGTTACGCCCGCGTCAGGGCCAAGGTGGCTGCCAGAACCATTACTGTACTATCAAGTTCAATTCGACAAGGGGTGTGACCCGTGACGATTTGAACCAAATTCGACATCCGACAACCGGCCGTGGTGACCGTGACTGACGGCCAAAATTCGACAATTTTCGACGCGAAAACTCGGGAAAACAGCACTTCTAGGCGAGCCTCCAGGGATGTCACGGTGAACCAATTCGACAATTGGGCCCGGTGATCCGTGACATTGTACAAAGTTCGACGTCGACAAGGGTGCCCGTGACCCGTGACTGTTGAACTGAACTTAATAGTACAGTATTGTGCACCCTTCCCGGTCCACATCACCGGCCACCCTTCAAGCGCATACTTGCCGCGGGGTCCGAAGTTCGAACGTTTGAGGAATGAAACTTCATACTTGAAACCAGGATTGAATCTATTGACACGTAATTTCAAGATGTGGATAATACCCCAAATGCATGAATCGCATGTGAAAGGGAAAGCCGGGTGACATTCCGACCTGAGGGCGCTACGTATGTGAGGTCATTTCTAAACTCTAGCACGTTGAATTGCATCCGCCCATGTTTAACCCTCTGGGTCTCCCTCGATCTTATCCCTAAATTCCACAGGAACAATGCTAAAAAAAAGCGGATCAGTGGGAAGTGGAGCCTTGTGGGGGATGGGGGTGTACACGTCTGTCTCCTTGAAATAATTAGAATCACTGATTTGTGTAAGACAGATGAAGGTCATTATGGCGAGACCAGCGGCTACATCAGTTTCCGTCAGTGATGATTCAACAACTCCAATCCAACGTAACCTTGAAGTGCAAAAGCGTAATATTCCTGTGATTTGTTTTATGAATATGGAGATGACGAGCTAACCTTGTTATGTATACTCACCGTATAAAACGGAGTTAAGAGCGAATCAACTGCAAAGCAGACGCTGGAGATGACTAAGTTAATTTGTAGCGACCAAGTCATCCGCAATACAGACCTCATCCCTGCCGCCACTGTGCCTTTGAAAATTCCTGCGTATCTTGCCAAGGTTGTTGGGGAATTCGTTAACGCTGAAAGAATCCTAGTGCAAAACATTAATCGTAATCGCGACACTTGTTCCACCGAGGAATACACACCACTATTAAAATCAGCATTAGATACCAAGGAAAGAATCACTTACGAGGCAGACCAGAGAGTATGTTACGTAGAGGGCACCAAACAGGCTGAATATCACAGCAAATCCTGCAAAGGGTAGGGGATCGGTCCAGTCATATTCAGGCCCTAGAATCTTGCGGTCAAGTCTCTTTCCGTTCATCCATCCTAACTCGCCAATCCAGCTGATGGATACATAAATATATATCTGAACGGCAAGCATAGCAACTCGCCTGCCTAAAGTAATGATTGTCAACATGAATATCCCCAGAAGTCCCCGAGTGCGACGTCTGAGTTTGGGATTATCCATGATAGGCGCAAAAATGAACACGACGGGAATCTGGGCGGCAGCATACAGGACACCGAGGAGAGTTCGGGTTCGGATGTTGAACGCGTAGGCTGCGGCAAGGTTAGAAGAGGATCTAGATTTGGATGATGCATACCATTAAGGGAAGGCTGAATTCCGATGGGTAGTTCCGTAGCAAACATGACTGGAACTGTCCAAAATACACGAGTGCATGAGGGTCGAAGAAAAATACACTGACTCAAGATAACCACTCTCCAATCTTTCAAAACGAAAAACAATCCTTTTAATTCTGCAAAACCGCTCGTCTGTGCGCCAGTGCTGAACTGGGCGAGCTTGGTTCCATCATTCCGAACAATGTTCGAAGGATCGATCATAAAGACCGCGGCGACAACAATGCTCAGCACATTCAAAACCAGGAACGTTGCATATACGGACGAAGGAACCCCGCCAGTGCCCTGTGGCTCACCATCCACGAGGCCGAAGGCAATGATGCTACTGATAGTGGCACCTGTGAACTTGGGTCAGATCGGTCCCCATTCTCAAGTTGCCTTACCGATGCCAGTCATCATGATTTGGATGGAAAGGAACAGACCGCGTTGGTTTTCTGTGGAGTATGCAACAGAAACCCATCCGCTGGTTGACCTATAAGTTCTCCCGTGAGCTGCGGTCGGTCTATTAATGTACAGAACACCGCACCATAGCCATCCTCCCGACAATCCAATAATCACTCCTGAGAGAATCGGAAACCATGTTTGTCCCGTCGCATCATAGAACCAGAATGCTCCGATGCTGCCGAGTGAGCATGTGGAACACCAAATTATTGACGATACACACTAAATCGGATACCCAATAGTGCCCAGCTAGATGAAAAGTTTGACTTGTTCAAGATACATTAGAACTGGGAACGAACAGTTAATGTCCAGCGAGGTCCGATTGTGTTAAGTAGCATGCCAGCAATCCAGCCACTGAAAGCATAGACAGCATAAAGGGTCTATGACCGCAGGACTGATGTCAGCAATTGGAATAAAATGGCCTCACACAATGCTTTACGGACCGAGTTCACCGTTGAGGCAAGATGAGTGGAGGAGGTTTTACCTCCTCCACTTCCTAGAGCTTTGAGGGTATCAATAAGGCTTATCGCAGGGGAGTTACTGCTACCAACCTGCAAGAGCAGTGAAGATTCCAGGCGAAAGGCCAAGTACAGTTCCACAGATGAGGTTTTGAACGAAAGGAGAGTTTAATCTCCAAAAATTCAAATGTGCTTGCACTTGGGGCATTGTTTCGAGGATGAAGGAAATGAGGTTCGTAAGTGCTGCCTCTTATCCCAACCTACGAGAGGAGTCCATGAACTAGACTGAAGCGAATTAGCGCGCCACACAAAAGTAAATGCATGGACTCAATGAGGTAGATTGACAGCCAGGGGCAAGCGGAACAGATGCTTATTGCCCCTTCAGCTCGGGTCCACCCCACGGAAGTGTTTCAAAAATTCTCAGATCCTTCACTAGCAATCCCATCTGGTTGGCACCTCCTGACCCACAAAACATATACAGAGGACTTGTTCTTTCGGATACATGCTCCACAAGAGTTCTAATACCGAGGGTCTGGTGCTCGAATACAGGCCTGAGAACCAGAGAAAATCTCGGGGTTGGTTGCCGGCCAGAAATTTTTGTTTATCGCCTAAAACAAGATGAAACTATGTGAGTAGCAGTCCCGCAATATCAGAGTGCAGCTGGATTTGAGTTGAACACTGCTCGAGTCAAACTGTCCGTTTCCAAACGATTTGCAGGATATCAGTCCTGGTCAGTAAAGATGCAGCGGGAGAGACACTCATTGATGGAGCTTGCGGCCCGAATCTCGAATCACAGGGCAAGTCTCAGGGTCCCGAAATCTCGATGGCTGTGCTGATTGCGGCCTCGGGAAAAATGGCATCCGTATATAGTAACTTGCACCGTGGGAAGATTTTTTGGTTTCGTTGCAATGCAGTAGCACTTAGTTGATTTGAACGAGAAAAGAGCTTGAGGCATAAGCGTGCATTTTGCTTCCGCTCCTATACATACACTCAATGTATGAAGACGCAGCGTCATGCATGATGAAGAAAGCGTATGAGACAGGCCAGATAATCGGCATCTGCGGCGATTCTGCGCTTCGTCCTCCCGAACAATAGCAAGCCGCCTTATCAATCATTACAGGTTCGCGAACCGGGACGAAGCAATTGCCGCGACTCATCAGAAATGGCCAAATCGGATTACTTACGTCCTGGCATGTTCAAGACTGCCGGCAACTTGTTGCCGGCATTTGCCTCAGTTTCATAACAGGCACTTTCTCTGTGTCGTGTTGCCCTGCATGGCGCCGTGGGGTAACTCGTACTTCAAGTAAATTACTGAAGATATCGCTTCTGCGCTTCTCTTCCGCTGCTCGCGAACGACGTGGCACGATTGCAAACCGACATCTAGAATTATGGCAACCCCATGGGCTAGAGAGTATTTTCGCTTCCTGCGTGTCCTCCTTGTTTTAGGGTTTGCCAATAGCTCCCAAATTGAATACGGATGCCTTAAAGCCACTCAGTTCAACACCCACCTCACACCCACTCTACTTCTTACCTCGGCTCGACTTGGTTTCACCGTGACGCGTATCATACTAGTATGGCAAATTCAACGCCGTCGCATCCTGGCATGTTCTATGTGCAGTTTACCCCCGGTGATTTTATGTCATCCCTCCACGCTTCTAGGGTTTGTCAATTGAGTTCCAGCAGTACTGATTCTGATTACCATGGCAGAATTTCGTGCAAAACGAGAGAATCTGTCAGTTGACGGGATGGGTCGCCGGAGGGCGTACCCGGACATCCTTCCAATGTGGACCGTCCGAGCACTTGGAATTCAATAATGACCTCGTCTTCTGTGAGCCTTGATCCGCGTTGATTTATTGCTCCTGAGACTCGTATTCCTTCAGCGAATCATTCTTGTGCTCCCAACCTCGGACTCGATCTTTCGTCCCCCATTCGAGCGGAATGGTCGGTCGTTGCCCTCCGAGACATCTGCCAGGACGACGAGGTTACTTGGTTCTATCCCAGCACCGAGTGGGACGCTTGGGGAGGCGGATTTAAATGCCGGTGTGGTAGCAAGGTAGACAAGTTTGCATGGCCTGGAATCACAATTCCGCTAATCCAATTCAATAGGAATGTATTGGGGTCTATCGTGGGGCGAAAGAAATAGATTCCGAAGCTCTTTCGCAACACCCCCTTATTCAGCCTTACGTGGTACAGCTCGCGGAGGCCCGTGACAAGATAAAGAGCAGCGCCAACGGGCATGAGAGGCGTCTCCGAATTGCCTACACTTTCGACCGTGCTTCTGATTATCTCGCGCTCGGATTCACCCCTGAACTTTGCGCCGAATTTGACACAGACCATACGATCGACTGCGTCGCCACAAGTCTTTCTAAACTCGGGCACGTCGAGATAGTAGGCAATTTTCATTCGCTGGTGTCCCGGATCGCCACCGGCGCACATAAAGAATGGGACATTGTGTTCAACTATACCGAGGGAGTTTCCGGCGTAGCGCGGGAGGCGCAAACTCCAATCGTTCTAGAGGCGTTTCGGGTTCCTTTCACCCTTTCCGATGCTACCACCCAGGTCCTCTGCTTGAACAAGGCCCAAATGAAGGTGCGTCGTTTCCCTTGTTTTTTTATTTTTATTTTTTATTATGGATATATGACGTCTACGCAGTTGCACCTGCAGTTCTGGGGTATTCCCACCGCACCCTTCGCCATCGTATCAGCGCTTCCCGCTGGCGGGGAAGTCCCTTTCGAGTATGCCTCTGCGGCCGTCAAGAAATCGCCGTACCATTCCCAGCTTACCTTCCCACTGTTCGCGAAACCCGTTGCAGAGGGGAGTAGTAAAGGTGTTCACCCGGCTTCAAAAATTCACGACTATGCTAGCCTTGAGGCTGCCGTCTCCACGCTTCTTGCTCAGTTTCCTGGACAGAACATCTTGATTGAGCCTTTCCTGGAGGGCCGGGAGTTCAACGTCAGCATCCTGGGCACGGGGTCCACCGCGAGGGTCATCGGTGTCATCGAATACAGCTTTCATTGTGGAAAGGACTCTCCCGGCATGGTTAATTTCCTTTCATATGACATGAAGAACGCTGGAGCGGACGTGAAGCCCGAGTTTGTCAACTGCGACATGTCTGATCCCGTCATTCAGGCCGCCGCCGAAACCGGCTTGCAGGCCTGGAGGATTGCGGGATGTTGGGATGCTGGCTCGGTCGATATCAGATATAGTGGAAATGGCGATGAGGCGGTTCCGTTTGTTCTGGAGGTGTGTCCTATGTCGTGACATATCACTATACTTTCCCCTTTGACATCCTCCAAAAGGTCAACACAATCCCCGGTCTTTCCCCCGATCGAGCGGTCTTCTCGGTGTGTGCGAGGGCCAACGGCATCACTTTCGACGAACTAGTGGCCGAGATGGTGAATGGTGCATTGGCTCGTTTGGACACGAATTAGTTGCGGGAAAAAACTGGTGCTACGCCAATGCGTGAAGATGCTGATTTGTCCGATGAAGCCCTGTGCTGTTGAGATTTCGGACTGTTCTGGGTGGACATCATGTTGTGATTACTTTACCGGTCTCGCTCAAAGGAAGTCATTTTTGAAACCAAGAAACACTTCTTGTTCCACTTTCCCAGACACCCACATTCGATCGGTGTCTAAAGGCTTTCGGCCATCTCGGGGATGTTTCGAATCTGTAAACTCTTCGAATTACAGTCAGTCAGTGGTGACGCAGATTGAAAACAGTGTCGCGGCAGAGCGAACCAGGAAGAGTAGATGTCATTTTTAATGAAGCTGGATCGAGAACCTACTGTACTTCCATCTAGTCACTCGATTTCTACAATACCTGCAGCTTGAGCCCCTCCCGCTGGACCCTTGTCTGCGCCACCGTAGGCAACGCGCTGCCGTTCTCTACCGGTTCTATGGCGGATAAAATCCTTGCGAGAAAATCCAGTGGAAGAAGCAGATATATCCCATGCCCATAGCAGATGCCAAAAATGTCCAATAAGGCCAAAGAATCCGTACATAGTTTACCGGCAGCAAAGTATAAGTGAGGGGCATGATTCCGGTCTGTCGGAGGTTTCGTTATTTGTGCCTGGCTCTAGTACTCCACCGCCGTAAACGTTTCTTTGGAGTAATGCGACGAAGACGGCGATACTCGTTCGAGTTTTCCAATAGCGAGGCGTAGTTGAAAGCACGCCGGCATAATACAAATGGGGGACTAGGACAAATCATTTGCATACATCATCGACCGCCTTACTCTCGTGCTGTGGTAAGCAATTTATCGATTGAATGTCGATTCTCATGTCCCTATCGATGATGAGGATGTCGACACGGTCACTACATAAAGCTAGTAATGACCGCCACTCGATTGAGGTCTTGAATTGTCTTGAAGTCCTCAACGTTCCCTAGTTTACATGAATCCAGAGATGAACTGGTAGATTCCTTACGTCGATATTTGAGCTTCACGTTGTATTGTTCTTACTCGCAAGGCATGTGGAGTCCCTCGAAAGAAGGCAGGAAGATTAAGACCGCGGTAGTTCCGGTATCATTCAATGTGTACGCTAGAGTCATTTTCCCGGAGGATGACAGTAGAGTTACTTATCCGTACCTCCCTCTTTCCTCTTTCATGCCGCGCGGTCCTCACGAAGCCATCAGCCACGACGTCCTCGTATTCCCAGCCGATGGCAGCGAGCCACGTATCACCTCGATGTCATTCAACGAAGCGGGGTCCAAGGCGAACCCATACGGCTTCTACAAGGTCAATGTCGATCTCAGGGGTGTCTATGGCATGCATAACATGTATGCCACCCGCCAAAAAAGTTGGCACATTATCAACCAACCGGAAAAGGTCACAGAGGGCGACTACGACCTGTTCCATAATATGAGCCGAAAACTTCCCATTAACGCCACGATGGCTCGTCTCGTCGGCGTGGACCCGCAGAAACCTGGAAAGCGGTCATTGTGGAGAGGCGATGTGGTGGTGGTGAAGATGGCCAACTCCGTTGTAAAGAATGGTGGCCATAAGGATTATCTGGACGTCCCGTCACAAGTGATAGAGCTCTTTGCAACTCGTCTCGTCCCGCTATGGTACATCTCCGACGAATGGCGGGACTTCCTCCAGCACGAACAGGACTTCAGTGAGTTTCTATTTGGTAGTTATCCAGTACTGCATGGCGACACTCACTCCTGGTAGATGACATAACATTGGAGAACGAGCAAACCTGGTCGTTGTATCAAGAATTATATCCGACTTGGGGCGACAGTCGGAGCGGATTTGATAAAAAGAACTATGGTATGTGTCAAGCCGTCGTTGAGACAAAGAGAGCGTACCTTGAAACAGAGAAAACGGCGCGGATGATTGATCGGTTGAAAGCTACTCGTTCGTCTCTTCCCATCCTACTCAAAATGTTTTTGAAATCCGCTTGACCAGAGACGAAGCAGATAAAACGGCAGGAATTACAGAGCATTATCGCGTGTGGCCTTTGCAAGGCGAAGGAATCCAGCACTGGGCCGCTGCGAGTCTGCGGAGGGTGCAGGAATGAGAAATACTGCTCCCCGGGATGTCAGAGGCTGGCGTGGCAAGAACATAAATCAGTATGTAAGAGAGTGACATGAGAGTACCTTACCTATAGTGTCAAGCATGCGTCTGAGGTGCAACTTGAAGGGTATATAAATGTTCACTGGCAGGTGACGATGATCTCAGCAGGAATCCATCCTTGATTTGTGCCACTTACTGGAGGAGGCACCGCCAATTACCGCCATCAGAACGCTCGCGAATTGCAACGGCTTCGAGTTTAACTCGACCTCCAATTAGCCAACACGAGTGATCAGCAGTAAAGCGGAATGGAGATATATTGGTCCGGGACGCAGGCGGAAGAGTGGCGCATTCTCATCAACATCTGTTGTGGACCAATGGTGGCTCCCGCAGACGGGGCCAAGACGGGGCAGCGCCGAATGAGGGTCAGAAACTCGAGAAAGGCTTCGGCGGCCTGAGGATGGTGGCGGCTCGGAGTAGGGAGTTTGTGTGATCATGCGCTATCACATGGATACCGCACGGATCGCTTTGCCCAGACGAGAAGCAATCGTGCTTCTTGCAAGTTGCAACGACCGTATGTCGTAAGTTACAGAACCAATTGAGGAGCGGGAGGAAAGACCTCCGACTCCGGCCAAAGGGGGGGGCAATGAAACCTGCAGGTATGGTTGTTCCCATAGATGAGGCAGCAAAGGAGCATCAATCGATAAGAGTTTGAGCGGAGGGGAAGATGGTGGTGGTCAAGAACAGAACGAGTTTGATGGCGCATCAACCGGTAATCCGCTGAGTCAGCATGTGCGGCTTGCTTTAGGCAGTCATCCAAGGCCAAGCAGTCATCCGGGGCCCATCCCTTCTGCATCCTCAGACTGAAGCTCATTCGATGCCAATCTTCGATGCCAATCATGGTCCGTGAAACCTGCCGTCGCCACTCGGTGGCCTCCCAGTTGCCCATGATATCCTGTCAATCGCCGGAAACTTAATCGGTCCCGGGTCATGCGCCGGGCTCCAGCAGTCCAGTATGTCATAGCATCACTTCTACTGGTGTCTCCTATGCTTTAGATTTTGTCTGCCCTGCATCCAGGCTCACCGAGATTGGTTTCCCCAGCCTAAGTCTCCCGCCTCCGTCTTGATTCGTGCCAGCTCTTTCTCAAGGACAATAAGTATAGCAAAGTAAGTGACTTACACGGTCTCCCGTGTAATAGCGACTGGAATTCTAACCTTTCATGGCTTCTCACCCCCGCCTCGTGGCCGAACCGAATGGTTAGTGTTCAATAACTTGAAGAACCCTGTCGACCATGATCCGCTGGGTAGACTCTGCGACTCCTTTCCGATATTCAGCCTACTCTCGCCCATATAAGCGCCAATCGATTCGTCGTTCTGAGGCCTATATCCCGGAACGATTGCCGGTGCGTCTCCTACATTTTTCCCCGTGCTGCAAATATCATCCTCTTCCCTATGAAGTTCATTCGCACGGTGCAAATCTTGAACATTTCTTCGTAAACCGCAATAAAATCGAGGCCTTTTTCATGGAACAAACATAACCCCATGATTGGTCAATCAAACTGAATTGCAATGGCAAGTCCCATAATTCATTTTGTTTGTCGCCCCGGGTGCAGTCTTTCCTCAAGATATTGCTGGCAGATTGCGGACGCGGTGCGCGAAGCACATACAAACCACTTTCCATTCTACGACCAATCCGATTCTCCGCATCGGATAATTTCCGTTTTTTTCAGATTCTCGTTCGTGCTGAATATCGATGCTGGTAAATCTAGGACCAACCTTTCGCCGTTCGAAATCACTGCTGGGGTAATTCACCGCGAAATTCAGAGGTAGATAGATACCGATGCATTCAAAATTGGCTCTTTCTTTACCGTCTGGTATCTGTATCATACATTAATATTCAGCGTGCCTCTAAATTTTCCTGGGCGGTGTTCAATCCGATTATGCTGCCGCTTTACACGCTTTTACAACACTGATGCGCACTGATACACATTGCGATAGACGCGCTCATCATTCCCTCGCTCACCCTCTGTTTGAATGTGTACCGAAGCTCGAATGCCTTGTTTCAGAGCCTATCTACTTATTGGCGTAAATGCGTCGTTGAGAATATCTCACCCGTCGGTGTCTGTTCCTCAGTCCAGATTACACACTCCATCCGTCCCACAAAGATATTATTTTCTGCCGAATCCATCCCGACTGCCATTTTGTTCCTTGTGAGGGTGGGTGTCGATGGATTCGGCAGAAAAGAGCATCTCTGTCGGAGGGAAATAGTGTCGAGTCTGAGGGACGTGGTCTTATCCGACAGCTGCATTTATCGAAAGAGTTGAACGGCACTGGGATCACGAGGCACACCTCTGAATCCAACAACCGTCCTCGGCAGGACCAATACTCCGGAGATTAAACTAGGGCTCTCAGCGGTGCTATTAAACTGGACGCGATTTGGTCGTGGATCGTTGTTAGAAGCGTTGAGCAAAAGGGGTCGCAAATTGCCAAATGAGGCTTCCGGGATGAATCGATGAACGGTAAGCGACGTGAATTCACGGAAGTACTTGAAGGACATTTGAGATTGAGTACCTTGAATTCAGCAGTAGCGGTTCAGGTGATTGCCAAGTGGTCTACAATGTTTTTTGGGCGTTGTGATGAATAAATCTGCAGTTAATCTCAGGTGCATACTACACTAATCGGGATCCACCCGTCCTTGTGAGAAGTGTAACAGTTCAATTTCGGTTCTCGTCGTGGTATGCGACTTCTCGGGCGTTGCGAGATGGAATGCCGAGGATTGCGGGCGATGTGCGATGGTACGCACTGGGAGCTCGAAGCATGTTATGTACAATATTCCGCATCAGATCACCAGCCTCGCGTTGGCTACTCCCTCGAGCCCTAGCTTCGTCCCGATTATTTGTAGTTGTGAGTCTGGGCAAAAACGATTCGGAACGCAGAATGGCTGAGATGTAACTAGGCAGTTGAGGGAGGGTTCCGCATGAGAAATAAGTCTGCATAGCGCTAGCAGACATCCGTGAAAGCGCAGGCCACAGGCGAAATTGAACCATTTGGGCTGACGGGTCGGCTTGTGATCTAGGCCCGGGAACTTCCGCCTCGACGGTGCCTGTTAGTGCGAGATGGACGCACGTTCGCACTGGAGTTCTTCTCTTTGCAACAGACCATGGCCGGTGGTCGATTCATGCGTCTTTTCTCGGTGACTGGATAAACGCACAATCAAATCACCTATTCCCCTTAGAGACGCGACACTTTTGTGAGCGAGTGCAGATTCTTTGGTTGAATTTTTTTCTAGCACTCCAGCGGAGCTTCGTTCAAGCGAAATGCTGCACCTGGTAAGACAAATTCGAAGCGATCTGTTCCTCGAGATTGCCAGTTGAACTACGGCGATGCATCGCACTAGTACTTAGTCCGAGTTCAACTTGACTGCACTGATCAACCCGCTGAGAAGAGGCCGACTCCGCGGGAGTTGCGCGATGGTATGCCACCTCCATGTTCATACTACTACGCAGTCAGTAATGAGTCTTGTCCCTGAGACGTCAAGCGGCTTCATTTCGCCTCCCACCGTCGATTTACTTCGAATTCCGTCCGTCATCGCGCGATCCAACCCATGCATACGCGCTCACGGTGGAGCTTGGCCGGCTGTGTCCTGGAAGACAAAGAAATTCGAGTCTCCCTGCGGTCCTGAGTCCGTATAAAAGCCAGCTGGGATTCGACCTACTCCCCAGTTTCGCTCAACGAAGCGTTCTACGTCCAACAACAGCACTCCAGCCACATCCAACAACAACCAATTTAAACATGAAGTTCATTTCTGCCGCTACCGTCCTCGCCGCGCTTTCGTTCGCCGCAGTGTCGTCAGGTGCGCCATCCACCTCCGGAGAGGTGGCCACCGTCAGAGCGGCTGTCACTCCCGCTGGGGTATGTCCAAATTCCCGTTGCCCGCCGATTTTTGGCTGACCCGACTGCGATGGTGTAGGAGAATGTCGACATCATCTTCTATGTGGTGTTGGTTGTGGTTAATGGCACCGAAACGCGCTTCCCGGTGAGCTGCAAGCCAAACCAGTGCATCAACCTCAGCGGACTCCTGCTGGCCCTCGTCCGTGCAGGCGGGTGTACCATTGACTCTCCTGTGGGCTACCTGTGCACCTTCCAGGTGTAAGTGTTGTGTGCTCAACAGACACTGCCTTGCGCGCATTGCTGACCTGGGTTGCCTGTATAGTGAAAGCTGCAAGGGTCCGGGGAGCAGCAGTACCACCGCATGCGCCCAGTGCACGCCTGTTCACGGTGGATTGGAAGGCGAAGACGCCACCATGGCCAGTCTCGATTGAACGACCAGTTGTTGTCAACTACGTAGTCAGTCGCGTCTCAGTCAGCCCATGGACCAAGTGTGTTGGTTACTCCGTACTCGTTCCCGAAGATATACGTTTCCTGAATTTTGACGGTCTTGAGTCTACATACGAGAAGGTACAGGTATCTGGGAAATGGTCAAGCGTGGATAGATACCAGCAAGAAATTAGGCACTCACCACTGATTACTACTGAGATATGTCGCGTCTCGACATTATCTCCTGAATTACTGCGGAGCGCATGAGTTTGAAAAAAAAATAGGCCGGTGGCTCACTCAGAAGCGGCGCGGCGCGTCGTGGAGAGAGTTCAACGCATATCTGATCCTGGAGTGGCGCGGTGGGAAGGTGGCATATCGCAACGGCTTCAAGTTCAATTCGACGACGCCTGATCGAGTCACGTAGCCCTAATTTGTTCATCTGCAAAGCGTGCAGTAAGCTACCGATGCGTACAATGTAAACCGATTTTAACTGGTACTTAGGCTGGGTGGTCGAGCTACCGGTATTCTGAATTTACTGTGAGCAGAGATTGTATCTTAAAGGATAGGCATACCAGCACGCAAAGAAACCAGTTGCAAAGCCGGTGTAGCCGCACCGAAAATTGCTGGCATCGTGAGCTGACATAGTAAGAATGTCGTTCATGGATTGTGATAACCTGAGACTCGGAAACGACACCAGACTCTTCGCCTGAATTCCGAGAGCCTAAAAAAACGCACGCACGTTAAGACGACGAGAACTGTGGATCAAGCCTGACGAAGATTGATCAGGGAAATAATTTGAAAACGCTCTCGCTGCTTACCATAACTGCTTTCGCGGTTTTCGAATCGACGTAAACCAGGATAGCGCTGATAAATCTAATACATAGCACTCCCCTGATGCCAGGGAGATTGTAGGAAGCGGCGACTCGGAGCAGGACGTGGTGAGGTGAAACTTAGAAGTTGGTGCCGGTTCTTTGCGAGGTAAGAGTTTGTAACAAGCCAGTTATTAATTGAATAGGTTGCGACATAATGATGCTGGGATTCATGCGAGTCGCAGTAATATCCAAAAAAGCGCCGGGGAAAACGGAGTGCCAAAATGACATAAAGCAGAACTCTTGATGATGAAGGGCCAAGTTCTTCGTCCACCAAATTACGACTTAGATTTGAGTGGAGAAAGCGCGATGCGCGCGCTCGACCCAGTAGGTAAGCATCGCCAAAGGAACGGTTTTGAGACCCTGGAAACATTCTTGAGAACATGAGTGCAGAGGCGAGAGAGGGTGTCACGCGTGATCCTGTGACACTCCTCATGGCCGACCAAGCAGAGGCCGCGTTTCTGCGGGTCTACATCAACACCTTGGGCTCACAACCAGTGACCTACAAGGACGACTACCAGCAGCCACCAGGGAATTCGCTCAAGAAGGTTCCTGTCTTGCAGGTGCGTCTCTGAATTGACGGAAAGAACGACACTGACATCGATCAGATTCCGCTTCCAGCACCGCCCCGTAGAACCTCTTCTGCTTCTGCCTCCTCGTCCTCAGGTGTGTATCCAGCATCCTGTCTGAAAGCTGAAAGGAATCCAACGACTTTGCAGTGCCTTTGACGCTCACATTCAAGTCGCTCAAGCCACCGCTAGCCTTCACCCTCGCCGTGCACCCGACCGACACCGTCGCCGCAGTCAAAGCCCAGCTCGCTGCGCAGAAAGACGGACCATCCGTTCCCTCACAGCGTCTTCTACTGAAGGGAAAGGCCCTCGCAGACGCGAAGCTCCTCAAGGAGTACCCAATCAAGGACGGCGATACGATCAATCTTATGCTGAAAGCTGTTACTGCACCCACCGACGCCACACCAATCACTACTACTTCCTCTACTCTAGCCATGCCCGCCAATCCACCTACGCTCACTCTCGACCCGCCTGCATCTGGAGGCTCCCGCAAGCACCAGCGCATCCCCAGCGTCGTTCTCTCGCCGTCGCCCTCTTCCGAGACCCCACCGACTGCGGGTGGCAGCCCGCGCCCGGCGGACATCACCCTCACTCTCGATAGCGCGACGGAGGTCCTCCCCGAGCGGGCGTTGGACCCGTACCACGCCGGCCTCGCGAAACCGGCGCTGTGGCAGGATCTTGTCAGTGCTTTGAGGTGCGTGGCGTGGCCTCTTGCTTTTACTCTGGACTTATATGCACACGCCACAGAATCCACTTCCCCGACTCGGACGCGGACGTGCGTCGCGCGTTCGAGGACCTTTTCGGGTCGTGCAAGAGCGTGCTTAGCCCGAGCGAGATCGCGTTCATCCGCGGTGAAGTGGGGATCACGGGGATGGGCGGGGCGTAGAGACGTAGCTCGGGGGTCGAGTAGATTCCCATGGTCACATATACAGTACGCTTCTTTTTTTCTAGGTATGATACTGGCCAGACTCAATTACAATTCAACGCCGAGATATCGTTCAGTTATTACATGCAATTCATTTCCCATACGATACGCGTCCCCCAAAACCGAAACCCCAAGGTCTCCTTCGTGTCGGTTCAAACTTTTCAGAGCGGTTCACCTCAAACTCAGCGCCTGTGCGGGGTCCGTTTCTCTTGCAGGTTCTTTCTGAGGTGCCTCGCAATTGGTCTGGGAGCCTGAAAGCTGTTGAATACGCCATTTTATTCCAGGCTTTCGACGTCTTGGCACCACCAAAGCTGTTGAATCCGACTCGATTGGGTCAAGCTCGGGCCACACTCCTGAGGAACGTGACTCATGGTTGCTGACTTCCACAGCTTTCTTTCGCAGCGTCGGCGGTGGGGATGGTATGTATATGTCCGTGAGGCGAGTTTATTCGAATCTGTCCCTTCCTCACAAACAGTTTAACAGCCATTCGGTTTGTACATCACACCCGGGCCGTGGGGACCGGACCTGGTAGGTTGGAGAGTTTACAAGACGCCGACGTTCTCACGGTCGTTCTTCCGCATTCGACATATATATGCTCAATGGGACCGGGTCGGCGCAAAAAAAGCTAGTTTTTGACTTGGCTGCGAATGGACATACTCGGGTAAAGCTCCGTAATTCAATTTCAATTCCAATTTTCCAGCATTGCTCGAGGACTGGTCTGCTTCTGCACAACATATAAGTATGTACCACTCCTTTGACGATAACAAGCTGCGGAACTTGAACCATACAGTACACTTGGCAATGGAAGATCTGAGCTTGTCCCAAGATTTCAGCGTAGAGCAAATGAATCAGCTGGTTCGATTATTTACGTTGGTTTACTTAGCTCGCAATTGCGAGCTCAGGTTGAAATCATACCGGTTTTGCCAGATAATTTAAGGAAGGAGCGTGTAGGGAGGGAGGGAGGGTCCAATGGAAAAGAGGAATTAGTGAAGAACCTTAAGACCTTTCACGTCGGGGCTATCAATTTCTGCCTCTTCGGCTTCTCAATGGCGTGTCCACTGTCCTCCGTCTCAGGATCGATGCGTAGACCACAATTTTTTTCGTGCACAGACATATCTTGATACTGAACTGTGAACCAGCTAGGAGAAATGCAGGGGTAGATGGAGAGGAGCCATGGCGGGACTGAAGACTTCAGTGGCGCCGACATATGATCTTCATTGTTTCTTCTGCCGGTGGCTGGCACAGAGCTGCACAGAGCGAATACAACAATAATTTGTTGCAGGACTCTGAGCGATTTATTGTTTGCGTGTGCGTGTGCGGAAAGAATAATTGTCTGCGACGCGAAACGGGGAAAGCAACATTTAATACTTCAAGAGTAGGAAAAGAGAGCGCTGCAAGATCAGGACTTGTCTTCAACTACTAGATCGGACCGAAATGATGATCGAATTGAAAGTTCAACCCAGTTCAACATTTGTCTTTGACTCAAAGGAGCACATGTTTGGCTTGGAATACAGGATATTGGTTGACAAGAGAAAAACTGGTACCAGCTCAACTACAGTTGGCCATTCATCGAATCTTATACAGAGAGAATAGGCGGAAAAACTTATCTGGGACGAAGGCATTCAAAGGCTCCGGCATTCACATCAGTTTCAAACTGTGATGGTCAGGAGCAATATCAATTGAGGGGTGCCCATGTCAAACGAGGAGGGTAAAGAAAAATCTAGTTCTTGTCCGGTTGAAAAGTTGTTCTCTGCTTTTTTGATGCCTCTGGTTTTTTGATGCCTCTGCTTGGCCTCTGCAACAAATCGTCAACGACTCAGCGAGTATTCGAGTCGTTGCCAAGGTGATAGCAGCGACATGCTACATATATCATTCAATTGCGATCATCACTAGACGATCGGTATTCCGTAAAGCAAACACATGTTTTTTTCTCTTCTTGTTCCATTTCGGGGTGCTCGGTCTCACATCTTCTCATACTCTCACACGAAGTCGCCCACCTGGCACTACCATCTAGGACGACGGCCAGGGAGTGTGCGAGTGGAGGGCGAGAAAGCAGCAGCAAGCGACGACGGAACACACTCCTTTGCTCCGCACCTATCCCTCAACCCAAGTTCCCTCCTCCCTTGATTCCGAGACAAACGCGACCTCGGAGCCCAATATCCTCCTTCTCATCGTCATCACGCGCGACCTACGCATCGCCTGATATACTCACAGCCAGGCCGTATTCATGCTCTTCTTCCCCTGCAAGCGGTTTAGGGACCGACGCAGTGCACGCACAGATACCCAGCCGGGAACAGGGACGGAGGCGAGAGTGGAACCGAACCCTCTCTCGCCGCGCGCGCCAACGCAGGACCAAACGCCGCCGCTTCAACTTGAGATCCCGCCCCCGGCCGACCCAGACCTGCACCGTCCTGTGATGCCGCCAACCCCGCCCTCGAGCTCCTCCCTCAAGGGGCTCTTTACGCGCATCCGCTTTGGCCGCACTGGCGCGCGTGTGCGCAATGCGCCTGGCGAGTTTCAGGGTGCAGCCGCCGCCGCCCATGCGCACTCCCCCGTATCACCGCGCCAACCGACGTCAGCTCCAACCAGCACGAGCTCCCCAACGTCCGCCCACGGCGCCCCGCACGCGCTAACCCCAGCGGGCTCGCTGCTCAACCCACGGGTCAATGCCGGCTCAGCACACGAGATACCCACGCCGACGGAGTGGAGTTTGGGTGCGGATTCAGGGTCTGCCGCGGGCGCGGCGGGATGGAGGCGCGGCGCGGAGGTGTCGTCGCAGAAGCAGCAGCCGCCGACGATGGCATCGAGTGAACTGCCCATGTCGCCCACGGACGGCTTGCTGCGTCCCAGCCTTGCGGCGCTGCAGGCGCAGTCGTCGCGCACACTTGGCGACCATGAAGATTTTTCGAGGCCAATTGGCGCGGTGCGTTTCTTTTTTCTTTTTCAACCTCATACCAACCTCATACTTCGCCTTCTCAATTTCTCGATTTTCTTCCCATTCTCAACTTCAATCCTTCCTTTTCTCGTTTTCAACCTCGTCTTGAGATGCACTTACTTACGATAATTTGTAGCGCGTGGCCTGGCCGGAAGAAACAAGTGAGACGGAGTTGGCAGCGGATGCTAACGCCTAGTATTAATGACACTGGTTCAAGTATCTGTCACGCGAGTCCAGGTATGGATGTGCGGGGGTTATGTTATACCTTCCGAACAGTATATCTAATTACAAGTATACCATCAAAAGCGACGATAGATTTAGATAATAATGGTCTTGGCTTAAAAACAATGGTCTCATTTGTCCAGAGGGCTAACAACTTGCTCTGCAGGAAGGCTCGAGGCCAGTTGGATCGGAGACAAGGATGTGCGTTGCTCGTCGAACCCGCACTCCAGTTGAACCGCGCGGTCTCGTGGTGCGGCTTGCAATTTATATAAATCCTCCCCCGCGTCTTCAGGCTCCAGCAAATTAAATCTCCCAACTACTCCTCTGTACTTGGGTTTGATGTAGTACGGATGGCAAAGGACCGCCACATTTCGCAGCGGCCACTTGCAGTCGTTTTCTACCTCATGCTACCCAGGGAGCTTGATAAACGAGCGCGGTTCAAGATCCTCTCTTCGCCGTCTACGATATGTGAAATTTCCCATACAAGTGTTTACGGGATTCTTTAAAATTATTAATCCAGGATTCCATGCCCCTGGGCAACACGTGCACGCATGCATGAGCTCTTCTACACCGTTAAATGAAACCATGATCTGCCCCCACAATCGATTGCCGATGTATGTGTCGCTAGCTCGGCGCCATATATGTCTCAATCGTGGAATAGGATATAAATGAGATTACTGTACATTTTTGGTTATTGAGCGGGATCGGGCCGTCTAATGCCATAGTCTAGACGTTCTTCATTCAATCGTACAATGGATAACTATGAGTAAAAAATGGGCATGTTCAGCCTGTGAGAGCATTGTCCACCGACAAGAACTCCATCCAAGTCTCGGCGGGAGGGAACCACACACCGGGCAAACCAGGGGGCTGTGTGGGAAATAAACCTGAGGCGGCAGCCCTGTGCACGGCGATATGAGCATCCATACGCTCCACAAGTGTCCGGAACTGGGGACCATCCTGCGAATACCCGAGTAATTTCAACATATCGACGAGTCTAGTGCAGCGACGTTAAAATCACTACAAGAGAAGAGCGGGAGACCGAATACCTCTCGAAGACTGCGATCCGCGTAGGCGGAATACCACCCGCCGCATCCGCCTCATCCAGACAAAACTGCGCCCAGCCAGGGATGTTGCCCCAGTGCATATGCTTGATGATAATGTGCGGCATGGTGTCAATAGATAACACGACCAACCCCCGATCCAGCTCGTCTAGCGCACTCGAGGCGATACTATGCGCCTGCTGCCGCAAAAGAGCCGCACGTTGCTGTGCCCAGTCGTTCCGAGACACCCCAGACGTATCAGTGGCGGCGCGGTACTGCATTTCGTTGTGCAGCGCAAGGGCCAGGCCAGCAAATCCCATACACATCGCGGAAACAGCCTTGCGCGCTTCTTCGTAGTTGCGCCGGTCGTCGGGCGAGAGAGACTTTTGATGATCGAGTTGTAGATCGTCTTCGGAGAACAAAAGAGAGGTGATAGATTGGAGTATGGTTAAAGCCGAGAGGACATTGACCACAGCGGTTTCTGAGATGGGCGAGCGACGGGCATAATCTAGGCGGGATATAAATCAGCGTGTTTTTCGTTGAGATGTTTTCGGCCGGAGTAGCGCGGACCTCCTGTTATTTTCGCGTATAGATCACGAGAAAGTCGTGTGACATGGAAGAAAACTAAACAGCTTTATAAGAAAAGGCTGCGAATGCGGGCAAGATGAGGTACTCACTGGGACGGAGGGCAATTGACACCGAATGTGCAGCAGACCTCTTGAATGTTGACAACCCCCCTCGGAGTGACTCTAAAAGACTTTCCAAGGACGAAGGCTCGCTGCCCGCTATGAGGAGTTGATCGGTGTCAGTTCTAGTCAGATCAATCAGTCGCGAATGTGGAGAAATAAAAAGAACATACATCAGTATAGGTTTCCGTTGTTCTGTTGCTGAAAGAGCTTCCGCCATCTGAGCACGACATTCAGAACAGAGGTAAGTCGGGACGGGTAACCAACCAAGAAACCGGCCCAAAGTCCACGTTTTTCGTCAATCTCCTTCTTGCTCCAAGATCCCGCGAGGGAACGGACATGACTCGTGTACGTAACAGCCCATGGGCTAAAGTTTTCCGTGCCTTCTGCAGGGTTCAGTTGAGGAGCAGAGTAGGAATGGGAAATGGGACTAACGTTTATCCAACGAATCAAGGATGAAACACGATGCTGCATTATGTTCCGACGCCTCCAGCTGTATTCGCGTATCGCATGCAAGGCCGAGAGCACGGTCCAGAAGAGCACGAAACATCGGGCCTCTTCGTACACCATATGTTCGAAGGTCCGCACCTGCAAAAAATACTGACTTATCTGCAAAAGATTCCGGTTGTGGACCAGGGCCAATAATCGCCGAATTAAATGAAATCGTCGAAGCAAGAGCGCAAACACAATACGCCAGGACACAAGCTTGAGGTGAAAGGAGATCCAGTCGCCAGCCCACTGAAGAAACAGCACTTTCAATGCGACAGTCCCGGAACAGGGGATGGTAGGACTGAAACAAGCCGTCGAGACCTACAGGTCTTATTGGAGCGGAGAACAGGCAAGACATGGCGGACCCACATTGAAATAGATCCTTTACGAGCTCACAGGGAATCTCCCAGAAGGCAGATAGCTCCAGATCGCCTGGTCGGGCGACGATGGCGAGCGAATTGTGTTGGGAAGGGTGGCACGCCAATGTTTTCAGGTCGTCAGAGATCGCAATGGTTGACTTTTCAACAGGCTGAGCATCCTTTCGCGGTCTTCCGCGAGGAACATAGGTGGTTTTACATCTGCAGAACTGGTCAGTGATTACACCCTGAGAAACCAAGTGACATACGCAATCCCCTTTTCAGCACACCGGTGACAAGGAAGGTCATTTGGTCGAGAGTGACAGAGAATCTTTCGTGCTTTGCATGCATCACAGGCGGGAGGTTTCTTGCTTTTCTCAGTCTGTGGCTGCATAGTCGGAAGGAGAGAAAGACGTGCCGACAGTGATTGGTGCTTACCACATCCAGTGCAAGATCCTGATTCCTGACCAAATCAAAATTAGTAAACGACTGAGCGCGCATCTGAGTGAACGCGCACCCGAGGGTTCGATTCCACGCCGGAGGGGGATTCAGCATGAGACAGTATGAGTATCGGAACACCGTATAGATGGGGCGCCATATTTTAACTTTCAACCAAGTTGAACCAACTACTGGGGCGAGGAGCAATTCAAAGTTTCAAACGACCATGGTCAGTAATACCTAAAGAGAAAGCTGATAGTTAGTATTCTAGTTTATTTAATCTTTGGCAGGAAAAAGTAAAATAAACGTCCCCTCCACCAAAATAATGACGTTTTTGTAGCCAAGAAGCTCTACTGGACGCACACACCCTCGCCGAGGATGGAGGTCAGCCCTTTTCTTTTTGCCGGCGGCTCGATTTTTCTCTGATGGTCTCTAGCAAGGGAAATCTTGACGCCCGCCATCGTGCGGAGGGGCCCCGAGGATGCAGGTCAGCTCAGTTTTGATGGTAAATTTTTCTTTTTGGATCGCTCTCCAGCCAAAGAGCTCTTGACGCCCACCATTGTTCCGCAGAAGAGTATGAATGGAGGCCAATTGAAATTATCATTTTCTCTCTGACACTCCAGCCAGGGAAACATTGTCACCCAGATTCAAAAAGCCTCAACATGCCACCGAGATCGAGAGCATTGACACCAGTCACGGCGCTGAAGCCACCAGTACAACTCACGCAGCGCAGGAAGGAAGGAAGGAAGTTGATTAACCGCCGTGGTCCCAATCAGGAACGTACGGGTACTGTACCTACCGTACATTCGACTAGAACTTCGAGTGTTGTGACAGAAGGGCGTATCCAATCTTCTCGCAAACGATAGGTCTAGAAGGGATGGGATGATGTATGAATATTACGTGGACCTCGCAAGACTGAGGCCAAGCGTCGTTTCCAGTTGAATTCATTACTGTTTGGAGGCTTTTAAGAAAAGGACGTGGGATTGTCATTGTAGTCCTGTGTTGGTTGACTGTGTTCCGAGTTCGTGTTGAGACACCAAATAACGGAAAATTGCCGAAACCAATTGCTGGTTAATGTAAATGTGAGCAGGTTGATTCGGATCATGCCCTGTGATCGCACCCCAATCCCCTTTTTATTCAGGAGACACTTTGAGGGGCGTCTGAAACAAAGCTCGTCGCTGTCCGAGCCAGTCCGAACGCCTCCCAGTTTTGCTACCGACAGCGCTGGAACCTCGCACAACGACGGAGATCCGCACAAAATCGGCAACCAGCTGCCTTTCCCCGCTATCGAGTGATTACAGGCTCATTACAGAGCATACTGCACCATCAGCGATTCTCCCTGTCTGCTTTCCTGACCGGCGCCGGCGTGGACGTATTCGGCCAGTGGATGCAGTAGAAGAGCACATGCGGTCGAGAATCAAGTCTCGCCGCAATGCAACGGGTCCCATGGCCGTCATCCATCGAAGTCCGCGCCCTCGATGAGCGTTGCTGGCAGAATCCCAGTGATCGGGTTTTCTTTTTGACCTCCTTGTCGTTTTTGAAAGCTATATAAGTAATCGATCACAACGTCGATGGTTCAACAACGCTGGCTCATTTATTACTGGGTCATTATTAAGGAGTCGGGCACCGTCAACAAAATCAGCCGACCACTGGAAACTTAGTTGATCATTCTGGGGTGATGCTGGAATCCTTTGGAATATGTTTTCCGGCCCAAGGTTGCACATCTAACTGTATTGAAATTAACTACACTCTAGCGCCCTGAGATTTTGGTTCAGATTTAGTAGGTGCATATTTGGACTTGCCCCGGATCGCTGCTCCAAATCTGGAGGAAGATAACTAAGAGACACCGCGAGGAAATAGAGACAGATTAGCCCACCTCATGAGGATGACGGGAATTGGGACCATAGCCAGCGCAATGAAACCGAGCAGCGAGGAGGCCCAGGCGGCACCCAGGGCTCTGTACATCTGCGTGGCAAACAGCTTCCAGGGAATGAGCGCGGGCATGCGACAGTAAGCACCGAACACCAACCGGGAATACAACACCGAAGATACTTCGAACAACGGTGCTGGCAGCGAGAGCCGACGCTGCGACGGAGAGGTATGTGTCTAAAGAAAATGTTCAGTCATAGCGCTAATTATTGCAGGAAGGGAAACCGTAATCACCGACAGTGTAATTACTGAAGTAGTACAATGTTTTTCAGCGGCTATACGTGTAAGCAGGCATCACTCACATGAGCGAGAGCTTCCGAACGATTAAAGAATCAGTAAGACTCTACTGAAAGACGGTGGAACGTACGAATAACCACGTAGAAGCGAATCCATTGGCGAAGCCCGACATCATCGGTGCCCAGAGAGAAATGGCGGGGGCAGCAGTCCAACTGATGCAAAGGTGAAGAATTAGAACGCCAGTGAATAATATCTAAAACGTACCCAAACCAGAAGAAGGCACCAGCGTACAGAGGCGCTGCCCAAACCGCCATCTCGAGTCTGAATTCCGGTGGCACTGGCGCCGGCGATAGTCGGGCTGCCTCGCGCTCGTATCGCGGGTTGAATACGACAACTGATAATGCGACGGAAACTGCACCCCCAATCGCATTGGGTAGGAACATGAGCCCCGAGATGCCCGCGTTGAGCTTGTGTCCGACCGTAAACACAATCGGGTAGGCCTAGTGATTGTAAGGGACGGGTTCAAGTGAGCATCAAGGCGATGGGCTGAAGGTATACCTCGAACAAGAGATACAGGCAGCTGAATGGTGTGCTATGGTCAGAGCTGTGCGCCGTAAAGATTTAGAAACACGTACCCGTATAGAAAGCTCATGTACATCGTGATAGCCATGAGCATCGGCTTTTTGAACATCAGAATTATTGACATAGGCCCGACGAGCAGGAGTACGTGCCTCCGTGAACAGCACTTGAAATGGCCGTTTAAGCACATGCTCTGCGCGTTTCGCGGTCGAGAGCCTATTTTGTTCCATGGGAGCCACAAATCTGGAATCGCCTGTCTCTTCTCGTTTTTTCTGTGCGGCCTTCACTAGCAGTATGGGTCTGGAAACCGGTTCCGATCTGAGATCAGAGTCAACTTAAATGGATACATACGTGTAGGTTTCGGGCAACGTGAATATGATGGCAATACAACAGGCGCCGGCCTTGAGAAAGTCAACGTGCATCTTTCTGTGGGAGCAGCAAACGGCGCACGAATATGGCCAGGATCTACAGTGTGTACATCCATGTTTGGCTCAGTGGGAAACCATGCATAGTGGACCAACGCACCCAAAACACCCAGCGGAAATCAGTGCCTGTGAGAGGTTAAGAACTGAACAGGAAATCCAAGCTCGGGATTGCTTACCCGAGACTGCAATAAATCCTCCAATAGTGGGGCCCAGAGACTACACATGATAATAGAATGAGAAGATAGGAGATGCGGAGACGAGACGCCACGCTTACGGGTCCGGCTAGTGGGGCGAGTGTAAAGACTGCCAGGGCCATGCCTATGGGAAAAGTCAGAGTGACGTGGGAGGTAAAGAAGAGAAGCGACCTCGAGTATTGGAGTCCCATATGTCGGATATTATAGCACTGCGAGTGTGAGTGAATGAGTGAATAATCAGCCTACAGAGAAGACTACGGTACCCAGAGTTTGTAAGAGGTGCGGCCGCAAATAGGCCGCCAAGGAAGCGGAAGACAAGGAGGGACTCGCCGTTCTTCGCCAAGGCTGCGGCCACTTGGAAGAGCTGGGTATATTTTCAATGTTCCGGTTTGCATATGCTGCTGAGTCAACTAACCGTGTAAACGATAAAGGAATAAATAAATATCGGCCTTCGTCCGAACTCTTCAGATAAGGGGGCCCATAGCAAAGGACCAACGATGTATCCAGCCTGCCGAAATACATCCCTTTGGATGGTTCGGATTCAAATGCACCGTGTGTACGCACCACAAACAGGGAGAGGGCGAGGACGACAAGTTCCTCTGACAAGTGATACTCCTCCATTAATTGAACGGCGATTCCAGACGCTACGGGTGCAAAATGTATCATTCAGCGGACCACATAACGGTCGAGTGGCACATACGAGCGGAACTGGCAAAGGTCCTGCAGTTGAACGATGAGCAGGGAGCGAGTGTGTTCAAAGGATGCTCTTACGCATTGAGGACTAAGATTCCAGCCAGGATTGTAAGGTACCTATGAGGGCGCGGCATTGAATGCAGCGACGAAAGATTCGATGAGATGAACCCACCACCGCCGTGCTCTAGACCAATTCTTTGATCGACACCCGTTAGACACTAGTGGCGTTCAAACTAGTAGCGCGGCTACACGTACTTTCGGGTTGGCGGGATCACCCTCGTCGAACGTGTCCACCAGATACGAATATAAGGTAGATTTCTCGTTGCCAGATGGGACGTCAGGATCTTGCGCAGGAATGGAAGTATCGATGGGCACATCCTGCACTGTGACTTCCGTCGACGAGCTTTGGCTGAGGGTGTCCCCCATGGGAAGGAAAGCGAAGCAGTCTCAGAGATTCCCGAGCATTTATACTATCATGTGCTGTCATTGTGCTCATGACATCCGTGAGGGAACGGGTCTTGACACATGTTGTATTGCGAAGTAGTTGTATTGCGAAGTAGTTGCGGGTTTATATGCGAAATAGCGAAAATAAAATCAGGGATGTAGGGAGCCTGGGTTTGTCCGGCGCTGAAATTGAAAGGCGGCAGTGTTGCCCAGCTTTAAACTGGACTTCACGCACCTGGGAGTTGATGTTCAACGGCTATCAGTGTTCGGTCATCCCGATGACTTGATCGCAGTTGACGCGTTGACGACCGGTCCGGGACCTACCGGGACTTGCAAATTGACAATGCAATTGATTTCATTGAATGCTCCACATACTAACTAGAACCCGAGGCCTGTGTTCGCGCTCAAGCAAGGTTATGCTCACGATCGCCTTGGTTATGTACGGGCTCTCCACCTGGGACTGGGCGGCCGGCATCCACCTGCTTCGTGACGACCTCAAGGTCTTTCTCCCTGCAGACTTGGTGCAGCCGCGCGCCTGGACCCCCAGATCATGTCCGGCGCCTCAAGGTTAACACCGCCTTACACATCTCCCAGTTCATCACCGATAACATCTGCGTGGGTCCAGTTTGCATTCCGGTGTTCGATTCATTGACTATCTGGCCTATTGCGGACCACACTCAGCGATATGGTCGTTTGTTGGCGCATTTACGCCGGGATAGATGTGTTCTAGTCACGGCTGCAGTCTTGCTTTCTGTCCTGAGCTGTACGTCGGGCCCTTCTGTCGCATATGTCGATTTTGATATTATCGTTGCCAGGTGGACTTATTCTGTGCAATCTCACACAGATCGGGTTGGGTTTCCCTTCGGTTCGGCACCTGCATCTTCTGGCCCCGTCAGAGCTCATCGTCGACATTATCACATTAGTATTATCGGCGCTAGTTAACATATGGGCTACGGGCATGATTTCGTGGCAGGCTTGGTATTATAAGTTTCCGTCGTGTGGGGCTTTCGATGCTGACAGTCGTGCTTCTCCTGTGTGTAGGCGCTGCCAAACACTACCTCAAAGACACATCCAAACGCACCTTTGCGGAAAGTATGCTTGCCCTGTTTGCGGAATCAGGCGCTATGTATACCGCGCTTTGGGTCATGGGCTCTTTCGAGTTTTTTTTCCTCATTTTTAGGTTGCTTACGCTGTCCCAAGATCCCCAAAAACATCATCGTCCTCCCTGTCATCAAGGACACCGCCTATACCGATTATGCATCTCTGATCATGTTCCAAGTGACAGTGGGTATCCTGTATCCATATCTCCCTTGCGATCCTAAGACACGTATCCACAGGGCATGTACCCCACTGTCATTATCATTCTCGTCGCGCTCGCGCTCCGGATGTCCCATCTAGAAAACCAGTTCACCAGCTACGGAGCCGTCACGACTCGATCGCAGCCCGGGGATGGTCTTATCTTCGCCTCGGTTCCAACTGATAGTGCAGCCATCGGCCCCCAGACAAGGCTACGCGCCTACTCGGCGCGTCGGAGTCCGATATCGTAATTATTTCTACGGGAAAGCTCGGCCAGACCTCATCGTCTAGGACCGAGCTGGGGAGCAAAGATCAGGGGGAGAAGGAGGAGGAGGAAGTGTAATTTGGCTATTGTAGCGTCAAAACCTGAGCCGGACAATACAACAGTACTAGGTAGGCAAATTCAACTCTGCGAGTCTGCGTTCGACGTTGCTTGCTCAGTTTCCTGGAGACACTTTGGCAATATTGAACACACGCGACGTGACAGTCCGCGAGGCGCCCAGATCCACCCCCCATTATCCTTACCACCCGTCAGTTGTATTTATATCCTGGTGACTGAAAACCCCAACGGCAGACTTGGAAGACCGACCGCCATCTGCTCTGCAAGTCAAACCGTCAAACTGGACCGCCTGTTGAGTCAATACTTCACTGTGATAGATGTCCTCTCAGCGCTGTTTTGTTCTTGCTGCTACATCCTGAGTCCTATAAAGTACACGCCAGATGGGTTCCAATTGGCCCATCATTTGTTTTCTCATTCTTTTCATCGTTATATTCTCTTGGAGCCTCATTCGTTCATAATGTTCCGCATCTTGGTACTCCTTCCCATTCTCTCGGCTGTGGCACAACAGGGTGCGTAGAAGTCCCGGCAATTAATCCACGCGAACTAATGTTGCTTTAGGCCTTGTCGCGCGGCAAGCATCCATCTCAGACTGCACAGCTCCCTGTCAAGCGCTCGCAGACTCCCTGAATGTACGAGTATTTATTGGTTCACAACCATACCATTTATGATCTCATGATTTCCTTATCACCAGGCTGGAAATTCAGGCGATCTGGCTGCGATCTGCACCAACACTGTTGTCAACAACTACGCCACTTGCTACAATTGCGAGGTCAAATTCGCCGGTATGACAGAGGACTCCGCACAGGAGGCTGTGGATGGTACGTGAATGAGCGATCAGACAATTCTTATTCGCTTACATTTTATGGTGCAGCATACGTTGCAGGCTGCAAGGCTGGTGGTAGCCCCGTTAATGGTATCACGGTCTCTGGTGCTGGCAGCGCAGCCGCGGGGGGGACCGGTGGTGCGTTTACCAATTCTACTTTGGATGTGCGGCTCATTCGTTTCGCAGGATCCGACTCCTCGCCTGCGGCCACGGGTTCGTCAGGATCCTCTGGTGCTCCTCCCTCGGGGAAGACTGGCGGCGCTGCGCGAACCTCGACAGGGCTCGCGGGCCTTGCTTACGTGCTTCTCTTCTTCTCCTTTGCAGCATGGTGAGGTGCTTGACCGGAGATTGTTGGGTATCTACTTAGTTGTAAGCATCGGGAATTCAAAGTGTTTAGACGTACCGCCTCAAGTAAGAGTTCGTAGGCTATGCCCACGATAGTATGATCTAGATTGCGGTTTTAAAACGATTCGGGTCACTCGCCCAGGGACACGCCCGACGGGACAGTCCAGGGAGTTGATTAGTATGCTATAACCTGAAGCCTAGGGTGAATTCATGAGTCAGCAAGCTTGAGCCTGTGGAGTTCTCAACTTGACTCGAGTCACTCAGCCTTGACGGCTGTTACAAGGCGCCGACAGCTTCTGTTGACCCAGGCTAGCGGAAAGCAATAAAGAGCACGATGAAAACGCGCCTCGCATTCCTGTTGAACTGGTTCTGTGCATTCAAGATCGAGTGGGCAAGTACCTGTACCGGGCAAGTACCGGGCCGTCTTCATTACGTTTAAGGTGACTCGGACCAAACCGGCCATTAAACATTCACCGGTTTTGCCGACCTTCCCAATGAATGTTGAACATCTTCTGCTGCATCATCTAAGGTGTACGGGCACTGAGGTCGAAGGATAAAAAATCCTCTTGCTAGCCCGACGGGGTTCCTTGAATTTGATAACTGTCAGTCATGTTCAGCACATGGAAAAGCAAAAACCAACCATAGAGTCGCCGCGATTCAGAGCTTATCTCGGGAAGCTACTTTCAGTTCTGGAAGTGTGGCATCTGATTATGAATCAGATTATGTGCAACGAGGCTGATGGCGCTCGTTGCGTGGCCACAGAATCGAGTAAGTACAAGCAACCTCGCCTTCCCGCCTTCGAACATGCAAGGCCTGGGTCACTGGCGCCGTATAAATTGCGTCGCAATACTCACGAAAACCACTTCCCACTGAATCCCCTTATGAAGTTCGATATCCCGATCATTCTCTCTGTTCAGCTTGCCTTGGCGGGTGTTTCTTTGGTATCGGCTTACCCAGTCGATCCGAAATTGGGCGAGTTCAGAGTGTCGCTGCCCTGCACAAGTCGAGCTTACTTAGATTTAACAGCCAAAAAATCTCGTTGCAACTCGAGGTTCGTTATAATAATATCTCAGCCAACTTATACCCGGCATTCACCACAATCCTCCCTAGGTCCGGGTGTGCACGAGGACTCTTTGGCAACTATCCAGGCGAGCAGTATGTCTTCTTTCAATCCCTTTTGTGTCACCCTAATTATGCACATAGTATCGACGAGGCCCTTCAGGAGAAGCGCTATAGCCAACCCATCGCATCAATCGAGCCTTCTATGAAATACCCGGCGGAGTCGAAGGAAGACGTCAGTTTGCGCGATTGTTGTGAAATCAAACCTTTCATCAAGTACCCGGCCGACTCCGATGATGAGTATGTCAATTCTATTGCTCTTACTAACTCATCTAATTTCATAGGATTTCTGACGCTACCACTCCAAGGTCACTCCATAGCAAGTCTAGTTTTCTTTTCTTTTTTCACTCATTCCTAGGCGCTGATTTAATAACTAGATCCTCGGCCGTTCGTGCATTACGTCGAGGAAAACTCCGATGACTCGGGGTAAGGATGAAGAAGTCGGGGAATGTGCTTGCATGTGTGTTCAGGAAATACATGTACAATATTTCCAAACCGTTATCGGCGGTGATCAATAACGTCTGCCAGGTTGAACCTGCACCGGCCGTCATCTTCTTTTGGTTTAGAGCACGCTGTCCGTATGCTCCACTTGTAAAAAGCTTTCTATTTATGTTGGATTCCCTGGACGCCATTAGTTCTTCTGTGGACATCGCAGGTTCAGCAAAGCCAGAAATAACTATTTTGAGCGATCTTGGGACGAGGGCTTTAAAAAAAAGAACGCTGGATGACTTTGAAAAAGTCTAAGCATCCGCCACAGTCGCCTGCGCTGGTCCGTGGATTCACACACCATGCGGAGCTCGCCGGTCTTCCCGGCGGGGTTTAAAGATGCTGCGACTCCATGACCGCATGCAGTCTTCCTCCCGCGTCGGCAGCAAACCATGTTGAGTCAGCTGTCAGAATATGTACATAGCTTTTACCGGAACGTCGGATATTTCTCCCCATTCGCGATAGCATTGAAAGTTATAGACGCGTCAAGGCAAAGCTTTACATCCAAAAGATGGCGGTGGAGCCAATCTTCATCCGGAATCAAAGCTCCATGGTAGGCTTGCACGCGGTTGGACTTGAGAGGGAGGTACGTGAGGTGTTTGTGTTTGTGAGAAGTTGGGATGCAAAGATCACAATAACGGGTCAGTTGAGGATATTATTCACATGAAAGGTGCTGGGACCCGACGGATACAGTGGTGGAATCCCGGATTCCCAGAATTCAGAGACGATCATCTTAGATGAAGGTTATGTAAAATTCAAGAAAAAGGAACTGGAAAAAATCACAAAGCACCTTAACAGGTCAAAAAAGAAATCTGGCTCCAGGCTTGCAAAACATAATACTGGCGCCGCACTGCGCAGTTCAACTTGCGTCAAACTTGAGTTCAACTTACTTGCGTAATTGGCTGATGGCTCGTCATCCCGATCAATGCGGTCTCGGGGTCTAAACATTTCGCCTATATCAACTTGCCACTTGCGCTCTTCTGCAACTCTTCTGCGCTTTGCTTCGACGATTCCTTTGTCAAGTTGCTCCGAGTCTTTTTGCGTAACGGGATTTCTGATACAAAGGCAGCCATGATTGCATTGACCGTCTCTGCACTGTCGTCATGGCAGTCCGGGATCCCCTCCGATGTTGCGGACAACCAAACTGGCTTGAAACTGGCTCACTGCAAACATCTCGTGCCCCAAGTCGAAGTTTCCAGGGTCTGAACTACTGCGGATTTAACTACTATCGGTAACTTTGGCTACAGGAATGCTCTTCGTGACTTCGACTCCAAGTTCGCTCCTTCCTTCCTCGAATTTGGGAACATGATGCCCTCCTGTGACAGATACCCTCTCAGACCGTGGACGGGATAAAATCTGACTTTCCGGATCGCACTACAATTGGCTGGCGATATCTCGCCAAGGCGACTTTGATCAGCTCTACAGATTGATCTGCCTCCACTTTTTCCAAGTCAGTCAACAACTTTGTCTACTCTTTGCATCGCGCTTTCATCTTGGTCTCCGAGACATCCGTATATGTGTTCACATCAGTTCGCCTTATTGTACCAGCATCCTTGACTGCACCCATTCATTCCGAGCAGTCGTCTGACTCGAAGGGCCCCCGCGATTTACACTAACCATTTATCATAGATTCTGCTACCGGCGGCCTGATCGCGGGGTATCCCAGAAAGCTCCACGTGCTTCTCTGGCACACCTAGTACAAATCGCACTGATTTCGAACCTTGCGTACTTGAAACCTCGAAACAGGGTGTTCATTTGCCTTATTCGGCAAGCGTCGTTATTCACCCGTTTTTACCGCGCCACCACGCCACGAAGTAACCCGACATCGCGCGGAAACCGGTTAAACCAACACGAGAAATAGCGGACCTGTTTTACGGTAATATTCCGTCATTTGAGCACTGGTTGCCATGTACATACTCGACCTGTTTTGACATTTTGCTCAGGCTACCAATTCATTAGAGTATTCGGAAGCCAATATCACGCTAGACACGACCCGAGACACACAATCCCGACGGTAAAGGCTATGAAGATATGAAACAGGGCTGGTTGGACTAGTTGTGCAGATCCAGATTAATCATTACAAGCTGCGGATTGGACACATGATAAGGTAGTAGGCGATAAGTAAGTTCTCCGCCATGTTTTCTCACCTTTGACCGGGTTGTGACCAGGTTCAAAAGCTGGATTTCACCTCGACTCTGTATGAAGAATACGAAGAAGACGAAGCTCTTCAATCAGGTCGAACAATCTCAGATCAAGAATTCACTAAACCTCTCCGGTTTTTGTGCACAGGAAGCAGATACTCGAAGAAGAACGTGTAGAGTAGCCTGGTGTGATGTTCCGCAAGGAATGGGCTAGTAACGAGGTGCGAGGCAGCTCCAATATTATTGCTGGTGCTTAGTGTTCAACGATCCCAGCTCCGGCACGTTTTCGTCGTCGAGGCCTACAAGAAACTGGTTGAAAATCTCATGCTGGATTGGCTCCAGGATTGCATTGACTCAACTGACAAGCTCTACTTACTACATGGAAGGCTTGAACCACAGAAGGACAAACCGCCGACTCGCGTTACTTCAAAAATGAGGCATTACTTGATTATGGTGAAAACACAGCTACATCGGGAGGCTCTGACCTCCTTGCTGCTTTCAACCCATCAACTGGCCCTTGAAGTCTTACGTTACGGTGATCATGAGCATCAGCCTGTGCCCCGGGAAGAACGACTTTGTCGACTGTGCAAATTGATGGTTGAATCACCAGAACATGTGCTCATCACCTGCAAGTCTTCGGACGCGCTGGTTGAACTTCGTGCATCGTTTTTGGAAATGTTATTCACCAACACGCCAGCATTTCAAGGTCAGATGGCAGAGCTCTCCGATACAGAGTTCTTGAAAGCCATCATTTTCTCCCGAACAAATATCGCACTTGTGGCTAAATTTGCTTATGAAGTTCTTCAAATTGTTTATGCCGTTCCCGTGTTACGTCCGTGAGTTTGTCTGGGGTACTAACCCAATTTCTGTGCTGTTTTACTTCTTTATATTTCGTCTAGTTCTACCGCGGCGGGTCGAAAGATTGAGGACGTGAGCTCGGCTAGATGTTTATAGAGAAGTCCAGGAACAGTAGTGTACCCTAGTGCCATGTACACTCCGTTACTTCCTGGGCCCCGGCGTTCCTAAGCGGGACCGGCCGTGTAATACTACCTACCTACCTACCTACGTCCAACCCCCATGTGGATAGTGAATTGGGTGTAAAAATGGCTCACGTCATGATATCAGTGAATCCCCTTCTTCACGACGCCATCACCGCATCCGTTCAAACTTCAGATTTACAGGCAGCCGTGGCCTTCGGAAGACCCATTTACTGTTCTTATAGCACTAGCTGACGAACAGTTCCCGGAAAACGCATCGTTGTTGGTCAAGGGCATATGTGGAGGTCAGGAAGTCGTCGACCTGAGGAATGATCACCAAAACTTGCTGACATCCGTTTCCACCTCAGTCATAACGATGAGGCAAGATCTACCAAAGCGGTGTTCTAGAGCACAAATACTCCGATTGTATCAAGGCTTCCGCAAAGGGTATTTCTGGCGCGTTCTTTGCATCAAAGCTTTTTGGCACACTAGTGCCTTTGGCTAGTGCGCATTCGTCATTATGATTCCTTAGCTTCTGGGGTCTACGTGGATAGTCATGACTCCCTCGTACCGGCACTGGTTCCAAGGCCGACACGCATGCATTAATTTTCTTGAGGATCTCCACTTTCAATTGGATGGCCGGCCCACAAAGGCAAAAAAACAACATCCTTGCTCCTCCTGGCGACCATCGAAACCAGTTCCCATCACGATCTGCGAAGCTCACTCTGGAATGAATGCCAGCGCTCTCGGTCATGGGTGATGAATACAAACCACCATTTAGTTTGCCCCAAATTTGGTGGTACGAAATGGGCCTACTTATGTTGAACACATGTTGCGATTCCACTTCACAAACACCCCCGCAACGGCTGCAACAACGCTCGTTCTCACATTACTGCAAATATGGCATTTAATCTGCGCTACGTCGAGTATCCTGCGTCTCCGGATCGGGAGTTTCCCTGCGACTATTGTGCCCTCTCCTTTGACCGCCAACATGATTTGAAGCGCCACATCGAAACCCACAGCGGTGAAAAGCCTTATCTCTGTGACCGCGGATGCGGCAAGGCCTTTACAAGGAAGGATGCTTTGAAACGCCACCAGGTAAATACGCCTTCCACTCGCCGCGAGTCCTTGTGTTGAGCCTAATATATATTTCAGACAACATTTCCGTTTTGTCCACCGGTTCGAGGACCTCCGCCGGCGGCTCCTGTGACACCAGATCCGCCATCTCGAATACACCCGCAGTCAGCAGGTATCCCTTCGTCCGAGTACCCTGGCGGTTTCCCCCCAGCGTCTCACTACAGCGCGGCAGGCGCTTCCACGGCCTACAGCTCAGGATTTTCATCCGCATTGCCGTATGGTTCCGTTCCCCCGCCAACCTCGAAATACAATACAAGCCCTCCTCCAATGCCGTCCCAATACGGGGGAGGGAGCTCTATTGCACCTCACTACGGCTCCGGCAAATCGCTCTATGAAGGGACCTCTTACTCCTCGAGATACGGGCCGGGTTCGCTCCCGCACACGCCTCATGACCCGGCGTTTGTCCCGCCACCACTGGACGGCGGTGATTTTCCAGCCTCCCCGGCACGGCCATATCCTTGCGACATCTGCTCGCTTTCTTTTGACCGACACCATGATCTGAAGCGCCACAGAGGAACTCACGCCGGCGAGCGTCCATACCTCTGCAATGGTGGCTGTGAGAAGACATTCACTCGCAAGGACGCGCTGAAACGCCACCAGGTATGTGTTTTCCCTCCTTATTATGATCCCGCGTCCCGACATATCTTTGCAGCTTTCCAAGGAATGTGGGCGTGTTGAGCCGTAGAAATATTCACAAACTTCGCTCCTCATGGGACCTTGTAATTTTATGCACAGTATGAATGACATCTTTGTAGCGTTTAGCCCGCTGCCCGCCGATGGTCCGTGGACACTATGCTGTGGAGTTCAACTTGGACGTTCAAGTATTCGCTCTGATGAGGCATTTGCGATCAACCACCTCTCAGAAAGAAATATCCACGTCCCGCTGCTCACCGTAATGAAATTAATCCTGGTCGCTCCGCAAGCTAACGCAACGTTAGTGCACCAATTGCAATGCTCACAGCTCCAAAGTCATTCCCGATCATCAATTATCGTACATGTTGCCACTCTCGCACGTAGATGAACACCATTCGACCTGTACTCAAAGCCCGAGTCAGAAAACTCATGTTTCCCTGACATATATACTGTGATTATTCACTAGTATGGTGCAGTGACCGATATTAGATGCAACTGAGTTCGCCGCGCAGTCTACAGCGCATTCGGTGGATCCGAGGATATATGACTTCAGTCACGGAAGGAAGGAAGGAAGTATGCGTCGGCGCACATCTGTTTACAGCTATTCAATTTTTGGCTAGGCTTCCGTATTCCTCTGAACGCGTCCTTTTATCCGGCCGGGCCGGGGATCCGTAACGAATGTATTGCAACTCCAACAATTGTCAGTCCAAATCCAACATGAGAACGCGTTTCGACCTATCCGCCAATCGGAGCTCTTTGCATTCATTGTGCCGCAAATTCAAGTCACTTCTTCAGAGTTTATCCGGACCCGCCATCCCCAGCGTTGGCCCACGTAGTACTAGTGCGCCGTCGTGTATTCAGATCCACAAGCTCCAGTCCAAGCTTGACTCGTCAGTGCAACCGCCAGCCCATATACTTGCCATCAAAACCGTCTACTGGCCCAATAAGGCAAGGTAATCTCCCCTTTTGTAGATTCCACAATAATCGTATCAATAATCGTATCCATCTCTTTTATTTTTACGCAAACGCAGTAGCGGAGCGGTAGACATACGTACGTACTTACATACAAACTACCTATCCGCCCGCCCGCCGCCGTCCCCAGTCCGTCGGTACACCCATGTCCAAGCAGGCGACGCGCGCTGCACTGCACACGAGAGGACCGAATTGTAGATAGGTAGAAAACGGAAGGAGCGTGCGGAGGGTCATAAAGTACGGGTCATAAAGTACGTCAACGCAAGGACAACTAACTGCATCTGGTCTGTATCGATTGTAAACGCGCGCCTCTGCGCAATAGGAATGCCTCTCGGCGAAGAAGAATTGGACGGTGATGGACAGAAGAGATGCGAGGAGGTATAGTAGTGTAGCATGCAGGGGCGGGGTCGGGGGCGGCGCGGCGGCAAGCGAGGGGGGTGCAGGGTAGCAATAGCAGTGAATCGGGTTGGGAGGGGCCGGCCAGGGATGGGAGAGCGGATAGAATAAGCGTAAGAGTACAAGGCCGGCAGTCTATGCGGAGGTGGAGGAGACAATGCAATTACTGCGCTCATACAGCCGTCCGGCTGGGGTTGCGTGCGAGCGTCGCACCAACGCGCTGCGCCTGGATCGAGCTGAAGCGCTGCAGCTCCTCGGGCTTCATCGAGATCTTCTGCCCAAAGCCGACCTTGCGCGCCGCGCGCTTGATGAAGCTGACACGGTTGGAGTACAAGCTCTCGTGAATCGACGCCGCGCGGGATTGCGTGCGCACAATCGGGACACCATCGCCCTGCTGCATCGGCGCCGCTGCGGCCGCCGCGAGACGGCGCTCGCGCAGGTACTTGATCACGGTCGCCTTCATCGCGAACTTGATCCAGTCGAGGGGAACGAACCAGACAATGTTCTGCACGCGGAGATCGGCGTCAGCACGCCGTCCACGTCAAGACGAAACACAACGTACCCAGACCCAGACGATGCCGATCCACCCGCCGCTGATGCCGTGGATCTTGGTGAAGCCCCAGTTGGCGTACGCGGCGATGATGCTGGAGATGAGCTGCGCGATGCAGAAGGCGCCGAGCAGCGCGGTGGAGGGACGCTCCATGAAGAAGAAGCCGTGCGACCGGGTGACGAAGATAAGCGCCTGCGAGATGATAGCGACCTGCAGGTACACCACCATGTGCAGCTGCGGGTCGTTGCTCTCCACAGGGAAAGTGTCGAGCGACACGCCGAATTTGTCTTGGAAGAACGTCGTCTCGAGGATGATGATCACGAACGCAACGCTGCGGAACAGATTAGCCCGATGCCAAGGAGTGAAGGACAGACACAAGAAGGCTTACGTGGAAAGGGTGAGGTACAGACCATACGCCACGGCGTACGAGAAGATCTCCGCCAAATCCCAACTATCGGGCGTGTTGCTGGGGAGCACACGGTCTACCGAGAGCGTCATGATGGTGCCGTCATTGAGGAGGGCGATGATCAGGATCATGAACGGCGGGAAGTCGAACTTGTACGCGAACGCGAGGATGGCGAAGCAGACAACGATACGGATGGTGACGGCGCAGGCGTAGATGGAGTAGTTGCGCATACGCTGGAAGATGACACGCGAACCGCGGATGGCGTGGACGATGGTGGAAAGACCGGGCTCAGTGAGCACAATGTCGGCAGCGCCACGGGCAGCGTCAGTGGCACCCTCGACGGCGATACCGACGTTGGCGCGGGACAGAGCGGGGGCATCGTTGGCACCGTCACCTGCGACGACCGTCAGCTCAGGCGGATAAAAATACGACAAAACTCTTACCAGTCATGGCGCAAAGGTGTCCAAGACCCTGGAGACGCTTGACGATCTCGTACTTGTGCTCGGGGAAGACCCTGCACACAGTCGTCAGCACATAGCAACACGTCAAGGCAATGTACCCACCCAGCGAAACCGTCGGCATCCATGATCATCTCGTCTAGGCTGGCGTGCTTGCCGCCGGGGGCGGGTCCGTCCTTGAGCACCTTGGCGGGATACATGTGGTCGCCGAGACCCAGACGTCTGCCAGTCTCCTTTGCGATAGCGAGCTGTGGGTGGGTCATCAGCAACCAGTAGCGCACACGAAGCAGACGAAGAAAGCCCACCTGGTCACCGGTAACCATCTTGACCTTGACGCCGAGCGCGAGCGCATCGTCGATCGTCTGCTTGGTGTCCTCACGCGGGGGGTCGAAGATGGCGAGCAGGCCGATGAGCTCGAAGCTGTAGGGGAGCATGAGTCATGACAGCTTTCCCAAAAAAAATGAAAGGAAAAACACCCACCCGTTACCCTCCGCCTCAAAGTCGTCGCCATCAACCTCCTCGTACGCAACGGCGAGCGCGCGCAGACCACGGGTGGCATAGCCCTCGACGTCGTTCTCGAGCTTGGCCTCGAGCTCCTCGGTGCGGTTGCGGGAGCAGAGCTCGATGATAGCACCGGTCATGCCCTTGGTGACGCGCTTGAGCTTGCCTGGGAAGGAATTAGCATTTTGGAATAGCATTTTCGAAGGACGACGAAAATTTAGAAGCACGAGAGGGAATGCAGAGATAAAGATCCGCAAGAAAAACAAACTCACCAGTCGCCTCCTCGCGGTAGGTAATCTCCGTGCGCTTGTCCGTGGGGTTGAAGGGCTTGAAGTCGAGCAGCTTGATTCCGGCACGGGCGCGGGTGACGTCGCCGATGGCCTGGACGACGGACATGTCGATGGCGTCCTGGTTCTCCGTGCGCGAAGCATAGGCAGCGAGGAGGATAACGTCGTCCGCCGAGAAGGAGCTGTGCGCGATGGGTTAACGTCCGGATAAGATAAGGGAGCGACACCTCATAATAAGGAGGAGAGGCTGAAGCTGGAACACTCACGAGTAGGTCAGAATCGTCTCCCGGTCAATCGTCAGCTTGTTGGTGGTGAGCGTGCCGGTCTTGTCAGAGCACAGGATCGTGACACCGGCCAACTCCTCAATGGCAGTAATGCGGGTGACAATCGCCTTGTGCTTCGCGAGTTGCTGCGCACCGACCGCAAGGGTGACGGACAGGACAGTGGGCATGGCGATGGGGATACCACCGATGAGGAGGACGAGGATGTTGTCGAGGCCGCGGCGGTACGAGTAGCGGAAGCCGGCATAGAGGACGAGAATCTCCGCGATGACGAAGATACCGATGGCGACGAGGCAGAAGGACCCAATCTGGGCGAGAATCTTCTGCAGATGGCCCGTGGTGTCGTCGTCCTGGGCGGGTGGAGTTATGTGTCAGAAAAATTGGAAATTGAGCCACGACAACGACGAACCTGTCCGACAAGCGACGCAGCACGTCCGAAGAAAGTGTTGGCGCCGGTGGAGATGACCACACCCTCGGCTTCACCCTGCTTGCATGTCGAGCCGCTGGAGGTAGAGTGGAGTTAGGCAGCGTTAAGATTAGGCGGGGTGGGACGGAGACGCACGAGAAGCACTGATCACCAAGCTTCTTGCTCTGCGGGAGAGACTCGCCAGTGAGGGCGGCCTGGTCGATGGAGACGTTGATGGCTTCCGTGAGACGGCAGTCTGCGGGGACGATGTCGCCGATCTTGAACGACACCATGTCACCCGGGACGAGGTCGGCAGACTCGATTTCGGACCAGGAACCGGCGCGCTTGACCTGAGGGGTGTGGGTGAGTCTATTGCGAGAAAAACTGGAGGAATGGAAGCGCACCTTGGCCTTGGGGGCGAGCGAGTCCATGAGGGCCTTGACAGCGTTACCGGCACCACGCTCCTCGTAGAAACCGATGGCGGAGTTGATGAAGAGCAGGAGCACGATACCAACGAAATCTTGCCAATCCGGTGCACGGCCCTCGCCGTTGGAGAGGGCGATGGCGACGAGTGCAGCAGCCTCCATGACCCATGACAGCGGGTTCCACATGAACGAGAGGAACTGCAAAGACGGGTGTCAGTATAAATCGCAGAAAAATCGCTAAAATCGCTAGAAAATCGCAGAAAGGGGGGACGCGCGCACCTGCAAGAAGGGGTTCTGCTCCTCGTTCTCGAGCTTGTTAGGACCAAAGAGACCGAGACGGCGGACAGCCTCATCGGGCTCGAGACCGTTGTCGTCGCACTGGAGCAGCTTGAAGACATCGTCAATAACGATGGTCTCGAGGTCGACCTTCTCCTTGTCATAGAGATCCTCGGCCTTGAGTTCGATGGTGTCCATGTCGACGTTGGCGGTGGTGGCCTTTTCCTCGTCGTGGGTGAACTCCTTGTACTCGCGCTTCTTGCGCTCGGGCTCAGCAGCGACGGGAGCATCACCACCGACCTTGGTAGAGTCGGTGGCGACAGGAGGGGCGGGGTCGGAGCCGGGGACCTTTTCAGTGTCGGCCATGGGTGGAGGAGGAGGAAGAGGAAGATGGCGTTACAGATATCCACCCTTTTATTTTCATTCCATCACCAACCAATCACAACATCAACAAATAAAAGATCGGCCCAAAGTTTATATATATAATCGCTACAGCTACTGTCCAGCAGTGCAACTACTTTTACTATACATTATCGTGCACTAGTGAACTGTCCCGCACACCGAAACACGTTTGGGCAGCCTTACAGAAACGCAGTCAGAGCCAGCTCCTATCCCATCATGACAACCACCCAATCGCGCGGTTCAATAACAATCCTGCCTTCCACATCCCCATCAAATGATTGCCGCCGCGTCCGTGTCGCGCACGTCCAAGTCCAAGATTCAAGTCTATCCAAAACCTCTATGTGCGCCGCAGGGCTCCTCGCGCGACGCGACGCAGGAGCCGCGGACGACTTTTCGCTCCGTCCGTGCCAGCCCGGACCACCACGTAAGCCCCATTGGCAAGAGGCACAAAATATAGCCGTGTGCTTCCGTCGCACGCCAATCGCGCGCACCAATTTTCACGTTGTCTTGGAAAGGCCGGCTCACAAACGAGCCTGAAGAAGCCGCCAGAAATAAGAACCACGCCCCACCTTCATCCTTGTCTTCATCTTCTTGCGTTCTTTCCCCATCCCCATCCATTCTAACTTGGATACATTCATTTCATTTTTGGAACACAGTGTCGGCCGATGACTTCCCTCCAACTCGTAACCCCGACTTACAGTTGCACTCTCCGCCCGCGCGCCTTTCGCCATTGGCCACTGCTCCCGTCGCCGTCGTCAGCCGCATCCGAACTTCCGACGATCACACATTTCGCTTGTTTGTTTGTTGCTTTGATCTATTTACTCGTGGTTTGTTTTGACGTCACATCAGTCTACAAATAGCAATCTGACTTATATAGACCGATAGCTGACCGCGTCGGCGTTACGCGATTGCGGATAAAAGACCTGGTGGGCCGTCGCGTCTCCGGTTGGTGCGCAATAATCGCGCGGCGAGACCCACTTCATCGATGAAGGGTTCCACGTTCGCCGGCCACGAATGCACCACCAACTTGATATTCCTCCCACCAAAACTTCAAGCTCAACGTTCTCATTATCATCATCCACATGAAGTTGGATTCAAAACCTGCATCATACTCTTTGGACTCGGTGATATGCAGCCTCGCCTCGCCCTCGCCCTCATCCACGTTCCCCCGACCACACAGCCTCCAACAGCGACGTCAGACATTCAATGCTCCTACTTGACCCGACCGTCATGATGTGCGCCGCATACCTACGCCACGCGACTTTTAAACGAGGTTAATAATAATCTTCAAGCAATACACACTCATTGTCGGCGTTACACAGGTGATAAGACACTCTGATATCCCAAGCGCAAGCTAAATTCATCCGCCAAGCAGTCTAGCTACATACATGCAGTTCAACGCACAGCGCACATATCTATCCGCACCGTCGATGCTGTCGGTGAACCTAGACGCGGACGCAATGCTGTATTGATCCAACGCGGACTCCAGCACTGCCAAGTACAAGCTAAATTGGACGGTCGTTCACGAAGCCCGGCTAGGGGACGTCTCAAGTACCTTGCAGCTGGGTCCTCAACTCAGACTGCAAGTTGATCTCGGCAGCAGAAGTTGTCCCACCCAGACGGCATCCCGTGTCAAGTGAACGGCGTTGGACTGGTGCCGACGGCACTCTAGACAGGTCGCAGCTCTGTTTCGTGTCGAGGTTAGCAGTTACATGTAAGTGACCCCGACTCCGTCTACTTCTGCTCAATTGCTCTAGTTTTATAGGCCTACTTCACTGTTCTGCTTCAATTCATAATGCTCATTGATCAAGCTCAAGCTCGGCTCATAGCCTCTCGTGTGTGGTCTATCTCTCTACTCCCATATTAAGCTTCATGAGGCGATCCTCGCAAGCGAGGAGGTCTGCCTGTTTATGAGCGAGTATGACGGTCCATTTAGCCTCTAATTCGTTCTTTACCGGAGCTCGCACCGACTGGCGCAAAACGATACGATCCAAGTTTCAGCTTCGCCCACTCAACACAGCTACCCCGCCAACACTCAATCATCTCGTCGAGTCTCGACGTCGCACCCCCTCGGCCGATCGCTACGTCTGTGCTATTTTCTCTCTCTCGTTCAGCTGCTGCTGGTACCCGCCGATCAGTGTTTCGCTCTGCAGCGGCTGTCCAACCGGGGTCGTGCTCGGGCCCGACACCGTCGCCCCCAAACACGAAGCTTTCATTACTCGGCCGGGTCGGACGCAGATGACAGAAGCCGGTATCCCGAGTGTCCGAGTCGCTGTGTTGCTCTTGTTGAAAGGACAACCTACATTGTCTTAATTTCCCCCCAGTACCAGTACTTCCATGTCCCTGAAGCCCAAATACTTGCATGACCGGCCAACTTCCTTCTCATTCACCAACCCACTCGCTACTTAAAATAAATCTGTTGAGAGCTACAGGCTAAATAAACGGCGAAGTTCAGCCCTATCTGGTATCGCGTCTATACGGCGTGCGCTCCCGTCGTTCGATGTATGATCCCATTCCCCGTCCCGTCCCGTCCTTCGTTCTTCGTTCACAGATCGATATCGCCGTTTTCCGGGTTCTCTGGCGATGTCATTTTCAGGTCCCCGTCCCGTCACATCAGATTATTTTCAGTCCGTAGCTAGTTATTTTAGTCTTCCGGCCGGCTGGAGATTTTCTGGAGATGTCTCATCCAAAGGGCGCCGTCATATAGGTCCCCGTCCTGTGCCGACGTATGCACTTCGCGGGAAGTTATTTCGGTCCCTTCCGCATGCAAGTTATTTCGGTCCTCCCCGCATGAAAGTTATTTCGATCCTCCCCGCATACATCAGATGTTTATCGTTCTGTTCGAGTTCCCTCTTTTCACGCATATTCCCTATGTCGGAAAAATCCATTTTACCTGATCAGGACCTGACGCAACCTGACGGGAATATAAGCTCTGATCAGGTTGCATGGGAAAACCTATCAGGTCTGGTCAGGTTCTGGTCAGGTCGCATCAGGTTCCCCCCTCTACAACAATTTTCTTTTTCATGCATTACCTTTCTAAAGAGTGTGGGATGTGTTATTGATGTGTGGATGAACTCGAAAAATCGAAACAATCAACCCTGGGGACAAATTAGAGGATCCGTTATGACGAACCCGGTGTGCCGAACACAGTACATAACTCTGTTGGTGTCCTTCCAACATGAAACCACATATTTGAACATTCATTTATTAAAGAAACAGAAACTTTACGTTGTGTAGTTTGTAGAACCTGAACATTAAATAGTTAATTACAATCAGTAGAGCACTTGAAGAGGACTGCAAAGGACCTTCGAAAGAGGGTCAAAGCAGTTTTGACCACTGCAAGGAAATTGTCTGATCAGCACTTATCAGGTTCACAAGCTTTACGACCCGTGCCTTCGGCACGGCTGACTCGCTGGTGCTCGCGCCCGTACCTACGGCAGGGTCGACAGCTTGTTGGGGCTCTGCCCCAAACCCCGGAGGAAAAACAGTGAATTCCGAGTTTTGCTGTGTCACTCCAAATCAGAAATCTAAATTCCTAAATTCCGGGTTTTGTGAGACGTCACATCTCATAGATATTTTAGTACGTTGCTGTGTCACTCCAAATCAGAAATCTAAATTCCTAAATTCTGGGTTTTGTGAGACGTCACATCTCATAGATATTTTAGTACGGAACCCTCCGCAGTCCCTCCACACAGACTTGCTGTTCCCATTGAACAGGGGGGGGGACATGGAAGGTTTAGACAGGTTTACAAAGGCAGTGAGGCACCAAGATATATTTAAAACTGACTTTCAAGTAACTGAAAATTAAATGCAGGCCTGCTGTGGAATTGAGCCGCACCGGCAGCAACTGAACGTTGACACCCAGTTCAAGTATCACCCGGCAGGATCAGAATGAACAACGACGACATTCAAGATCTTCAACTGGGTTAAGCTCGTCGGGGCCAGGAAATGAAGTCGGGCTGGCTACAGCCACGGTTAACTATCTGGCAGTTGAAAAAACACTATCTGCCTGACCTGCAACCTGGACTTGCTTAGACTTGCTCAGCAGCGTTGAAAAAACACAGTTATTCCTTTCTCATGTTGGTGAGCATTGGAAGGGGTTACACAGAAGTCTTTTATCTTGAGTATGCTTGCAATTTATTATTTATACTGGATTGGTGAGAAAAATGAAATTACAAAGGAGGAACTGAGACTCGGAGATGGGATTGAAGAGACCACCGAGGAGATGATTGAGGAACAGCATAACTGCCAAATAAGCGCAGAAAAGATGCTGGGAAAGAGCCAAAGGCCTTGCGAAAATACTGTATTATTTCGTTCAATTCGACCGTCACGCGTCACGCACCCTCTGGTCGATGGCGAATATTGGTGCAGTGTCACGCGTCACTAAGGGGCTGGTCGAATGCAAAATCTGTCACGCAGGGTTCAAAATTGCGTTTTTTGGCCTCCGCCATGCAAAAAACCGAAATTTTTCGCTGTAGTGGTCGAAATTTTCGGTTTTCTCACGCGAAATTCAGCCTGTGGTCGGATGGTCGAATTGGTAAAAAGTGTCACGTGTCACACCCCAGATCGAATTGAACGAAATAATACAGTATTACAGCCGCATACAGCGTCCGAACCTATGTCGTCGGAAGCGGTGTGAGGAAGACGGAATATTAGAGGACTCAACTCGTTGAAACCGTCCATAGGTTCTGAGTTTCGCCGCAACACCCGGATTCCGAGTTTCCCCGTTTGCCGCGCATCACCCCAACTTTCCCAGCACGCTCATTTTCATGGGAAAAAATTACTAAGAGAGTAGCAGAAGAAATATTGAAGACCAATACCTGAGTGGAAGTGGGGAGGAAAGAGGAGAGAGCATTATCAGATGAATTGTGCGGCTGTTTGTACATATTAGGACATGCGGTTGACATGAGTAGTTCATTTCCGAGTTGCTCCGACCTATTCCGAGTCCGACCCGAGTCCGATCACCCCAACTCTCCCAGCACGCTCATTTTCATGTGACCTTCACGTGGTGGCTGTGTTCGTTGTCTCTTAATGTATAGGATCAGGCTGGTCAGGCCGGTCAGCCCTTATAATTCTTTTTTGACCCTGATCAGCCGCGGAAAAACCTGATGGTCTGACGAAACCTGACATGGCCTGACATGCCCATATCATCCAAATTCGATTTTTCCGACATACACATTGGTCAGTCCAATCGTTTATGGCGGTCAAAGTGCACATTAAATCAGCCGCAAATATATTTCACATGCCGCAAATATATTACGTGTTTTGATGCCAATGCCGCAAGTATTTGACCCTTTCGGTATCTCCGAAATACTTGCGGCATGAGTCGAAATGCCGCAAGTATTTTTCGAGGTCCCGCAACTTTTTTTCTCGGAGTGCCGCAACTTTTTTGTGCAAAAATGAGACTGATTTCGAAACATGCCAGGACCTCTCATATTGCCGTTTCCGGTTCTCTGTGCAATGTTACACCAAGTTTGAAGCTTGAACTACGGTTGGTGGGGTCAACAAAGGTATGTCTCCTCCTTCACCATCTTCAAATATCCTCTAACTTCCTTCCTTGGCTCCTTGTCTCTTCAACCCAAACACAGCCACATATGTAGGTATGTGTGCATGCTTCGGCTTATTGTCGTGTCTTGAAATGACTCAATATTTCTTGTACAGACCAGCTTCTATGTCTGAGCCAAGCCCAGGGACTGGCGAGTTCAGGCTCGATTTAATTTCAGTGCCAGGTACACACATCATATTCACTTCATGTTGTTACAAGTAAGTACTGACACTGGTTTATTGTTACTACAGCTATATCAGTAAGTCTCATTGTACTGTACTATTAAGTTCAATTCGACATGGGGTGTGACCCGTGACGATTTGAACCAAATTCGACAGCCGACAACTGGCCGCGGTGACCGTGACCGACGGCCAAAATTCGACATTTTCAACACAAAAATGTGCAAAAAACAGTACTTTCAGGTGAGCCGTCGAGGGTGTCACGGTGGTCCAATTCGACAACCGCCCCCAGTGACCCGTGACACAGACCAAAATTCGACACCGACAAGGGTCCCTGTGACCCGTGACTGTCAAATTGAACTTAATAGTACAGTATCGTGGTCTTCAACTGTTGTATCGATTTTTAATCGGTAAATCTTTGATCATCGCGCCGTCATCAAGTATGTACTTCACCGTCATATTTCAACTTCCAACTCTGCATCTCCCTCCCGGCACACTGTCTTAAGATATACACTGTCTTAAATCCGGAGGTATGCAATCCGCTTCACGTCGCCCTGCCCCCACCATACTGACCCCATCTGCATGACTATTAGAGTGATGATTGTCTGTTGAGTTCAAGTTCATGCAGATTGAATCGTGGTTCGATAAAGGTCCCTCACATCTCCTCCAATTCAATCTTGAATCAGCTCAATTTTGAATGGCTTCAATTTGAAGACTGCGGTGGATCTCTATCTGCTCCAGACCTTTATTCAGTTCAATTCGTGTGGATCAGTATGCTACAGGTATCCGCACGCGAACTGTAACTGCTCGCTGTGTAAATCAGGGTTCCTTCGTTGCTCCGAAGCCTTGAACTATTTGGTAGGCACACATATGTTCGTTATATTCACTTTGAAGGGTTGATTGACTAATCTAAATTACACTTCCCGTTCGATGGCATGAGGAACTCTACGCTCCTTCACACTTGAATTTTTAATGTGTCATTGCCAGAACTTGACATGATTGTCTTCGACGCGGGTCTGTAAGCAATGCTGTCTGCAACGCGGAGACTGGCCGACATGACACCGATATATAAGCACTCATGGCTCAAGTAAATTGAATTGGCACAGTTGATTCTATTCATGAGCCCACCAATCTACAACTGACGCTCACGAGTCCGCTGATTCTACGCGATTTAGCTACGTGCCGATCTCGACTCTGCTGGATTCACGCTGAGCGCGTGTCCGCAGGCCAGGGCGAGTTCACCCCTCGTGTGGGATACGGACGTGTCGTCGAAATTGGTTGAGGTACTGGCGGCCTGGCCGGGAGTCAGGACTTTATGGGTTGACGGGATGCGATGGCTCAGTGTGTGTCCAGACATGATAGACGCCGTGCCACCGTGGTCCACCATTCAACGATCAAACTTGAACGTAACCTCAGGGAGAGCCGATAACGCCGATACCGGCAATTTGAGGGGCCCTAGCAGATCTCGAAATCAGTCTCATTTTTGCACCAAAAAGTTGCGGCACTCCGAGAAAAAAAGTTGCGGGACCTCGAAAAATACTTGCGGCATTTCGACTCATGCCGCAAGTATTTCGGAGATACCGAAAGGGTCAAATACTTGCGGCATTGGCATCAAAACACGTAATATATTTGCGGCAAGTGAAATATATTTGCGGCTGATTTAATGTGCACTTTGACCGCCATAATCGTTTTCTCGCAGGCTGAGTCGGGATTCACAAAATCAGCACCTCAGATATAATTGAAGCACTTGCTTATTTTCGCACCACGGCCAATACCGTTGATTCGCGCCGATCTATCCGCCAGCTCCCTCATTCACCGCATGCGCAGTTCTTTCCGAGATATTCTTGCAACCCACATGCGAGTTTGATTATTTAAAGCGTCTGCTTATTTTCGCGCCACCGCCGTCGGGGAATTTAACTCTCCCAAGCTGCGTCAGTGGCAAGCGTGTGCACTCTCCAGCTCCATCACTCGTTATTCTTGCATCTCCCGACTAGACCCGCTCGCTGTTTTTGCGTGCAAGTAAATACATTCTAATATTAATTCCTCAGCCCGGCGGAAACCGGTCGCTCTTTTGATATTTTTTGAGAACGAAGATTCCGCTCGCGACCATGAAATTTCTTAAGAGCCCAAAAGCTCGCGCTGCCTGAATCGAATTGAATCGATCGGGCCCGGGGAGACGCGAAAGGACGCGATGCGACACACCGAGGCGACGCCACACATAATCATTACCATTCTCAGGATCAACCGCGTATTAGGTATTGCGTACGGAATGCGCTCTCATTCTTATCATTCTCAGCTTCTGTGTCAATGTGGTTGAAATTCGCCAGATTGTTGAACAAAATATAGCGACGTTTTACTTTCTTGTTCTGAATAGTCGCCCCCGCATATCAGACCCATTTACAACAGGCCCACTGACCTCTTGACTGACCTGTAAAATCCAAGTAAAATCCACAAAGAGTCTCGATGTGTTATGATGTGTTATTCTTGGGGGGTTGCGCCAAACAGAGCCATTCGTTTCTCTTCTTTCCGTCAATTTAGAGGCGCCCAAGAGGCGCCTATGTACGCTTTCTTCTTTTCTCTTTCCCGATTACTTACGGACCGGAGCCCATCCGATAGCGATATCTGGCGAAGTTTTGGATCCACACATTCTACCCTCCTATGCCAGAACTGGATCCTCCACTGGCACTGCCGACTTGCCTCCAGGTTCCAGAATCCTTCATGAGTGGAACTGTTTCCTGCCCAGGGCTTCCGGACGAATTATGGCACAGCATCATTGATTACTTTTCCACCGGTAGCTTTGGCTGGCAATACGAGCCACTATGGCCAAGAGTCATTCCGGACTTGAAGGCTTGTTCCCTGGTTTCCCGCGCGTTCAGATACCCTGCTCAATCGCTTCTGTTCCGCCACATCCAACTGACTGATGTCGGTCTCACCATATGTTGCGCCTTGAAACGAATACTGGAGGAAGCACCTCACCTCGGTGCTCACATTCTTAGCCTTGCAATCCCACTGGACCCAGAAATAATGTCCCTGGTTATCGAAATGAGGCTTCCGCGATTACGCGATGTTGCAATTCACGGCCCCAGAGGACGCATCGACGACTCACAGCTGAGCCTCCTACAGGCTGTTCTGTCCCAGGACTCCATTCACCACGCGCATCTGATTCGCTTCTGCAGCATCTCCCGCCACCTTTTCTTCGGCATGTTCGCGAAGTGTAGCCCCAACCTCCAGGGCATCCACTTTCAACACTGCAGCGCACTCAGGGAACCTTCGGTCGATTCCCCTTCAGTGCCGTCCCGTATCACAACCCTCACGCATCTCACCGCGCAATTCTCACACACGATTGCTAAACGTCTGGTGTACCACGGAAGTCCATTTGATCTCTCTCAGATCACGTATGTCGAGATCTGGGGGACCGAGTGTGAGGAGGGAACCAGGATCTTGGAGCGTGCGCGTGAAACACTAAAGCGCATTCACTATCTCACTGGTACGTCTTTCTATCGCTTGTCCAATCCATGTTTTCATTGATAATAATGGAATCCTTAGCTTTCCGTTTCCCGGCCTCCAGCGACGTCCTGACCCTGAATATCCATCAGTTCCCCGGCATCACACACCTTGAACTCGGTATCCCACAGCTCGCCCATATCACCCATTTTCTCTCCCCTTTGGCATCACTTCCCGCACCCCACGCCGTGGAGTATATCGTGTTGGTCCTCGTGGATGCGAGCCCGGACATGGCGTGGGAAGACGTAGATGAACAGCAAATGCACCAATTCGACGCTTGGTTCGCAGCGTTACGGTTCCCTGCCTTACGGATGGTGGAGATGCGGTGCCTTGTGTCTGCGAAAATTGGCGATGCCGAATGCGACGACGAAGTCCCTGATGCCGACACAACGCAAGGACGAATGAGCGCCGAGTCATTCCCTGTATTAAATTCAAAGGGGATGGTGTTGTTCAGTGCGTATGTGTAACACCAAATATTTATTGTCGGTTCCCGATTTCAAGGATTCGCTGATAATGAGAGATGTACTTTGATAATCCAGTTCAAATTCATCACCAATTCGACCGATTTCGTTGCCGATCCAGTTCCCACCGCCAATCCAGTTCCATCGGGATCCAGCCAGTCGAGTCGTCGTCTCCACTCCTTAATCAGCGGCCCAGATCCGAACTCTACTTCTTTCCCACTGATATTCCATTTTGCAAACGATACATAATCCTACCTCCAAGTCCAAAGCAATTCACGACATCCCAAGAACTGAAATATATTCTGGCAATCCTTGCATCCCTCGAGATTATTCTCTAAGGTTGCCGCAAAAGCACCCCTTGTTCGCAGTAAGTCTGACCAGAGACAACTTGTTCGTTCCCAGCCACTGCGGGTTTACCGCTTCTCAGACGGATCCACAACTTTGGTTTAATATTCCGCCATATCGCTTCCGTCGTCGGCGCCTCTACGGCTCCGAGGTAGGTTACAACCATTAGCTATGTTGTAACTTGTGTGGACCCGAGGACCAATTGGTGCGCACTACACTTTCCGGCTCCGGAAACCTTTTCAAGTTCCTTTTGGGTTCAAGTGAGAATGGTTGAGAGTGCATCAGGATTACTTACGACCGCCGATCAGAGCTGAAGGATCACATTATGCACCACCCTGAGTGTCACGAAGCAGCGTCGATCGAAAGTTCAACCGCGATACAGTAAGGCAGAACCCAGCAGATTTCGACGTGTCGCTTGTCTCAATTTGCGCCGCCTTTTGTACAGATATCCTGCACCTTCGGATGGTCGTGAAGATCTTACCTTTCTTCGAGCCATCATCATGGGAATCCACTTTATTATCCCTATCGCCTCCGACGTTCGATCTCTGGGGAACGACAGTCTCCGAACTTGTGCCTGGTGCCGGGGAGACAATGAAGACTAGTGAGATGGTAGGAAACTGGTTTCTTGAATTTGTTTGGGTTCTAACGTATCTTTGGACACAGGAAATGATAACGGCAGATATAAGAAGATCGAAGATATTGTTGATTAAGAGCGGGTTAAATTGGTCGATTGTCTCTTTGTCCTGTTCAATTCTTCTGCTCGTCTGCTATTCTGAAGTTATGTTGATTTATATTTGCCCGCAACACACCAGAAAATACGACACTTTCAAATTCAGGGTATGGATGCCTCAGATAGAAGACCTTCTGGACTTGCAACGGGAATCATGTTCTCAGCTCGATTCCCGTTTGTAGTCTGCCGTGAATCCTTGCGGATGGGATTCTCTTGGTTCAAAAATATCTCTTGTCACTGAGGCAAAACTTGAGTCCAACCCATCAAACACTGGATTGCTCGGGGTACCGAGGAAGCTCGGTATGCCATAATCATTAATGACCATTCCCTTTCCTGGAATTTTTCATTCGCCGGAATCCGACTAACACGTGGTGTATTGGCCGAAATTGACAAGATGTCATTCTGAAATAATGTTCATCTATGAGTCAATGAATATAGTAGATATTGGCCGAATATTTCTCGGAGCAAGCTCGGAGGGACCTGAAATTGGACATATTTTCGAGGCGTCCGAGATAATCGGAGCGCATCATGGATTTCAAACTCCGACATCTTATCCCTGACCTTCATGTCGCCCGACAGTGAACCACTCGTTCTACTTTGTTCCTCCACCGTCTACCACTGTACTTTGCAAGCCTCTTCTCGTATATCCCATGGGGTCACACCCCAGCTTCTGTGTCCCCTGTGCTAAAATTGACCTGACAACAGGCGTCTGCAAAGAGGACCTATACGACGCGTAAGACGCGACTCTCGCATCATGAAAGCATCCAGAAATCATCCCGAGGCTTTAATATCTTGACCAGATGTCAGAGCTCAACCACGGGCGGTTCAAATCGGTCTAACGCCCGTTCCCAATATGTATAAGAGATGCTGCGACGCGCTGGGCTGCACCAGCAAATAGTATGTGGTTACTTTGAACTTGCCTGATCGCAAATCACATTCCAGAATACTTAAGGGTGTCCTGCGTATGTGTGTGGAATGGGTGCGGATCCTCGCCACAAACTTCTTAGAGTTGGCTTTATAGATCACGGTGATAGGACCAGGCTCGAAGTGAGTCGAAGACAATTCTTTTGAAAGGGAGACTCTTGACTTCCCCGTGGTATGTTTTAATTGGCTTCGACCTTGCTTGTACTTGCGTCCACTCCCCTCCCCCGGTGCTGCTCTTCCCCAAATCGCTGCTACTATGATCTTCGTATCCTGAACGCTCTACTTCCATGTCTACCTCTACTTATAATCATTTCCCTATTTCTGATTCGTGTTCCAATCATCCCAATTTATCCTTTCTGTTTTATCTCGATTCCTCTGGCATTTATCGCCATTCACTGTAATAGACAACTTACGCACCGCTCGATGGGTGGGTATTTCCCTTCTTCTTTCACGGCCCGTCCAGCCGGTTCTTGATCATGTACATCCTCAACTCCTCCCCATCCTTCTTCTTTATCCACTCCTCCAATTTTTCTGTTTCCTCCTTCCCCCATCTGTTCCATTGGCATTCTAGTACGTGGTCTCTATACTTGATTCCCCCCGTTTCCTTCTCTTTCGAAGATTTCCATCGATACTGACTCGAGCATAGATCCACAACCTCCGATGTGCACGCGCTCACAGACACAACATCTGGGGAGGGTATGTGGGAAGGGGTTAAACACGTTGATCGCAATCGATGCGTGACCGTGTCAACACGGCACGTGTCTGTTTGGTGACGTCGACGCAGTCGACTGCACAAACATCTCCTACTTACTCCATGCCCGCCACCTCAGAAACGACCTCCCTCCTCCCTAACGGAAGCGGGTCTCATTCCAGTCCCACATTTGCCCACCGCGTCAAGACCCTCATTGCAGCGGAAGGAGAACCATCTTGGGGCGCTTCCTTCCGATTCTTTCTTTTTGGCTCCTACCTCAACCTATTCCTCATATTCGTGCCTTTGAGCGTAATATCGCACTTCCTGAATCTTGATGCCGCTCTCCGCTTTTCTTTTAGCTTCATCGCCATTATTCCATTGGCAAAGGTGCGCACAGCAATCGTGTGGGGGAAATTTTCACTGACGATAGCTCCACTAGCTGCTCGGGGAAGCAACAGAACAGATGTCTGCTAAGCTAGGACAAACCCTGGCTGGCCTGCTCAACGCCTCTTTTGGCAACGCTGTCGAAATAATCGTCGGTATTGCTGCTCTGCTTCAAGGTCGCCTTGTCTCATCATTCGGGTGTATGTAATCTGAATTTCAAGTCCACTAGGTGAACTCCGGATTGTGCAAACCTCGGTATGGCGAGCCACTCCTTCTCGTCCAGCTTTTAACGGCTGTATGTTCCCAGATGCTAGGCTCCATCCTCTCGAATTTGCTTTTGGTTCTCGGCTGCTCCTTTCTTGCAGGTAATTCGGCCCCTATATTCTTCTTCACAAGTCACAATTCGTCGGGTAGCTGGATTCAAATTCAAGGAGAGTGATTTCCAAGTCACTGCTGCACAAGCGTGAGTAGATTCAAATCATTTTACGGCTTCTCTTACAAAAATGTCCGTCAGTTCAAGCTCTGTGCGATCACTTCTTCAACCGCCTGCCAATTCTTCAGCTGACTTCAAGCCTACTTACTCAGCTTATGACCTTGGCTTGCATCAGTGCGTTTTCCCGAGTTTCATGAGAATTCGCCTCTTAACACCCCGAAAGCACTCGTCATACCGGCAGCGTATCACAGCACCATGATGCCGTCAGACGGTGCGATAAACGACTTGACAGCAATTGCCTTTTCGTTAACACCGGTGTATGTATGTAGACCAGCCTGGTCTATTGGTCATTTCAAGAGGAACGGCGCTTCTTCTCCTGGGCGTCTATGTGGCGTATCTTTGCTTCCAAGTTAGTTTGCCCGTCAACTGAGATTTTCACGCTGACATCAAATTCTAGTTGAAAACGCACGCATATCTGTTCAAGGCCGAAGACCAAGAGCCCGAAGAGGCTAAAATGAGCGTCGTTGCAGCCGGAGTTGCGTAAGCACATGTTATTCTCCGAATACAATTCGTTTTGCTTGATCTCCGCACATACTGTAGATTGCTGATAACCACCGTGGTGACCTCGTTTTGCGCTGATTACCGTGAGTTTTTTTTTTCGAGCTACCACTTAAAGCCTCGATATCTTTGTTTTTGGCTGACTGTTATTTTGCAGTGGTCGCTTCCATCGAAGAAACCGCCGAGCGGTATTCCATCCCCAAGCCCTTCATTGGGTTGATCCTGTTGCCCATCGTCGTGAGCACCCATCCTTGTTTGATTCCTCCGTGCGTATAGTAAGCATACTTACCTCGATCAGGCGAACGCAGCGGAGCACGTCACATCCGTCTGGATGGCTATGAAAGGGCGGATGGAGGTCCGTGCACCACTCTTTTATTCCTCCTCATCCATCCTTGCTCTCAATTTATACTCGCTCCTTCCTAGTTGACAATCGGTATCTGCGTCGGCAGTTCGATCGTGAGTTTCCCTCCGCGCAGTCGATCTTTGGTAGCATCAATCTAACCGCACTATATAGCAAATCGCCACATTCGTCGTGCCGCTCCTCGTCATCGTTGGCTGGATGTAAGACAAACAGACACCCAAACAAATCTGTTGCTGACTGACTGATGTTGTTTGGTTGCAGTGCTGATCACGAATTGACCTTGTTCTTCGCCAATTTCGAGGTGGGTTTTGGTTGACAACCAGATTTCGCCTCCTTTCCTTCTTTACTTCCATGCAAAATAAATAACATGACTGACGGCGGATGCAGACAATCGTTCTCTTCGTCTCCGTCTTCCTCGTCAACACCCTCATCCAGTAAGTGGAATCCGCATCCGCTTAATTCAATTCCGTTTCTTTTCTATTGCTGATTTGGTTTGGTTTTATGTAGAGACGGAAAGTCCAACTACATGGAAGGACTGATGTATGTTGTGTTCCATCCTGCTTGAGTTTATTTTACGTTGGATTGATTACTTACCCCTCTGCAGGCTCGTCACATTATATCTCGTCATCGCCATTGCTTGTACGCTTGCTTCCCTCGTCTCCCTCCCTCCCTCTTCCTTCTTTTCAATTCAATTCAATACAAAAACCAACTTATCTGCTGTCTAGTCTGGGTCACCAAATAAACGGAATTACCCGGCGTGGCTCCGTTCTGAATGCGCTCTCGCCCATATACGGACTCAGTGAGACTGTTTGTAGTTCTGTAGCTGCGCCTACTGGGGCGATGTTGAGCCAGCCCCTTTCTCGATTTATATACGTATTTTGGAATCTGTGTAGGGTAAAGGTTACCGAAATGGGATTACGAGCTGAGCAGCTGACATTTAATGACGAGGAGTTTTGGCCAATGTGTAACATTTGCTGCCAGAGGTTGCGAAACCCACGCCGAGGCAGCTGATTAGTTGACATCACCCCAAGTGCCCACGGTTGAACTATAATGAGCAACTCCGTATACCCTACTACTACTAGCACACTGCGTCAATGATGATTGATCACTACCGCAGTTCACCCACCACGCAAGATTCTGGTCTTGTCGTCGCATTATTCTCCCGCAGCGGCTGACGGCAATCAGCCAGGGAACCCAGCGAAGGATTTTAGACGTTTAAAATCTGTATCGACAGCTGCAAACATGATCAATTATTGCTTGGTTGAACTTTTCTGATCGCAACAGTTCAACCATGATTGTTCACTTGTCGCCTTCCTCTCCCGCCAAAAAAAAAAACCTCTCTCCCAAGTCCTTCTCCGCGGTTTTCCATCGTCTCTCAACCCCCTACAAAGGCCGTCTGCTCCGTTTTTCGCCCGAGATGCCCGGCGGCGACCAGATTGAAAGCCCGGTCAAAGCGAGGGTCGAAATTATATTCACGGCGGGGATTTGCTGTACATTCCAAGTGCTGCATTCATAGTTGCTGGGCTAACGAGGACACTCCGATTTTTCCGAGTGACTGGCAAAGAATCTGGGGACACAAGACGCGCCGCAAAACTCGACCGGCATGCAAAGTAGAGGCCGCTTGAAAAAACCTGCTATCTAACCCATAGACCGGCCCTAAAGAGGGTGAAATTTCGCGTTCATTTCTTAATGCAGTCACAAGCTTGTTGCAATAGAAATTAGGAGAGGCAAGGAAGGTTGTATTGGCGTGCTATACACAAGTACTACTCGTCCGTATTGACTACCGACTACTGAGCGGGGAACTTGAGGAATGGGTCAGGAATTCAAAGGCATGGAAGGGCTGGTTCGAGGCACATTTAGATATCGGCCGAGATGCCCGAGTACACTGGTGAAACTGACAATAAGTGGACTTTGATGGGTTTTGCAGGAAATAGATGGATTCGAGCGCAAAGAAGACTTCCCTGGGCCGAAGACCTGAATTTCGGGGTACGTAGCCTAGAATCCCAAGCCAGGGCAAAACCTCATTATGCTTAGAAATGGGAACATGTTTGAACTCGACACGACTAACACGGGACTCACCCCAAATGTCGTGGTGCTCCGGAGAAACGCAAAAACTGAGGGTGCATCATGGGGTTCTCGGTTCGATAGTGAAAGAGACAGAAACACGGGTAATGAGCTGCAAAGCCAATTTTTTGAGAGAGGTTGGAAGTTGAAGAAATCACTCACTGACGCCGTAACCCCTCCAACGGGACCGCCGAAAATCGAGTTTTAGAAAGCTTGCACTGCGCAGCAAGTCAGGGTACACGTGCGCAATTGAAGAAGGGAAACCAAGGGAATGATGGCAACGTGAAAGGAAAATGGGATTTTAACCCCACTCAGCGGGACAAGATGTATAGCTTAATCGATCTCGGCGCCGCTGTACGACAGCTGCGCGGGGTACAGGACACACTGGGTAGCGCGGGAACTGAAAGGCAATGCCGTGTTGGCCTCCGACAGCAAAAATCTGAAAAAAGGGGCTTCAGAATGGCGTCAAACACAACGAAAATGGGACCGTAAAGGCAAAAAAAACCTTTGCTCGCGGGATTTTGATACGTCATGTAAACGATGTCGCGGCGGCTGTACTGGGCACAGGACTCATGGGAGAGCGTGGAGACTCGGCACATTAAAAGTCCACGCCGTGTTGGCCTCCGGCGGTGAAACTTCCGAAGAAAAAGGGGTGAAAATGACAGCACACCGGCGAAAAATCCCTGCTCGCGGGATTTCAAAACATCGTGGAATCGCATATGCCGCCGCTACGCGGTGGCTCGCGGGTAGGCGGCATCCCGTTATTTGGGTACGTGTTGCTTTGAAGTCGTAGCGGGGCGTTGGCCTCCGGCAGCAAAAAATACTGAAAAAATGGTCTCACATAACGTCAAAATCCAAATCCAAATGCGGACGCACACGAGATTTCAGCACCGCTCGTGGGATTTTGATACATCGTGTAATCGCTTCCGCCGCCGCTCCGCGGCAGCTCGCAGGCGCCAGGGATACGCCAACATTTAAGTGGATACGGTGCTTTGAAGTCGTAGCGGGGTGTTGGCCTCTGGCGGCAAAAATTCTGAAGAAAAAATGGTTCAGAAAGCCGGCAAACCAAACAGAATAAAATCATCATGCACGTGCGAAAAGGTGCTCGCAGGAACTCGGATATCGTGTATTCACATTGGCCGCCGCTGCGCGGCGGCTCGCGGTTGGGCGAGATACGAAAACGACGAGGTGAACGCGCTCCATTGTACTTATAGTGGCGTGTTGGCCTCTGGCGGCAAAATTTCTGAAAGAAAAGTTTCAGCGTGGTCGCAAAAATGGAGTTCTAAATGGGGATGCACCTGAAATGTATCCCGGCTCACGGGGCGTCGATAGATATAGTACTCGAGGTCACCGCCGCGCAGCAACGGCTTCGCGTAGCAGGGAGTACAAGGAATTGTGCCTATATATCTGATTGCAAGGCCTCCGGCGGCTTTTCGGGGGGAAAATGAGGCTCAAATTGCCATCGAAACAAACCGAAGACGAGTACACACCTCAATTCTTGTCCCCCGCTCGTGGGACGTCGACACATATAGTAATCAAAGTCTTCGCCGCTATGCCACGACAACGGAATTCGGTGAATGACGAGCGAGGGTGAAAAATCCCGTCAAGATGCCAACAAAAAAAAAAAGCGAAAATGGAGAGGCACCTGAAATTTTCACCGGCTTGCGGGACGTTGATATATATATAGTATTCGATGTTACCACCGCCGCTACGGGGCGGCAGACAGTGCGTGACGGCGTGAAGGCAGGCGAGCACGGCCCATTGTGAATATAGCAGGGTATTGGCCTCTGGTGGCAAAATTCCTGATGAAAAGACGTCACAAAAGCATCAAAATCAAAGAAAACTGAGGACGGACGTTAATCTGCATGTCCTTCCCGGGCGTTGATATGTGCTGTCAATGTGGCGCTGGCACTGCTGTGCGGCGGCTCGGACAGGCGGCTGGATATGGAGCATTGTGCTCACCGGGAGTTCTCGCAGAAAGCTGGAAGTGGGAGAGGGTGTGGCAGCGATGGTGGTGCGGAATGAAGAGAGGTGGAGGCTTACCGGATATGTACCTAGGCAACCAAATATGCGAGGCTGAGAAATATGATCAGAAAACTTTACCGAGACATAAATGATCGGCCACCGCTCTGCACCGGCCGCAGGATGCCGCAAGAGATGTGTATGTAAACAGTGGAAATGAGATGCACTGCCCATAAATAATGCGGTCCTCGCACGTCGCAGATTCCTTCGATGAAAAATCCGCAGCACGTCTGCGCAAAACCTGAATTGAGAATTTTTGGCTCCCACGAAAAAGATTCTCAAGGGGTGTGGCCGGCAGATTGGGCGGCATGACCACAAGGCCATACCAGAATCTTTGAAATCGCGCGAAAAGCTCCACTATCAATATTCGAGATCCCCATTCAGGCCGCAAAAATGATAATAAATTGATCACTTACAGTTTGCAGGCGTGACTATATATAGGCCGGCAAGTCGCAGAGTACACGCCAAAGTAAAGCATACTAATGACTGGATGGGCGCGCAGAATCTGCAAAATTCATCTATCCCCGTAGAAAATTTGGTCCGAGCTCGGAATATTTATTATTTTGGCGGGAAAATCCAGCGGCAGAATAACGTATGAGAGACAGAGGATTGAATGGGGGTGGCTACCTAGACACCAAGGCACCGCAACGGGCTCGGCAAACGCAGTCCGCCGGTCATTTTCGTTTGTTGACATGAAAATTGAGAAAGAAAGAGCTGATGACGTGTTTTCAAACAAGCACAAATTTAGTTCGTCCTCACATCTGTATTAGGAAGGCACCAAGACTTGCTCTTGATCTCCATGTCCGCTTTCCCTCCTCGCTCTCCCTCTGCTTCCCTTGCTCTCAAAGTTGACCCAGCGTAAGAATGGACTCGGGCGGACCTATCTGGCGCGTATCAAGGCCTCAGGGACGACGGAACACCGGCAAATGTGTTTGCACGCATTTTCCCGAAAACCGGGTCTAGATGCCCACTGCCGAAGCCGCATCACGCCATGTGATGCGGATCTGTTGTGTTGGAAACGGACAGCTCACGCGCAGGTTTCCTGGAGCGATTCAGGCGGAAATGCGGTCGGAATCATTATGGTGCATTTTCACGTTGTCTCGGCTATCCCCAACTCCCTGATCACCCTCCACTCACTTATTCTACCTAAGGAGCTTTGAATCCATTTTATGCTTGCGTTCGCAAAGTTTTGGGGCCCTAACCCAATGAAATAGGCTCGAATTCGCGCTTTTGCGAAAACACAATATTTGCACATACAATGGGCACCGGCGGACTTCGGATAAATTTGACAGCGGATATTTAATGGACGCGGCTCTCCTGACTTCCGGTGCGGTGCGTGGCTCTTTCTCGCACGACTTCACGCACTTGCGAATATTTCCAGATTTTGTGCTCCTCCGCTACCCCCTTCTGCAACCCTCCTGTGTCACCTCTCCAAGGCTAACTACTCCCATTGCATGAATTTATGTTATTTTTAATTTGAGTCCCTTCAACCGGCCACTACGGCCTCAAACCAATTCCTCAAAATCAATGCAAGACTCGAACATCAGTCCGAATCTGGCGACTCTTCGAGATCTCGGCTAAATATGGCGCCAAATTTCTTCCCATGCTTTTTATCTCCACGTGTCCCGTTGCCAGACGGCTGCGCGGGGTGGCATAGTGCGTATTCCGCGTTTACACCACTTTTCGCATCCTGCGACCATCCCAGATCTCCGGATCTCATGTGAGTGATTTGTTATCACCCACAGCTTACTCTCACACGGCTGGCTTGGCCCGCACGGCTGCACGGATACACGGATGCGCTGGGGGTATATATACTGCGACCTCGGGCCACGCAGGTAAGCCCCCATCATCTTTCCTTCCTTTCCTTCCTTTTTGTTTGTCGTTCCCTCCGGTTATCCCATTCAATTCTATTTCTTCCTTGCTGCGCTCGCTTTCTCCCTTGCTCACGTCTTTGAATTTCGCGTCGTTCACTGGTTGAATTTCGCGTTTTTGATTTGCGTGATTTGGCATTTCATTTTCATGATTTGGCATTGCATTCATCTCTGCTCATTTCATGCATGCTCACATGCATACATGGCTCGTGCTCTCTCTCAGCGCTGTGCTAGCCGGTCGCATTTTGGAAGTATTTCTCCACGTTGGAGGTGCCTCGCTCCACTTCCTCTGATCTCGTTTTGACTTGGTTCTCCTCTATTCGATTCCGAACTGCTTGCTTTGGGCTTTGCCCCTTGCAATCAATCGCTCCTCGCGTGTTCGACTTTAAATCAATTTCTCTCGGTCTCGTCACTACATTTTGCGCCGTTTCGATTGCTCAGCATTCAATCTGGTTTCGATTCCTCATCGGAACCTGTTTGCTTCGCGCCTGGTTCCAATTTGGTTCCGAACTGCGTACTTCGCGCTCTGCTCGTTGCTATTCTCCTACGACTCGCTTCAATTTTAATTCTCTGCTCAATTTCTTCTGCTTACTTGCCGTGACCTCAATTTCGTTGGACTCGGTCCGGGCCGCCGGTTCAATTGCTTTCATGTTTTGGGTTCATATCCATTCGGGTCCCTCTGCATCGTGCAAACTCCATTTCTGCCGCTTGGCTTCGTTTTGATTTCCTATCCTTTGGATAGGATTGCTTCGATCCACTTGGACTCTTCAATTCGTTCATTCGGAATCGGATCTGTTTTCTCCGAGTCAATCCGCGCTTCATTCGGAATCAGACTCTTCTGATTCCCATTTCGTTGCAACTTCTGCTTACCTTGGCTCAATTCACACGTCCTACTTGGAGGTTCTGGTCGCCCGGGGACTGTCTGCTCATTTCGCGATCGTATGCTTCGTGCTCTTGTGGTGCTCATGACACTGCGCATCCGATACGCTCCCAGGTCTTCCCCTTGCTCTCGAATTTACGTGTTTCAGTCGGTCGCATAGTCTCTTCGGTCGCATTGCATCCGATTGGATTGCATCTGCTGCTCACTTTGCTTCCAGCTCCTCCCAGCGACGATGACGATAACGGGCACTCGCAGATTGGGTGAGTTCATCCGACTTTTCATTCCATACTAACTTGGTTATCCGCAGGTCTCTATTGCGCGCAATTCCCATCTCAATCGCCACCGATTCTCCACGCGACTCTTCCTCCTGCAAATCGACGCCATTCTTCCCCGCCAATCGACACATCGAAGTCCTGCGAATCGACGCATTGAAACCGTCCGAATCGACGTGAAACTACGCCGATTACGTGTTCCACTCGCCTGGTATTGAAAGATGTTCAGGTAAGGCTTCGATTCGTTAATTATGCGCGTTTTGACTCACTTGTTTGCAGCTGATCAACCCACGCGACCCCCGCCAATCGACTTGATTCGGCGCACACGGCGATGCGACTCGGTGACCGAGATTCGACCCAGAACACGCCCCGGTGCGATTCGATTCGAACGACGCGGGACGCGCGACTCCGCTCCCCGAGACTCGCGCGATGCGAAGGCGGCTCGGAAAGACACGATGCTGCCGCTCGCTCGGATGGCGCCGCGCGATGCACCGAGGAGAACCTACGACTGGATGCGGACGAGGCGCGCATCACATAGCGGGGCGGCGCGGATGTATTCCGTTTGGCAGCGAATGATTCAATGAGATGTGCGAGAGCGCGCGGAGGCTGATGCTCGGGACGTGGCGCAGCGAGCGGAGACAAGAGCTCCTGTGGTGACGTATCGTCGCGTTCTGTGCTTGTGCTTTGCGTCGTTTGTGGTGCGCCCGAGCCGTTTTTGGTGGGTATGCGGCCGCTCCCGTACAAGCCGAACGCGCGGGGAATGCGCCGGCGTCGCTGGGGTGCGCCGGATGCGGAGTGTGGTGCGCCAACGAGCGGAGCCCAGTTGTGGGGTGCAGGACTTTGGCAGAGACAGGACGGCGTAGGCGAGGGGGTGTTGACTTGAGACCTGTATTGTACCCACACCGAACTAATGCAGCAAATAAGTAGAGTAAGATGAGAGAGAGTGCGGGGCACGCACTGGCAACAGTCGTTCTCACACGGGCACTGCGGCTTTGAGATGTAAGAGGGCGGGACGAGTGCGTTGGCGAAAGTCTGGTGAGAGCCGTTCACGCGCCGGCGGTTATGGGTGCGGCCCGGGAGTACTGTGGCGGGCTTGAAGGGCGGGGACGGAGGCGTATGCATGCGCCAACGCGTCGATGCATTTCCTGGGATGCGTGCAGTGCGCCGTACGCGATGGGCTAGTAGAGCTTGTAAGCAGTTTTGTGTGGCGTGGGCGTTGAGTCGAGTGGCGAGGTTACTAAGTAAGCAGCGAGCAAAGGCGGGAGAGCGGAGGTGATCACATCAATGACGTCGACGCCTTGTCGACGCCTCCTACTTACTCCATGCCCGCCCCCTCAGAAACGACCTCCCTCCTCCCTAACGGGAGCGGATCACATTCCAGGCCCGCCCTTTCCCATCAAAACTCTCATTGCAGCGGAAGGAGAACCATTTTGGGGTGCTTCCTTCCGATTCTTTCTCTTTGGCTCTTACCTCAACCTATTCCTCATATTCGTGCCTTTGAGCGTAATATCGCACTTCCTGAATCTTGATGCCGCTCTCCGCTTTTCTTTCAGCTTCGTCGCCATTATTCCATTGGCAAAGGTGCGCACAGCAATCGTGTGGGGGAAATTTTCACTGACGATAGCTCCACTAGCTGCTCGGGGAAGCAACGGAACAGATGTCTGCTAAGCTAGGACAAACCCTGGCTGGCCTGCTTAACGCCTCTTTTGGCAACGCTGTCGAAATAATCGTCGGTATTGCTGCTCTGCTTCAAGGTCGCCTTGTCTCATCATTCGGGTGTATGTAATCTGAATTACAAGTCCACTAGGTGAACTCCGGATTGTGCAAACCTCGGTATGGCGAGCCACTCCTTCTCGTCCAGCTTTTAACGGCTGTATGTACCCAGATGCTAGGCTCCATCCTCTCGAATTTGCTTTTGGTTCTCGGCTGCTCCTTTCTTGCAGGTAATTCGGCCCCTATATTCTTCTTCACAAGTCACAATTCGTCGGATAGCCGGATTCAAATTCAAGGAGAGTGATTTCCAAGTCACTGCTGCACAAGCGTGAGTAGATCCAAATCATTTTACGGCTTCTCTTACAAAAACGTCCGTCAGTTCAAGCTCTGTGCGATTATTTCTTCAACCGCCTGCCATTTTTTCGGCTGACTTTGAGCCCAATTACTCAGCTTATGACCTTGGCTTGCATCAGTACGTTTTTCGCATTTCTTTCAGCATCGTCCTTGAACACCCCCGAAAGCACTCGTCATACCGGCAGCGTATCACAGCACCATGATGCCGTCAGACGGTGCGATAAACGACTTGACAGCAATTACCTTTTCGTTAACACCGGCGTATGTATGTAGACCAGCCTGGTCTATTGGTCATTTCAAGAGGAACGGCGCTTCTTCTCCTGGGCGTCTATGTGGCGTATCTTTGCTTTCAGGTTAGTTTGCCCGTCAACTGAGATTTTCACATTGACACCAAATTCTAGTTGAAAACCCACGCATATCTGTTCAAGGCCGAAGACCAAGAGCCCGAAGAGGCTAAAATGAGCGTCGTTGCCGCCGGAGTTGCGTAAGCACATATTATTCTCCAGATACAATTCGTTTTGCATAATCTCCGCACATACTGTAGATTGCTGATAACCACCGTGGTGACCTCGTTTTGCGCTGATTACCGTGGGATTTTTTCTTTCTTTTCGAGCTGCCACTTGAAGCCTTGATATTCTTGTTTTTGGCTGACTGTTATTTTGCAGTGGTCGCTTCCATCGAAGAAACAGCGGAGCGGTATTCCATCCCAAGCCGTTCATTGGGTTGATCCTGTTGCCCATCGTTGTGAGCACCCATCCTTGTTTGATTCCTCCGTGCGTATAGTAAGCATACTTACCTCGATCAGGCGAACGCGGCGGAGCACGTCACCTCCGTCTGGATGGCTATGAAAGGGCGGATGGAGGTCCGTGCACCACTCTTTCATTCATTCGTCATCTCATAATTCATGCTCTCACCTACCTTATATCCATTCCATCCTTCCCGTCCTGTCCTATTAGTTGACAATCGGGATCTGCGTCGGCAGTTCGATCGTGAGTTTCCTTCCTTCCCCTTCCGCACAGTCGATCTTAGGGGATGTAACGAATGTCTGACCGCACTATATATACAGCAAATCGCCACATTCGTCGTGCCGCTGCTCGTCATCGTTGGCTGGATGTAAGCCATCCAAAAAATCTGCTGAAAAAATTGATGGACTCTGACGTTGTTTGTTTTCAGCGCTGATCACGAACTGACCTTGTTCTTCGCCAATTTCGAGGTGGGTTTTGGTCGTTGATCGGATTTCGCCTCCTTTCCTTCCAGAAAAAAAAATAACCCGACCGTAGACCATCGTTCTCTTCGTCTCCGTCTTCCTCGTCAACACCCTCATTCAGTCAGTGGAATCCGCTCAATTCAATTCCCTTTCTTTTCTACTGCTGATTTGGTTTGGTTTTATGTAGAGACGGAAAGTCCAACTACATGGAAGGACTTATGTATGTTGTGTTCCATCCTGCTTGAGTTTTACTTTACGTTGGATTGATAATTCCTCCCCTCCTCTGCAGGCTCGTCACATTGTATCTCGTCATCGCCATTGCTTGTACGCTTTCCTCTCTCTTCAATTCAATTCAAAAAAACCAACTCATCTGCTGCCGTAGTCTGGGTCACCAAATAAACGGAATTACCCGGCGTGGCTCCGTTCTCAATCCTCCTCTCTCACCCATATACGGACTCAGTGAGACTGTTTGTAGTTCTGTAGCTGCGCCTACTGGGGCGATGTCGAGCCAGCCTTCTCGATTGATATACGTATCTTGGAATCTGTGTAGGGTAAAGGTTACCGAAATGGGATTACGCATTCTGAAACCCAGAGCAGTCGTGATGTGTAACATTTGCTGCCAGAGGCAAGCCAGAGATTGCCAAAGCTGCCCCGAGACAGCCAATCAGTTGCCACCACAACAAGTTCCCACGGTTGAACTATAATGAGCACCTCCGTATACCCTACTACTACTTACTAGCACACTGCGTCAATGATGATTGATCACAACCGCAGTTCACCCATCACGCAAGATTCTGGGTCTTGTCGTAGCATTATTCTCCCGCAGCGGCCGATGGCAATCAGCCAGGGAACCCAGCGAAGGATTCTAGACGTTTTGCGCGGTGAGGGGGTCGCGGCGGCGAACGCGTTCCCAACCTCGCTTGCTCTCGGCAGCAACTGATACGCCCTTATCAAGTCGCAGTCCGAAGGTGTCCCGACGCGGCTGGAAGAGTGGCGCGTGAGTTTTGAGTGGCGTTACCGTACCGATTTCAAGAAACTTTGAGAGCCACTTGTACACTTGGAAAATGGGCGGCCTTTTTCAACATCCGAACATGATTTTTTCAAATCGAAATTCTGTCTGTTCTTGCATGATTTTATGTGGTGGATTTTTTGCCCCTTTGTATGTCTTGAAAAAATGGTGGTGATCGTGAAAGATACGCCAAGGCAGCTGATCAGTTTGCCATCACAGGCCATGGCGAGCAATTCGAGTTGAAGATTGCGGATAGTCGGGGATGTAGGCAGAAAAGTCTGAGTACTTGATTGCTTACACCGACTCAAAATCAGGAAAAGAAAAGAAAAATTCCAGATCAGGCTCGACATTCAGGTGTGTAAGAAACTTCTCGTTTGTAGATTTCACCATGCATATATACAAACATACTGAGGATCGCGACCGCAATTCGCCGATCGCACACACAATAATATTACACGCCCTGTCGTAATGATCTCTGGGATTCGAATTTTTCCGTAAAGGGAATTTACTTGGCGACTTACGAGCTACCGGAAACAGAGGTCTGCTGAATCTTTGCAAGCTGCAATACAAAGTAATCTTCCTTATATTTTATCACAGCTTTGCGGTCGTGTGCAGCGCCGCAAATTTAGGCGTCTTGCACGCCTTTGCTGCACGGATGCTCTCCATGATGTCCTATTGTGATAAGCAAAGAAATGACGGGAGAAGAGGGAAGGCAGAAGCGTACATCGGTCCGTCCTGCGGCAGCGTTCCAAGCAGCTGTGTAGTCTGAATTCTCTGCGACGCTGTGGAACGAGGAAAGATAAGTAGGTGTGTCGGGGTTTTCAGAGAGAATGGCATGGCATGAATTACCCACTTGTGATCGCGCGAGTGATTCAAAAGGTGCTTGGTGCCTGACACCGCTATGGGGCTCTTCCTTGCAATGGTGCGCGCAAGGTCCAGTGCTGCCTTGATTACCTCGTCGCGGCCACCTGGCACGACACGAGAGAGGAGGCCCAACTGCAGGGCATCTTCGGCGCTGAAGATCCGCGACGTGTACGCCAGCTCGCGCGCAAGGGACGCGTTGGCGGTGATCTTGGTCAGGTATGCCAGTGTTCCGATATCTGCTGCAATCCCGACGTCGACTTCCTACAATGCGGGCCCACTCCATTATTTAGAACCGGTAACTGCAAAGAGAACACAAACCGTACCTTCATAGTGAACTGAGCCCCTTCAGCCGCGTACCTGATGTCGCACGCAGAGATGATATCGATGCCAAGGCCCACAACGAGCCCGTGAACGGCAGCAATAACAGGAAATGCGCAGCGCTGCGGCGCGCCGATTGCATGTTGAAACTCTCTGATGTGCCGATACACCGCCAGCGAGTTGCGCGCGCCGTCCACCGATTCGCCTTCCGCATCCTCCGGCTTGCCTAGATTTGAAACTAAATGTGTTGTGGCTTAGGCTGAAACTTGGACCTTGAATCAGAACGTACTGTCTACTCCCGCACTGAAGAGCTTCGGCAGGGCCGAAGCTAGCACCAGACTGCGGACATCGTGCCCCTCAAAGGCAATACGGTCAAGGAGGGCGCCATATTCTGCCCAAACCCTGGATTTGTTTCAGTTGGATCTTCACCGTGGTCTTAATCACTTTACTCTTTCGAAAACGCGTTCACTGGTTTTCTGTGCGCCGTGAAGTGACGTGCCCGAGACCTCCGATTAGCGCAGGGGCAACCTCACCTAGAAATCTCTACGAGCAAAACATGCGGTTCAGGTTGGGATACGGATATGAACTTTGAGGAGAGATTCTTTGCGAGGGCCATATCAACTTGAAGCTGCGGCAGAGGAGAGGAAAGTGTGGTGCCACTTGCCGATTTTAAAATCGAATTCTTCAACACTTACGTCGATCCCGAGTATCTGGTGTGTGCCGAGGAACAGCTTGCATCATTGAGTATCAGATTTCTATGGAAGGTTGATTCTCATTGCATCCTTGACGATTCATAAGACTGAGCGCAATAAGAATCTTAGCTAAGGCGAAATTGATCGGATTTGATCCCCAAACAGCTCCCATCCGGCATCGAAGCCTGGGTACTGAAGTATTGAATTTTCCGGGCCTGTAGAGTACAACACCATGTATTCGTGCTCCACTGCAGTACACTAACAAGGAAATCGTGCGACCCGCCGACATGAATATCACCGCCGAATCACCGCGTCGCTTACAGATGGCACTTTGCGCGCATTGCACCAAGGTCCGCGATGTCATCGAACACGCTGCACAGTGCACTTAAAATTCCGTCAGGGTTCTCTTGTAATAGCTGTGCTCGGGAGGGCGGTATGAGTTAAGGTTTAAGGATATCACAAGAAGCGGGGAAGAAATGTAATAACTGGCATAAACCAACCGGATTGAAAGCAAGGGAAACACGTACCAGGTGTCCGCCTCGAAGGTGTGTAATGGATGCGGCGGCGTCGGAGAAGGATTCCTGGACCTTCTTGTGACTGAGGAGACAGTGAGTAATAATACTTGGAGTAATACTCCGGGGAGGATCACATTAGTCCACTCTTTGTTGCCCACACAAAGTGCACAGGTACAGTGCTGCAAACACGTTCCAGTTCCTCCTCCGCAAAATCTGGCTCAACATCTTGGTAGGCCATCGTTTCTTGCCGCCGATCGCACTTGAGTGTCACCTCGCCGCTGTTATTTGACACGTCCTCGAGCCCAGAGTCCTAGCAGGGGCGTAATCACACGTAAGGTTGATGGGACGAGGAACGACGAGAAGCCAAAACGGGGATGGAGAGGGAACTATATTTCACGTACAACATAAATCCCAAGTATCTTTGCGTCCCAGGCCTTCCATGGAGAGCGGTGGGCAAAAAACGCCTTCGCCTCACTGCGGTTGGACCACCGATCCTGCCTTACTTTCGCCCCGGCGACTAATGCAACCCTTTCTTGGCGACATCCTCAGCGAGCATGGTCTGTTTTGCTAGTGTTGGCTCAATCAGCACGAATGCAACGTATGGAAGTGAGTGGATAGCTGTGTATCGTATTGACAAAAGCCTGTGGGACGGCATTGAAAGAAGGATTTGAAGTTGAACGAATAAGTAGGAGCGATAATTAGCTATTAGCTTTACTCACATCGTGCGCGCACCGGCGGAGTGTCCGATTGCGACCATGCGCTTGCCCTGCATTTGAGGTGAGCGCACGAAGGCGTCGATAGCTTCGGCCCACTCCAACGAGGCTAAACCGTTCATAATAATTAATTGTCGGATGATATTCACACCACAAATGGATAGTGAACGCACAGATGCCCATAGCGCGACTGCTATTCAGGAGGTCTCGATTCAATAAGGCTGCGTCACCATGGTTCTGTCGGTCGAACGCCCACGCCTCATGAACACGCAGGTGGGATGGCTTCAACTCCTGATTGCGAAATATGTTCTCGACTACCGGCTCCCATTGCTCCTTGTCTGTGTTGAGTTGTGGATTTTACAGTTTGACGTGGAAGTACTACGTACGGGCCGCAACGCAGTGCGCAAATAGTAGACTGAGCCCCCCTAGGTTGGACGCGGACTCAGGCGTAAAGTAGTGATTTGCAGTCATCTTGAGGACGCGCCCGGGGGGGCTGTTGATATTTGATGGACAGTCGAACACAAAAAAAGTACTTTGGAGTCTCATTGAGGCCATGTACATGACGGTCGGGAATCAGCAGCAAGGGTGGTTTGTGAGCCAAGGTTGAGTTGTACGCCAAGCCACTATTCCTCGCCTGGACCTGGTGAGCTGGCAAGGATCGGGAAGTTCTAGAACCTCAAGGACCTTTGTAGTTCGTGTCGGTAGCTTTGGCAAAAAGACCTCAGAAGAAACGGCTCTCGCGGCGTCCCCGGTCTCCGCGGCGTTACCTTGTCTGACGTTTGATGCGGAGCGTTGCCGAATAGAATTGGTCCTGGCGCGTTCCAGACACTGCCACTGAGGCTGAGACAGGACCAACATCACAGAATCAACTCCAGCAGTGTGCTCAATATTCGAGAAAACACTTGATCAATGTAAGCGAGGTATCGAATAGTACTAGCTCTCATATGGTTCTGGGACCGATCCACACGAGCGCTTCAGATAGCAACTTACCGAGGAGATAGCAACTTATCGAGGAGGAGTCAAGCGTAGTCTCTCCTAGACAGACGCTACAACAAGACTTACCTCGTACCTCGGCTTGTTGAAAGTCAAGCGGCCGCACTGTCCACACAGAACTGCCCCCACCCAACTTTCTTACCCCCACCATGACCACTGCCGAAGACACGCTCAAAAGTGTTGGAATCGAGGTGGTGGACTTCGCACCTTTTCTGGACGGCTCAGACAAGGAAGCGGTGGCCGACGCCATCATCTCATCCTGTAAGACCGCAGGATTCGTCTACCTCATCAACCATGGCATTTCCCCCGAGCGCGTTGCTGAGATGTTTGCGACGGTCAGCTGTCTTTTCATTCATGGTTTTGCTAGGGTTTCTGAATATGAAATAGTCCAAGGAGTTCTTCGCCCTGCCCATAGACGTGAAGAAATGCGTGACGGCCCCTTCGTCCACCAGGGCTGTTCGTGGTATGTCCTCCTCACCTTAGAAATGCCTCAATAATTTGCGGAAGGTTACACGGCCATGGGTGTGGAGAAAGAGGACACACCCCCTATTCGCATGGAACACTTCGGAGCTGGCCGCGACAACGATAAAGAGCAGCCGAGCTTCTGGCTTGACGATGATATTCTTCCCGGGTTCAGGGAGTGCTTCATGAGCTTCTTTGAGGCAAGTGCCACCATTGTTTGCTCGTTCAGATAATGTCCTTAAAATTTCCTTTCAGTTATGCCATGCCGTCCAATTTAACATCCTGAGAGCGTTCGCGTTGGGACTCTGCCTCCCTGAAGAATATTTTCATCAATATCACAAAGCTTCAGATAACCATATAGGCCTTTTGTATTATCCCAGGTAGCTCCTTGGCTTTATCACTGTCAGAGGTCGCTGATCTGATTCAACCATGTAGTCTCCCAGCCAAAAATATAGAGAGCGAAGTGTCCCGTCTCCGTGCACATTCTGACTACGACTCCCTTACCCTTCTGCTTCAAGATGAATGTGGTGGCCTTGAGATAGAGGATCGAGATGTGCCAGGACTGTTCAGAGTTTGATACTTTTCCTATATCTGAATTCACTGCCACTAGCTGATGCGCGGCTCAGCCTGTCCCACCAATCCCCGATGCCCTCATCGTCAATGTGGGAGATTTCATGATGCATTGTACGTATGAGCGGAGTTTTGTAGCGAGTATATATATATTCACCTCTCGTGAAGGGTCCAATGATACACTTCGGAGCGCAGTTCACCGTGTACGACCCCCGTCAAGCGCGTGCACCTCAGACGGGATGGTCCCTGCCAGATACTCGATTCCTTATGTATGTTTCAGCCTGTTCTCAAATCAATCTTTACTAACACCCATCCGCCCAGTTCTGCTTCGCTGCAAGTCTCGTGATTAGTTTTTATCCACTTCCTGATTTTAACGGTAAAATATGTACAGGACTATGACACTGTGGTGGATTGCATCCCTGGAACATGGGATGCTGAGCGGCCCAAGAAATACAAGCCTATGTCGGTGAGTCGATTGTTACCGTTCGACTGAGTGCTCCTGATTGGGTCAGGTGCGGGAGTATCTCGCGGAACGACTCAGTGGCGAGTACCTGAATCGTCAAGGAACTCGCATAACTCAATCTTAAATCGAAACCGCCACAACAACAGAACATTCACTCAGGATCAACGTTGCCAAAAGATCGGAGAGATCGTGAGCATGTGCATGTGAGCCGCATACATGTGATCTTCCTCGGTCTCCAGTCGCGGAATGCCAATTACATGATGTTTTGCCGAATTTGAACCGTGGGAATGAGTTTCCTTATCCTATGACACCTCTCAAGTCCAGAATTCTTTCGTCTTCTCATTGGAAGGAGTTCCTTATAACGTATATCCGAGGCCGCCTTCATGATTAATGTAGACTATCTTAGTCGTTGGTCTTACTGCGTAAGGAAAGACCTAGACCCGCCGCATCCAGCCACAAGTGTCTGGGTAGTACTTGAGCTACATGCGGGTCTTTTCACAGTTGAAAGAATGTTCTCCCCTTTCAGTCCCAATCATCCCAGCCGAACAGGCTGTTTGCCCCAGTGAGCTATAGCTACATAATTTCAGTCTGAAAGTGTATATCTTGCGTCGGGTACCATTTTAATTGGGTACCGGATACGACGCGGCAGATATTGACTCCAAAGAAGGTTCAAGTTGCTCGGTTTACTCAACGGCCAGAAGACTCGATTATGGTTCCCCGGTTGGGTTCGATACTTCCAAAGTATGCTGTTCGATGAGCCAGCAGGATAATTCTGAAGTATATCACTCGGAATGAATTCTACCCAGGTGCTGGATATTTTCTGCGGAAAGTTGTACCAGTACAGATGGGGATGAAGATGCTCATGACCCTGTCTTAGGGAGCCTGTGTCGAGGGCCAAGCTAAAGCGAGGGAAGCAAAGCCGACCAGCTCACCGAGGCCCGCGGGAAACACCCTGGCAGCACTCTTAAAAATCCACCATCCATTTCCGCCTACAGAGATTGCGTCTTCGAGCTCCCCCATTTTCCTTTGCTCTCACGGTTATGACCACTCCCGAAAAGGCACTCAAGGATCTCGGAGCCGCGGTGGTGGACTTCGCGCCGTTCCTCGATGGCTCGGACAAACAGGGTGTAGCCGACAACATCATCACATCTTGTAAGACTGCTGGATTTGTTTACCTGCTCGACCACGGAATTGCCCCGGAGAGCATAACGGAAATGTTTGCACTGGTCAGCTGTTTTATTAGCTCGCTTCAATACGCTGGTTTTTAGCAAGGCCAGTAGTCCAAAGAGTTCTTCACCCTGCCCATGGATGCGAAGAGGTCCGCGGCGCCGCTGCCGTCTATAATGGCTTATCGTGGTAAGCATCCAACCCTTCGTCTTTAAACAGTGTCCGAGCAGTTGAGGTAAGGTTACGGGGCCCTCCGTTGGGGGAAAGAAGACGCATCTTGCTTCCGTGTGGAGCAGTTTGCCGGTGGGCGGGACGACGACAGGGAAATGCCAACTTCTTGGCCTACCAACGAGGCTCTTCCCAGATTCAAGGAGCAAATGATGAGCTTTTTTGAGGCAAGCATGACTATCAGTTACTCGGATAGACAATTGATTATTTCCTTCAACTTTCCTTTCAGTTGGGCCGCAGCGTCGAGTTTGACATCCTGGGAGCTTTCGCGTTGGGGCTTGGTCTTCCCGAAGAATACTTCCATCAGTTTCACAGAGCCGCAGATAATCATTCAAGCCTTGTGTACTACCCCAGGTAACCTATCGACTTTGTCGATGTCAGATGGCGAACTGATTCAGTTCAATCACACAGTGTCCCGGCTGAGGACGTTCAAACCGAATCATTAGCTCGTCTCGCTGCGCATACTGACCAGACCTCCATCAGCCTTTTGCTGCAGGATGAAAGCGGTGGCCTCGAGTTTGAGGATGGGCATGTGCCAGGACTATTCAGAGTGGGTTCAGTACCTTGTCGGGATCTCTAAAATCCATCGAATCTGACTGACGCGCGCTACACAGTCTGTCCCACCAATTCCCGGTGCCCTCGTCGTGAATGTTGGTGATTTCATGATGCACTGTAAGTACCACGAGAAGCACGCAATGAACATAACTTACCTGTTCTCTAAAGGGTCCAACGATACAATTCGGAGCGCAGTTCACCGCGTGCGCCCCCTAGCAAGCACCATCACCCCAGACGGAATGGTCCCTGCCAGATATTCCATTGGCTATGTGAGTTTTGCGCACATTTGGAAAAAGCCTGCCGCAGCTTATTACATTGCCGTCCAGTTCTGTTACGCGGCAAGTATCAGTAATTTTGTATTTCCGTCTCGATGTTGAAGGTTTGTGACGTGCCACAGGACTTCGACACTGTGGTAGATTGCATCCCTGGGACGTGGAATGCGGAATGGCCTAAGAAATACAAGCCTCTGTCGGTGAGTCGACTGTACTGTTGACCGGATGTTCCTGATTGGGTTAGGTACGGGAATATCTTATGGAGCGACGCGGCGGCGATTACCTGAAACCTGCATCGGCTCGGCTAGCTTAGTCCGGAATCGATGTGAAAATTCTGCCGAAGTCGTTGATCATGAAAAAATGGGAAACATTTATGTGAACTTTGGTGATCTCGTCAGTCGCGGAATGCCGATTGAACGGCCGTCTGTCTAATTTGAACCGTGGGAATAACTTTCCACCTGTACATCTTGAGCCCAGAATTCTCTAGAATTCCTTTCTATTCCTATTGAAATGTTCGGGGTTCATTATCATTGATGACTAAGCCGCCTTCATCGTTAGCCTATGTTGAGGTTGTGCATGTAAGCGGCACGGCGTACACATTCATAGCCGACTGCAATCATGGTAAGCTTCAGTTTTATGGTATGCCTTGGGTTAACGTTCCGGGTACGTCCGTTAAGTCGCTTTATTCAATGTTGCGTAGCGATATCGACAGGTATTTCTGCAGCAGATCGCAGCCGCATGGCCCCTGCCCTTGCGACCTGGCCACTTGGTGCCGCTCCGTGCGGTCGAGGGGGTGTCCTTGTTCGCAGAGGACTCCTCACTACCCAGCCGCCTGCTGGCGTTCTATGCGGGTTGGTCAATGATGACGCTGAGCGAACTATGGCCCGAAGGGACGATGGTAGGATGTTCGCCAATCGGTGGGGACTGAAGATAATTAGTGTCGAGGGCATCCGCTTGCTTGAACTTCACTCGAAAAAACCCACTCAAGTCACTGACGTGTACAACCCATGTTCTCGTGAAAAAAGGGGGTGCTGTAAACTATGTATACCGGCCTTACTGGGGTATCATATTTTGCGCTCACTGAAGCCCCCGAACTAGTTTAAGAATTGTTACATACACATGGATGCGAATACGCCCTACTTAAAATGTAATATTGTTATGCATCCAAAGTCTAACCCGCCAGTAAGTATCCGCCAGTATATTCCCAACGACACGTCAGAAAGTCCATATATATACGCTTCCTTGCATCTTTTCGGTGTTCATTAGGCACAGGCGAACGTCTCTAAGTCCGATTTTTCTTTTTTAGCTCGCTAGCAGATTTTAGATGACACATTACATAAGATCAGAGGTAAGTACAAGCAAGAGTTCAGTCGTTCATCGAAGGCCTAAGCACTCAGGAAAGTTCTCGATTTCCTGTCTGTCTAGCTGCGGTTAACTTTGTAGGTGATAGTCTTCGAGGATTCGGCCCTGGACATACTGGGTGATTCGATGTTCTTCAAGTGACGTTGGTCGGACCGTCCGAATGTTCCACTGGACACAACAACGCAGGATCTTCGACGGCTTCCGTGCAGAAATTACTTTGAGCTTCCTGCGAAGAATGAGCTTATCTTGCCCAGCACAGAACTAGGTCAGGAGCTTCTGGTTGGTGGGCTGATTTTGGAGCAACCATAAATGTCAGGGTTGGGCGCACGAGCGACTTTCGCTGATTTATTGATAGTACCATGCCAAAGACCGTCAAAGTCGCGGTGGTTGGCAGCGGCCTTGCGGGCCTGACTGCTGCTTACCTTCTGTCCTCGACAACCTCTGACAAGGATATTGTCTTCGACGTCCATCTGTTCGAAAAGGTCTGCCGAAATTATTCTGCCCAGTTCTAGAGGTCATATTTGCCAGGCAGCGACTCTTGGTATGGACTCCGCATCGGTATCCATCAGCAATGGCGACCAGGAGTGGAGGATTGACGTCCCAATGCGGTCCTTTCAAGGAGGTGAGAAGCACAGCTCGCAGTCGTGCGCAGATAATGTAAATCGCCCAGGTTACTACCCGCACCTACTCGCGCTGTACACCAAGCTTGGGGTCGTCTTCCGCCAGGCAGATTTTGCCTACTCTTTCTCTCTCTTTTCGCACTGGCAGTCAGAGAAGGGCCATCCGCTGCGGACAACGATGATTTACAACGGCGCGTCGGGGCGCAATGGGGTCGGCATGCCTGCATGGATGCGGGATATGCACTTGTCGCGTAAGGGACACCGCTTGCTGACGCGCGCGGTTGCGCTGGGACTCTTTCTCCTCTCGGCTGCCCAGCTGTTGATCTGTTTCATGCGATTAGTATTCTTTGCGATACCGGTCGTGCGCCCCAAACGCACAAATACACTAACATTTGAGGAGTGGGCGGCAGAGACAGTTCCGCGGGGTGTAGTTGCAAAGACCTTCGGTTTCGATTCGACGTGGCGGTCTTTCACGCAGGATGTACTCATACCACTATTTTCTGCGATATGCACAGTGCCTGAGGAAACGGTGAACGCGCACCCGGTCGAGGACTTACTCGGTAAGTTATGCATCGATAATGCGAGCCGGGGAAAAACTCACGACAATGAAGATTGTGTCTGGCTCACATTCGGCACGCGCATTTATATGACAGTAAACGGCGTGCGCGATGTCGTGTCCCGGTTGACGGCCAATGTCAAAAACATACATCTTTCTTCCCCAATTGTCAGCGTTCATGCCGATTCCAACAATGGGCACCTAGTTTCCATTGAATGCGCGACAGAAACGGGCACAGTCACTCACGAGGGCTTTCACCACATCGTCTTCGCGACCCAGGCAAATCGCGTCGTCCCCTTGCTCTCGTCGTACGCCGCATCCCTGCCGCCCGACTCGCCCTCCCAAAAGGCCGTCGCGGCTCAGCTCAAATGCGTCGCGGCCTTTCCCTACGAGCGCAACGTAGTCATAAATCACACCGATGCCGCCGACGCACTCCTCCCCGCCGATCCACGCGACCGGCGCGAGCTGAACTTCGTCACCACAATGCCAAGCATGCGCGACCCGCCCGTGTCGCGATTCCCACACCGCGTCTCGCCCGCGTGCACGATGGCAACACAGATCCTCACCCCGCCGCCCGGGTTCCGCGCCACCGCCCCGGTGTTCCAAACGACGAACCCGTTTATCGCGATCCAGGAGGACAAGATTATCAGCGCAGCGACGCTTGAGCGCGCGGTGCTCACCATGCAGTCGAAGGCCGCGCTGCATGGACTGTGCCGTGAGACGCGGCGCGCGTGGTGGCAGTGCGCGTCCTCGGCGACATATTCTCTGGGTGAGCTGCAGGGCGCGGGCCGGCGCCAGTCGGATGAGCGGCCGGGGATTTGGTTTTGCGGGGCGTATGCGCATGTAGGTATTCCGCTGCTCGAGGGCTGTGTTGTGAGCGCGCAGAACGTTTGTGAAGGCGTATGCGAGAGTGAGGGCACGAAACCGGGGAGCCCCCGTCGTTTACAGTAGACAACAAAATGTTCAATACATCTAGAGCTGAAACCCAATTCGATTGGCAAATCTAGTGGGGTTGCCAGACAGCCCGACGTGGATCCTGTAACGGTATTTGAGACTCGGATCCGTGGTTGATCCCTAAGCTCTGAGTTTGAGCAGATCTTCTTCTTGTCCTTCCGGCGTCCGCAGACGGTCCGCGTGTTCCCAGTTGGTTGTCGCACTATAGATTGCCAAGTCTAGTCATGAGAGCCGAAAATGGAGGCACTTAAGACTTGCGGAGGATGGGATGCATATAGGTTCTCAGAGACGCATGAGATTGCAGAGGAGTGAACGAGGAAAGCAAAAAAAAAAGCGATCACGGATCAGGCTAAAGCGGAGGTCCAACTTTACAGCGGAGTTCGAAAACCTAGATGATCAATCCTGCGGCGCTTCTCCCCACAAATTCTTCCGTCGGTATGGCGGGCAGAGAATGTCCGCATGTTTGCGAGGATCCCAGAACTGCCGGCGCGTAGATGCCTCTTTACCCGACTTCCGCCAACGCACCCGTTCCGCCCTCTTACATCTCACAGCCGCAGTACCCGTGTGAGGACGACCGCTGCCAGTGCGTGCCCGCACTCTCCTCATTTCTCTCTACTTATTTTGCTACATTAGTCCGGCGTGTACATAGACCGCCGAGTCAACGGCCCCTCCGCATTCACCGCGCTGCGCATGCGTCCCAGCACGCCAGCTATCTCCTGCGCCACCGTCCTGTCCGTGCCAAAGTCCCGCGCCCCATAACCTGGCCTCCGCTCGGTGGCGCACCATACTCCACATCCCCCGTACCCCAGCGACGCCGGCGCATTCGCCATGCGTTTTGTGCGCGGCTTGCACGGGAGCGGCCGCATACCCACCCAAAACGGTTCGGGCGCACCACAAACGACGCGACGATACGTCACCGCAGGAGCTCTCATCTCCGCTCGCTGGCACCGGGACGTGTGCCAGCCGCGGCGCGCGCTCTCGCACACCACATCGACAGCGACGACGCGCACACCGTCCGCGCACGCAGCGGACAGCGCTGTCGTTTGCTGCCATCCGGAATAGATCAGCGCCGCCTCACTATGTGCTGTAGGTTCTCCTCGGTGTGTCGCGTGGCGTTATCCGAGCGAGTGGCAGCGTCCTGTCGGTCCGAGCCGCCTCGCCTCGCGCGAGTCTCGGGGAGCGGAGTCGTGCGTCCCGCGTCGTTCGAATCGCACCGGGGCGTGTTCTCGGTCGAATGTCGATCACTGAGTCGCATCGTCGTGTGCGCCGAATCAACTCGATTGGCGGGGCCGTGTGGGTTAATTACCTGCAAACAGGTGAGTCAAAACGCGCAGAATTAACGAATCGAAGCCTTGCCTGAACATCTTTCGATTCCCAGTGTGCGGGCGAGTGGAACACGGAATCGGCGTAGTCTCACGTCGATTCGGACGGTTTCAATGTGTCGATTCGCAGGACTTCGATGCCTCGATTGGCGGGGAAGAATGGCGTCGATTTGCAGGAGGAAGAATCGCGTGGGAAATCGGCGGCGGTTGAGATGGGAATCGCGTGCAATAAAGACCTGCGGATAACCAAGTTAGTCTGGGATAGGAGAATTAGAAGTCGGATGAACTCACCCAATGTGCGAGTGCCCGTCATCGTCGCTGGAAGGAACTGGCTTGAAGCAAAGTGAGCAGCAGATGCAATCCAATCGGATGCAACACAACTATGCGACTGAAACACGTAAATTTGAGAGCAAGGAGGAAGACATGGGAGCATATCGGATGCGCAGTGTCATGAGCACCACAAGAGCATGGAATACGATCGCGAAATGAGCAGACAGTCCCCGGGCGACCAGAACCTCCAAGTAGGATGTGTGAATTGAGCCAAGGCAAGCAGAAGTTGCAACGAGATGGGAAACAGAAGAGTCTGATTCCGAATGAAGCCCGGACTCGGAGCAAACAGATCCGATTCCGAATGAACGGAATCGCAGAGTCCAAGTGGATCGAAGCAATCCTATCCAAAGGATAGGAAAAACGAAGCCAGGATGGAGTTTGCACGATGCAAAGGGACAAATTATTGAAACTTCCATTTCAGGACGCTTATGTAACCTGACGTCACTTGCCTTTTACAGTATCGCATGATCTGGACTCTTTGCGAGAACGACGTTACGAACACTCCTCATCTTAGGCTTCAGTGGCTGGCATGAAGATGGACTATGTGCTGCCAGCTCATACGCCGGACAAGCAGCTTCCCTCTAGCTCCAAGGTCAAGCAGGCTCCACGCAGTAATCCATTGCGTTTGAGTGCGTCACCTCAGTTTTCCTTCCTGAATTTCGGCGAAGATACCCCGGGCCCATTATAGACCACATCCAGAAGTTATGGCGTGTCTGTACTACTACACTTGATGGCTCTCTGTCCGAGACCTTCAAGATCATCAGCACTGACGGCGGCGATGCTGCAAGCGACGTGAGCAAGGCTGCGGCCATTGGCGGAGACGGCGACTCCTTCCTGAACGCTGTCATAGTCGATAATGATGACTATGCCGACGCGAAGGCTCCCCCATTGCACCAGCCTCGTAGTTCGCGACGTTCTGGCCACGGTGAAAGCGGCGATATTACACGCAGCGGCATTGGTCTGCATAGATTCGGACTCGGCGGCTTCGAAGATGGACCGCACTATTATAGAGGCGGTCTCGTGCCATGGATCCGGCACCGCGGTTGGCCCCAAGTGGTGAATTTCTTCGAGCCTACGTTCATGGAGCACGAGGAAGAATATCAGATGCAGACCTGGCATTCGAACAAGCTTCTCGCCTTGTAAGCAACTGCGTCGTACACATGCTCATTGGGACTAAATCTGTTTCACAGCTCCGCTTCTCTCTGTGCGCCTCTACGCTTCTTCCCAAATTTGTTGCTCCGCCCTAATGCCGCTCACCAGTCCTCGTTTTGAACTGGGTGCTCTACGTGATTCTCAATAACGATAGCACAAAGCACACACTCTATGCGAAGATCTTTTTTGTTAGCATCTCGTTCTTTTCAGCTTCACAGTTGAGATTTATAAGTTTAGTGGGGCGCTTTCACGCTGTTAACGTTGCCTACACCATTCATGGTAGCGCTGGACATGCCACGCAGATGCCCGATTATGTTCCAGACCTGGTTTTGCGTGGCCGTGTGGTTCTGTGCTTTCGTGGAGGTTATCCAGATAAAGCAATGCCATTTATTTACGAACAACCATTGTTTTGGCAAGGTACGTCTTTTCGCCAACTGCTGTTCGTTTTTGCTGACCTTTCTCAGGACTTTTTAGCGATGGCCTATTACTCGACTGGGTACCCGGCGCTCATGATGTTCATAATATCGAAACGATTATACAATTGTATCGCGCAGGTCATATTCTTCATCTTCCTTTTGGTGCTGATCCTCCCGGATCAGGGCATCTACGCCCGGAACATCGTCAGCTTCGTGCGTAATTTTGTCATTTCGTGGACCCACGGCCACTGATGAATATACAGGTCGTGTTCTCGATTTTTATCCAGGGACTGCATTATACCATCGAAAATGTGAGCCAACCGGTCCCTTTGCTCAATTGAGGCTGACGTCAAAACAGGCCAGGCGGAAGATGTTCCTCCTTGCCCTGCAGCTCAAGCATGAGTGCAAGGCAAAGCACCAGGCGAGGCTGGCAGAATCCAAAGCCAGTTTTACCAAACGAAGATTCGCCAATTATATTTTCCACGAAGTGAGGGTGCCGCTGAACAATGCCGGTGAACTAACATTGGATCTGTCCTTCCCTGCAAGCTCATGACATGAACACAGTTCTGGCTTTCCAACTCCTGCAATCTGGACATGCCTTCAAGGACAATTACGCCAAGAGCACGGAAATTTATGCCTTGGAGCAGGGTTTGAGGATGATGAAGACGGTTAGTCGTGTTGTCTAGAGAAATGCCCCCACCGACTCGTTGATCCAGGTTTTAAATGATGTGCTGGACTTTGAGAGTGCGTCGTTATAAAACATGCACTACAAATGACCCAACGTGTGCCAGAAATGGACTGCGGTCACTTTGAAACCATCGCAAGAGTGCGCAATTCCCTATTGTCTGCCTCCATAACAACTAAACTGACGTACTCGTTCCAGCCATTCCCCCTCCACCACTCCATACGTGCCATTCTGGACCAGGTAGAGATCCAAACGGGTGCACGGCAGCTCGTTCTGGAACGCTCACTCGACGAGGGCATCGACCGTATCCCACGCCTGACTGCGGGTGCGGCCGATGAGCCCGAAGGGCTTTGGGTTCTCGGCAGCGAGCTGCGTCTGCACCAGGTTCTCACAAACCTCGCAGCCAACACTGTCAAGTACACACCTGAAAGGGGCGGCTTCATCCGCATCGCGACGGAGTTCCTGGGGATCTTCATGCGGGAGGAGCTGCCGGACAACCCGCCGGACTTGGAACAGCGCCACGACAAGAACCAGAGGTGGATGGAGAATCCAAATAATACCTTCATCACGTGGAGGACACAAAACCAATGGCAATGGCAACGGCGCGCCGCCGCCGCCGAGAGATGGCAGCGCCGGGGCCATGATGCAGACGTGCCTCAAGTTCCGCCTTGAGGTCCAGATTCTGGTCCGGGGAGTAAGTTGTATTGTGCTATGCATTCTTTCAGATTTTTGCCAGTCAAACCTTCTGATCTTGTCGAAGATAGGCTTTTCCAGCCATTTTTCCAGGTAGCCCAATGCATATGCGTCTCGGTAAGAAACTGTCATTGACGTCATTCGTAGACTGCTGTTGGGCAGTTGAGCGGATCAGGTAAGGCCCAGTCGAATTTTCTGGCAATCCAGTCCATGTTGAATCGCCATCCAGGAACTGGCCTCGGTCTCGCAATTGTCAAGCAGATTGTGAAACTAAGCGGTGGGCGGCTGGTATGCAGACGGTCTCATGCTTGCGTCTTGATCCACTCCTAATGATACATCTCAGGGCGTTACCTCACGGAGGGGTGAAGGGTCAAAGTTCTGGATTGAACTCTCGTGAGCTGTGCAGCGAATTATCGACAGAAAAAGCTAATGTGCATCCTCCCAGCTATCCACTGGCCTCCGCTGCCGAAATCCAGGCTGCACGAGACACGAACACGCTAAAATCGTTACCACGAACGTCTTACGGGAGCCATAATACAGCCTCCGGCTTTATCCCGGGCCCGCTGATTGTTTTCAGTCCACGGGAAACGGGCAAGCCTTCGTCCGAGGCTGCCGACGTTACACTTGAATTCGCGACGGAGGCGGCGGCAAGTTCACCACCGGCAGTGACCCTGCCGTGCTCCCCATGCCTCGGTATGAATGCATGCTGATGATGATGTACAACCGGAGCTAGAGCAGAGGTCACTCCCGCTGCAATCAGCAACGCCTTTCACGCCCTTGGTCACGGCGGTGTCGTCAAGCGATCCGCTATGGGTGCTCGTGTGTCGACGACGATGCGGTTACAAGGGTGCTCTCTTCGAAGTACGCCGCTTTTGCCTTTTGGTGCCTTAGGCTTATTCCCCTCGCTACCTAGACTGCTGACGAAGCTCGGGTGTGTTGTGCAAACCGCCACGGACCGGGACGGAGTGCGTCGACATGGTACTGCTCGGACCCATACAATTACGACCTAATTTGTCTCGACAACTTCATGCCCGTCATGACCGGCCAAGAGGCGGTAAAAGAACTTCGTGCCAACAAAAGGCTGGACTTTATTGTGGGTTATACAGGTTTGTCTTTGTTCCCGTTGAAACGGTGCACTCGGGTGCAGCCGTGAAATCGAATACTATGCTAAAGAGCGAGTGAAAGCGAGCGAACTCAACTAACACTAAACAACTCAAAAACACTAATCAAATCTCAACAACTCAATACCAAAATGTCTCGTGTGTGTTCGGGGAGGTAGGACAGGCGTATCGTCCTTCAAGAATAGTCAAGTTTCAATTTCAGAGGTTTGTTTCAGCGGGCAGATGCAGTAGCGGCTAGAGCCACAATTCAACGGAAATGCTTTCAAGGGTTTTCAAATGCTTTGGCCGCTAGACTCAAAGTGGTGTCTTTCAACTGGGACTTCAAAATGTTCAAGGAACTTGGAGCTAAAGCGTCAACAAAGTTCACTACGTTTTCAAATAGTTCCGCTCGGAGGGTTGGACGTCTCAGTACAAGGGTGCACTAGTTAATAACGTGTGCGACTCGGAGCTAAAGCGTCAACGAAGTCTCAATCTGGGATTCACTTCAAGAGAAGAGGCTAGGCAGAGTTGAACTCTTGGCGGCTAGCTAATCTTAATAGAAACTCGGAGCTTAAGCGTCACGAGAATCCAATTCTTATTACGGGCAACCCAAATTCAATATCAATCAAATCCACAGTCTACTTGTTAGCCCGCGAGCGGGGGGGGAAGTCTACTACTGTTACAAGAGTAATTCTACTAGCTTTATACAACTTGGTTTTACAAACGGAGATAATATGAGACCTCGGTGGTTAGTTTTCACCGAGCCGCCAGCTCGGCATAATGACCGGCGGCCAATGGCAGAGTTCGTTATTCAATTCCGTGGGTGCGTAGTCATGGCGACCAGGTCTGGCCGCCAGTCTGACGCCATTCTCATCAATATTTCATGTGTTGCCAAGTCTAGCCGCCAGTCCGAAGACCCTTGTTAGGACCTTTGCTTCACCAGCCGCCAGTATCGTACTGGCCGCCAGAGACGGTTCTGAGGCTTCAACACTTCATAGTTCAATTCTAGGAGTCACAAGGGAAGTAGCCGCTGGTGCTCCAACCTACTTGATCATTATTCAGTTCAGTGGCGACTACTCGATAATCTGTGTTTAGCCGACTTCGGAAGTCTAGCCGCCAGTGAAGTCATATTCAGTAGTCATTCGTAATTCAATTGGGGATAACGGAAATGAAGGTAGCCGGGTGGCGGCTACTCCCATAAGTCATTATCCAAGTTCAATTCTGACAGATTGTGTCAATAACGGTCCGAGCCGCGAGTAGCGGCTACTCTAAACTTCAATAATCCCTCTTGTTTAATCTCCAGCACACAAGGAATCCAGTGGTTAGCTGACTCCCGGCGCCCAACAGTAAGCATAGTGTACTGATTCTGGTTGATAACGAACCGTCTTCAGCCGCTACAACGTAGTGTCCCATTGGCTTTCGGCCTTCAAAGATCTAATGTACCGTTCCGAGGAGAACGTACATTCTGCAACTAAGCCTCACATAGTCAATTGATAAGTCTTTGAAATGAATGAAAAATGTGATTTTCATGCGTGCACTGGTGCACGCCTTATCACCGCGATGTCGGTCAAGGGGCTTAGTACATGTCTGACTGTTGTTCGCGGATAGAGCGATATTAGAGTGGGGCAGAACCACTATATATATATATATATATATCTATGCATGGGGTCTACACCGGCGGTCAACTTTGCAGTCAAATGGAAGTGGGTTGAGAATCGACTCCTATCCTTGTCTCACTATGTTGTTTGACACCTCCTCACCAGGGATGCTTGTTCACGCATCTCGGGAAGTATCCTTTTCTTTCGCGCGTATTCAGAACGAGAATCCATGCTAAGTTAGGAATGGACGTCAGGGAAATGTCATTGTCGTGCATTGAATTACACGGGGGAAAAACACTTACCTGGTCATCTGGAAACATTCTGAAAACTATAAGTTTCGGAAACATGCAAACTGTGTTCGAAACTCATAGTGTCAGGGGGAGTTTACGTCCCGCTGACACTCAAGGTTTCTGGGGCTCCCCAGAAACAATAAGTTTCTGCCAGCCCACAATTGTGGATAGGGCTTCGACCCGGCCGTTAAACGGGACGGCCGTCAGAAAAACGGCCGTCACTAGTGACGAAACGGGATCACCCGGCCGTCGCCACAAAACCTCAGACCCGCTGACGGCCGGGTGCCGTCCGTCGACGGGTTGACGGCCGTCGTGACGGGTTCCAAGGCTGAGCGGTAGTTGAGTTTTATTTTGTGCCAACATTCGAGTCAAATCAAGTTGTTGGAAGGTCTGCAAACATACCAGAAGCTTCACACCGTCATCTAAGCCCTTGAAACTGCAGGAGAACCGAAATTCCACACGGCATCAATCGTTGAACAACGCCGAGATGTCCGAGATGGCAATGGATGCAGGGATCACGGCCGAAAAAAAAAAGTGTTTGACTGTCTGATTTGTACATCAGACTTTTGACATTTTGATTGTAGCGTTGTCAGGCGTTGTACAACCCGACAACGGCCCGCCAAAACGGCACAACGCCACCCAACAACGCGACAACGTCAAAACCCCGGAACGTGGGACCGAAAATCCACAATTCCGACCAAATTTTGATCTTGCCGTGACTCGGCAATTTATTAGAACTGAAAGCTGTTGTTATCTAGGTGAAGCCCCTGCTCTAGTTTCCTATCCTACATACCATTGTAGATTTTCAAGCTGAATGTGGAGCTCACCATCGTCAACAAGGGTTCATCAAAAACGCCAAAACGGCTGAAAACGCCAAAATGCGGCAATCAAAATGTCAAATGGCTGATGTATGGGGCTTGAATATCTGTGACATAACCTTAACTTGCATGCTATAAGATGACGTTTTGCGGCCACAGATACCAAGGACTTCTGGTTGACCTGTCAACCCGTCGACGGACGGGTACGGGTATCAGTTGACTGGTTTGACCCGTCCCGTACCCGGCCGTCTCGAAGTGGTGATTTTCTGCTGAACGGACTGGTCCCGTCCCGTCGCGACGGGCCGTCAACCCGTCACAAAGCCGGCCGGGACGAAGCCCTAATTGTGGATTTTGGGGATTTAAGGTGGCTTGAAACTTATTGTTTGACTCAGCATCAGCAAATTGACAGATCCTCTTTCTGGCGCTTTTGCCACTTTTTCAAGACGAAAAAGTGGAAAAGAGGTTTAAGTGCTTGCCACTTTTTTACGCCAGGTCCTGTTTAGGAAAAACGACGATAAGAGCTAAAAAGAGATTAAAAGTAGTAGGAAAAGTTTGGGAAAAGTCACCATAAAAGACTCATAAGAAACTCAAAAAAAGCTCAAAAGAGACCATTCACACGTATAAACAGCATTTATTGCACACAGACTACGAGATATACAAGTTACAATACGGAACACAAGCAGTGGGGATACGGGGGATGTGAATGCACCTGACGGGGAGCGCGGCGGTGAGATCGCGCCCCAGCGCTGTCCAATGCACCACCACGCGGTTTGATCCTGTACACGCTCAACGATGACTGTGTGAAGACTACGATGGGAGCGTGTGAATGACTGATAGGGCAAAGACATACTTGGTTACAAGGATGCTTGATGATAGGGCGTGAATGTGAACACCTTGAGCCATGAGATCAAAAAGATCAACTAGTGAAGGGAGGACATACCTGGGGGCGGCGACGTGCGAGGCGGCGACTTGGTAACAGAAGGGATCGAGAGTGCTGCATATTTCCCCAAGAACATCCTGTTTGGTCAGACAATCGTGCATCACACCGTTCTTCAGCTCTTGAGACAGAACTCCGGTGTGGTCGTCGATGACAGAAGGAATGCTGTGCTCGTTTGTGTGTCAGTCTTTGTTCTTGCTGTCTTGCATTTATTGATGACTTCTCTTCCTGTTTCGATTCCACGGTTTAAGCCACGGGCTGCTCTGTGTCTGACCCGCAAGTCAACTAGTATTTTAACTGAAAGGTACTTATTTTTACCGCCATCGAATTGATTTATTCAGCATACGAGTCTGGTCAGAAAAATCCAATTTGCCCTGTAAGAGTTTAGAATCGGTTTTTGAACCTTACCAGTCTGACGGGGGCCTGAAAAGGTCCTGATTGGGAGCTGACCGATACCTGATAAGACCTGGCATGGTGCGGCGTCAGGCAGATAAGCGTCAAAAAACCATTATAACACTGCGGGCAAGTGCCATCATCAGACTTTTGACAATTAGCTTGTGAGCTTGAACAAGCCCAAACAACCCTGAACAAGCTCAAACAAGCTCCCGGGCGTGCAACCTGACAAGCTGAGTCAAAAAAATCCACAACCTTGCTCGTTCGACTCCCGAAAAGGGCAAAAAATCGGGATTGATTTGGTCCCGGAGCCAGCATGCCAAAAGAAAACGCACAATAATCTTTTACGGACACATCTTCTCACTGGTTCCAAAGCACCATTGCTACGCATCTCAACTTTTTGACAGTGATTTTTGGGCCTCATGAGGTTGTGAGGTTGCCTGCCAAGCTGACAAGCCCAAACAAGCCCAACAAGCCGGCAAACAAAATGTCAAAAGGCTGATGATGACCGTGGGTTCATGGCATTTAATCAGCAGAGGACTGACACGCCATGGCATTCACCAGGCATTGCCCAACTCCCTTTGTTTCTTTGTTGGCGTGGGAAGTTGTGGCGGCTTGCCATCGGCGATCATTCGTCGATCACTTCTGCCTTCAATGTTCCGGCTTTGTCATTTTCTCCACCAGTCTCGAGTCCAGAAAATATTGTGTTCTTCCCCTAAGTTAATTCTTCAAAATCTCTCTTCTATTCATCACTTTCTGAAAGACTTCGTAACATCCAGCCACTTTTGGATGGGACGAGGTTCACTCAAGCTGCATTGCGCTAGTGCGCACAGACGTAGCCTGCGGCTTTCGGGCCGATTAGTCAGCAGCTTGCGCATGTTTAGACCAGATTCCACCTTTGCTTCATCCACGCAGCGCGACATTGCGGGATTCTCTGGCGACTACCGAGAGAGCATCCGGGAGCGACTAGCCCATATGGTGATTGGAGTGTGCTTTGACGATACGCTCCGAGGACTCAGCTTTTCTGACTGCTGCGCGTGCTCTTGACTGGCCCGATTTGGCCCCGACGAAAAAACGCGAAAAACGATGTCCGCGAAAAACCGAGCGATAGGCGGTACAGAAGACGAGTTTCAGGCCGCTTTGGTTACTTACACCAAGGCGGGCAACAAGACGATGGCGATGCGGCGGCTATGGAATGCCGCGTACGAGATGGGACGAGCGGCCGCACCTGTGCGCCTGGTAGTGAATGACGCAGCGACGTTGTGGCAGAGGGAGAAAGAGCGAGTCAAGGAGGCGAGGGAGATAGCGCTTGAGGAAGGACGGCAGAGCGGCTTCGAAGAAGGACGGCAGGCTGGTGAGAGGGACACGCTGACCATGGACGTGTTTGAGGTGTCGTTTGCAGCGGGAAAGATGGACGGAATTGCGACGGGTATGGAGCTGGGACGACAGGCGGAAACGCAACGATGGATGGACGCGGGTCATCTCGAGGACGGTACGTGTCGTGCATTTAACGCCGTGGTCGAGTCGCCTCCACCCCAATCCCTTCCCTTCGACAATGATGCGCACACATTTTCGGTGCCGGGTGCCTTTTCGGTGCAGACAGGACTCAGTTGGGCCGACGATGCGGAATCCTTGCCCATTCATCCCGTCCTAGTCATCTCGCCACAGCCTCGCGACTTCTCCGACCTGCGTACTGGTTCAAAGAATCCTTTCGACTCGCTACAGCGGCGGCATGCGCGGTATTGCGGAGCACAGACACGGGCTAGACCATCACGAAGACGATTTCATTCTCAGGCGATTCCTGCTACTACTCGACACGGATTATCGCACTCTGTACAACCAAGGCTCGAGCTCGAAACACGACCAAAGCCTTCGAGCGGCGGACACTTCTCGATTCTAGCACTTCTGGCATGGGTCTGGATGGTGGTGCATGGGCGGGTGCGAGGACGTGTTGATTCGGGTTAGCGAGCGCGGCAGGCAACGAGGACGTTGCCTTGTGGAGGGGGGCAGATGCGCTAGTGCGCACAGACGTAGCCTGCGGCTTTCGGGCCGATTAGTCAGCAGCTTGCGCATGTTTAGACCAGATTCCACCTTTGCTTCATCCACGCAGCGCGACATTGCGGGATTCTCTGGCGACTATCGAGAGAGCATCCGGGAGCGACTAGCCCAGCATGCGGAACAAATTCATTGGACTGCAGGGGTTGGAGCGATAAGATGTACCTGTAAGTGTTGCCCAAGGCCCTCCAAGCTACCCTAGTCCAGTTAAGAGTACAACAACGGCCAGCGAGTAATGAATGAGACCAGGTGAGAAGCTTATACTGTACTATTAAGTTCAGTTCGACAGTCACGGGTCACGGGCACCCTTGTCGGTGTCGAACTTTGGCAAATGTCACGTGTCACCCCATCGGGGTGTCGAATCGGTCCACCGTGACACCACCAAGGGTTCGCCTGGAAACACTGTTTTTTCGAGTTTTCGTGTTGAAAATTGTTGAATTTTGGCCACCAGTCACGGTCACCACGGTCGGTTGTCGGCTGTCGAATTTGGTTAAAAATGTCACGGGTCACACCCCATGTCGAATTGAACTTGATAGTACAGTATTCCTGGTTGAACCTGAACAGCTGACATTCCCACGCTGACAAAGGAACAAAGGAATTTGTGTAATGCCTGGCCAACGCCATGGTAAGTGTCAGTCCTCTGCCAATCAAATGCCATGAACCCACGGTCATGGCACTTGCCTGCAGTGTAACGCCTGATAATGACCTGATAAGTAAAATTGGATTTTTCCGACTGGCAGTGTCACTGCTACATAAGATACTTCGTTTTCTTAACGAGATGTCGGGCTTGTGTTTGCGGTTTGTCTCATGGAACGCTGTGCGCAGTGAATTCAACCGCGCTTCGGTTGATTTTAATCCTGATGCTGTTCAGTGAAGTTTTTTTTTGACAGGCCGCAGTCTTGATGTCTTCCCGTCCACTTCTACTGCGCCACGCTGTTAAAATTGCTGTTAAAATTGCTGTTCCTACGTGCCCGCAGGTTTGCTTTTCCCCAGTCTTAACAAGATCCGCCTTCGCTTCGCTCCGGCAAATATGAAGGAGGATTCACATAGTAACGGTCAACTTCGAAGAGATCACAACTCATCGTTTAAGGAGGACACGCTTGCAGGAGGTGTAGAACTACACACCCCGGATTAAAAATTTGAATCCAAAATAGAATGCATAATCAACATGGTGAGGAACGCTGGCACGGAGTGAAATAAGCAGTGAGATAAACCCACCGGAATACCGCCCTGAAATTCTCCTGCCACAGGCAGAGCAACTCGTCAGAACGACACACCCCGGACTGGAAATGCGAGTTGAATCTGGAAAGTTGAACCTGCTCAAGAAAGCGGGCTACGAAGTAAAATACACTCATCGTTTGAGACCGGCATACCGGGCCCATTTCGGTTATCCTTGCGACGTGCAAAGCAATCTGGTGGGAGCCGCGTTCCGCCGGTCAACTTAGTTAAACTGCAAAATGGCTGTCTTTCGAAAAATGCAGTATATAGCTGGAGGGAGACATACTATTGCCAAAGATTAGTGATCATCCATCCAGTTTCGGCGCAATGGGCCGGTGGTAGTGTATGATGGAGGGAGAATAAGCAAATACGCAATGTGGTTCCCTGCCGGCAGGTAGAAAACACGAAATAAATCGAAACAATTGAAGCGGAGAAACGGGAACACAGCAGGGGGTCGTCGGAGTGGTTTGCCCATGAATTTTGCCGTCTCCGGGGTGTTTCGTCGAAAATCACTGCGTTCCGGGCCCTCCTAACCTCAGCTTGAGGCTAGGTCCCTACCAACGGCTACCCAGAGGTTGACCTAGACAGGGTCTATGTAGCTGATCGAAAGTCTGGATAGGTCTGTGAAGGTCTGCCTAGCTGACTGTGGATCAGCGCAGGCATTTCTAGGTCGGTTTAGGTGCCTACCCATAGCCAAACTGACCGATGATAGGATTTAAACCAAGGAAAACAGCCTTTCCCGAACTTGAACTGTGTTGAATCCGATCGGGCCGAGGTTCCCACGCTGTAGGGTGGGTGTTGAGGGGTAAGAGGACAAGTGGTGGGAGAAAAATTGCACGGCCAGCTGGCCCTGGATCCACAGCATCGGTTTCTTTGTGCGTTGAAAATCATGGTAAAGTTTAAACAAGATCGTCGAAAATAGATTTGATTGATCCACGGCGAAGAGCGACAGCCCTGGGAACATGCAAAAACAGGTATTTCTGGGTCTGAGCAAAGGGAAAGGTGAGTCTAGACATGGGCGGCCGAGCGTAGTTCCCTACGCTCACCTACATTGATCCGCATTGACCTGCGCTGACTGAGCGTAGGGCGGCTAGAAACAGCCTAACCTGACAGGTCATCACCACCCCATCGTTGAGCGTGGCCATCCTAAACAGGGTCTGCGTAGTCATCTACGCTGACCCAACTCTGACCTGACCTGACAGGTCGTCACCACCCCAGACTAAGGGTAGGTTGGACCGGAACGCAGTGAATAGCACGTTGAACTTTGAAGGCATGGTTTGCACCGGACCAGTTGCGTATTGGGCTGTGGTAGGCAGGTTTTTTTTTTTTTGAGCATTGTGATTGAAGATTTCATTTGACATGGGCAGCTGAATCAAGGTGAGAGACAGAGCTGGAGAGACAGGTTGAAACCATCAAGCTGAAACATCTTGAGAGTGGGAATTGAGGAATGCACAGATAAACGCCGGGGTTACGATGTGGTGGTAGGAAGGAAGAGAGGGGACTACGCGAATCAAAGGGTCAGTATAAATGAAGGACGAAATGCTGCGGCGGGTAATTGTCGGATGCATGCAGAGTTTTATATTTGGTGGAAGAGCTGAGAGTGCCGAATCTGGTTAGAACAGCGGTGCTAAGCGCAGCAGACGTCTGTTGCTGTGTAGCCAGTCACGGGTTTATTTCGAGACGAGGAGGAGCATGGGCGGTGCAAAATAATGTCAGGTGGCAGGGTACAGATGGGGTTTCGTGCAGAGGTCGAACGGAGGTTCAGCAATGGGGAATCACCAAATGGAGGTTTGTGCACAGCTTAAGGCAGTAATGCTTAAAGAACGGATAATTCTCCGCTCAACAGCTACGTGTAACTCCATTCTTGCCCTAGCATCTGATCTGATATGTTCTACACCGCCTATGCTCAATTGACGCTTATCCTCAACGCAAAATCAACCCCATGACAATATACGCAGCTACATACTTCTGCTGCGGGCTCGGCCCAATTGGGCGTCTCTTCCAACAACTAACCACTCTGATCTGAGTACGCTCCGTCGCAGCACTCAATTTATTTATTTATACCGAGTCGCCGAGTTGCGTCGTCGACTCCCTTTCTTCCGTGCCCTAACATCACTTCCGTCGTCTCTACTTACATCCATTGTCAATGCCTTTAAACTGTTTTCAACTTTCAACAGCCTGCAACTTCTGATGGCCTCGAAGCCGTTCCGAATCAAATGCAAGGCTGCATGACGTGTTGCATTGTCAATTTGAACATACCTCAAATGCATTGCTGTCACATGTACTGACAGGCTTTTTATCTCACATGCCAACTTCAACGCTTCCAGCTCGATCGAGAATGTTGACTGTCGTAGGTCATCACCCCTCACTTCTTTGAATGAAGCCTGATGCGCCGAAGGCGCTGCTACACAAGGATTTTAAGCCTCCTGTAGGGTGGGTGCATATTCGCCCACGGGTTATTGTGAGTTCTCGCGGCAGAGTCAGATCTTTCAGAACTGGTTGTGCAGATTCATCTCGAGGACCGGTCCCCAACATTATATTCTCTTACAGAAACTGGCAGGACTCGCGGGGTGAGTGGCTCACAATTCTGTATCTTATTCGGGCAATTTACTCATTCGGGGTCGAGTTCAGGCACTTCCCCATGTTCGAATTTCGAGCGATGGGCTTCTCACATCGATACAGATCACCCGTTAGAATCTGGTAGACAACGAATCCCTGAATGAATCAACCGTTCAACCGTTCCGTACTGTAGGTATTTTTCAATAACCTTGAATGCCTGTGTCCATTCAGCATGAAATATTCAGTTGTGCGTTGATTCTGTTCAACCTCGAGGCACGAAATGTACCCAGATCGGATATGGCGCAAAAGGATAGCGCGGTCTCATGAATTCTCCCTTTGGCCGGGCCGGGGATGAGAGGCAGATCGGGGTTCGATTCCTCGTATCCGTGGTTTTTGTTTCACGGTACGATTGTGATGAGTCGAAGAGATTGATAAAACTGTCTGTTGGAACCTGTAAGTGCCAAGCGACAATACGGATAGTGCACTATAAGCACATCAAATGGATTGATAGATCTAAATAAATAGGTACAAGTGCGAAAATATTCGCAATCCAAGTTTTAACACGGAGCTTTCAGCCACATTCGCATCTACTCTTCACTCCTCCATCGTAACCCAGAGCCCTCCCTATGGCACAACAAAAACAAACCACCAAGTCAGCAGGTTGAAGTACGATGACATGAATTGAAACGCACCATAACAGACATCGCCAGGCTGCTCTTCGGGCGCACCTTTTCGCGGCGCTTCCACCCCGACGGGTCGTCCGTGAGCCAGTCGTCCGGGACGCGCGACGCGGGTGGCTGGGCGTCGGGCGCGAGCGCGATTTTGGAGAAGGACTGGAGGAGGCGGATGAGGATGAAGGAGGCTTCTTGGTAGGCGAACTGCAAGGGGCGAAAATAAGTAAAGCAGTCGAGTGAAACGAAGGCAGGGATGTGGAGGGAAGATATGCACCTGCTGCCCGAGACATATCCGCGGTCCGCCGTTAAACGGAAGGAAGATGAATGGGTTCGGAATCACTGCGTTGACCCCAGTCAGTTGCAACTACAAAAGAACTGCGAGCGACGACGTACAATACTTGTGCAGCCGCTCATCAATGAATCGCTCTGGATCGAACTCCAGCGCGTCCGGTCCCCAGAGGTCTTTCCGGCGGTGCATCACGATGGGGCCGTACGGAATCCTAGAGGCGAAGCCCCTCAACATCCGAGTTTGAATAAGCAATTGGAAGAAAGACGCACATGGTGTTCGGCGGGATGTACAGCGGCTTGGCTCCGGGCTTCGTTGCGGGCCAGACGACGCCTTTGATGCTCGTCCGGAAGTTCAAGGGGCTGTCGAAGAAAAAGCATCAGTATCCTCCTCCAACAAAGTTAAACTGCACTGGAATACGTACACGGGGGGATACAACCGCAGCGTCTCTAATACCGACATGAATAATTGGTTCGAGTTCAGTAAATGGGATCAAAGGGGTACTCACCATTGAGCACCGCGCGCAGGTACTTCATGCCTTTAATATCCTGCACACCCGGGCGACCTTTCTCGCCGACCTTGTCGAGGATCTCGACGCGCAGCTTCGCCAGCACGGCCGGATGCTCCGCGAGCATGTACACCGCGTAGGTCGTGAGGCAGGTCACGGTGTCGCGACCTGCGACAGAAATGTTGAGCAGCTCGTCGCGCAGGACTTTGATGTCTACCTCTCTCATCAGAAGTGTGTCACAATTTGAAATACAGCGTACCCTGCGTCTCCTCCACAAGATGCTCGAGAAGCGTCGCCGGCTCCTCCTTTGTCGTTTCATTTGACTTTGCCTCCCGGTGCCTCGCGACGAAGCCCTGCAGGATGGGGTTGAGGAACGCGCTCACGACGCGCATGGGCGCGCGCATTTTGTCCTCCCAGAACTCCGCGAGCGGCCAGTGCGCGACGTAGCGGATGCGCACGGCGATGAGCTCCTGTGCCTGGAGAAAGGCGGGGGCAAAGGACTGCTTCGCGACGGGTGATTCAGGCGGCGGGTGACTGACCACGACGTGGTGTGGATACGACAGCGGCGCGGCGAGCGAGTGGAAGTCGTGCCCGAAGAGGAAGGCCGAGGCACAGTCGAGGGTGAGACGCCCCATGAGCTCCTGAAATGTAGTGCGTTAGAAGAGGTATTTGGTGCGAAGTCCAAAATGTATGGACGGAGTACGGAGGGAGCAGAATAATCAACGCACCTGGAAATCGAATGCGTACCCGTCCCGCAGCCGCGCCTTGACCTGCCCAATGGCGTCGTCGACGTGCGAGTCAAAGATGTCGAAGTCGCTGATGCGGTCCCTCTCGAAAAAGGGCCTGGTCATGTTTCGGTGAAATTTCCACATGTCGCCTGCAATGCATGTTCCGGTCAATTGAATGTTCAATACAGGTGCGAGGCTGGGAAACATACCATCTGAGCCGAAAACACCCGTCCCGAGGAGCGGGTGAAACACATCGCGGAAGGTCTTGCCCTTCTCGAAAGAGGAGAACTGCGTCGACAGCATGGCTTTGATGTATTGCGGCTCGGCGGTGAATATCTGTAGCGAAGGAGAAGGACTCAATTTGCAAATAGACGGATACAGATGATTATTTTCAGACGCACGCGATTCTTGAATCCAATCCGAATCCCGTAAGTGTAGGTCCCCATCTCCTCGCACCGCTGACCAAGAAGCTGCCCCGGGTAACCCCTGGCGAGATCGCGCACGCTGCGCACCACGGTGCTCACGCCGCCGAAGCTTGCCTGCATCTCGGGTGGTAGAATGGCCCCTAGTGCTGCGGCGTCCCGACGGTTGATGTAGTCGCGGTATTGCACCTTGATAGTCAGGGCAGCGGGAACGCTCAGAGCGCAAAGCAGTATGGTGGCCCATGTGGGGAACGCCACCTGCGTGTATTGGCGGAGCAGGGAGAAGAGGAGGTAAGTAAGGATAGGTGGGGAGAGAACGGAAGGAAGGAGGGCGGCTAGGTACTGCAAACCAGGCGGCATGGCAAAGCCCAGGAATCGTTCGAAGGGGGAGGATGAGAGAACCATAATTGGCGTTGACGGTTGGGAGGAAAGAGCGAGTATGATTTCAGGAGGGTCTTATTGAGAATTGACTCACCTATCTCCTCACTCTCCTGTGCTGAACCACGATCGATTCCGGTACGTCGTCTCTGACGTTCAACTACTTGCAATTGCACCATGCTCCATCGACCGCGGACCTGGAAATTGCGATGAGCTGGAGTCTGTGGAGGTATACGGACCTGTAAACCCTGAATCCGCGCTTAGATGAACAGGAGAGGAGGCAGGTGGCCCGTGCGTTTGAGACCCTTGGCTGGAGCGATGGTCTCAGAACGAGGCGGATATCAAGGCGGAGAATTGAGGTATCCATCTTCGTTGATCCTTCTACAATGGGTTCCTAGCTGAAACAGTTTGTGCCTGCCCAGGTCACCTTGACGCACTGAGCCCTGAATGTAGTGAGCGGCGGAGAGGAGAGAAAAAAAGAAATTGATGGGCGGATACCGCCACTGATACAGTGATTGACAGTTCCTGCGGTGAACCTCGGTGCTATTCGGCATTTGTCAGGATCATTCTGCAACTCGGCCAGCATGAGATAAACGCATGCAGCACATGTGTCGGGATTTTCCTTTCCTTCTGAACCCCTCCAACGCAACACGCGACTGGGACCAAATCCCTGTCACCACCGGATATGCGCCATTGTGAGAATTACACGTACTGTACTATTAAGTTCAACTCGACAGTCACGGGTCACAGGCACCCTTGTCGGTGTCGAAATTTGGTTAATGTCACGCGTCACCCCACGGTAGTGTCGAATTGGTCCCACGATTCGAAAAAAATGCAAAAATTCTGCTGTTGTGTCGGTACCTCTATTTATAGTCAGTAGAGCTGTGCGGGTAGGACTTTTTGCTCAAATCTAACTGAAATGCATCCGAAGTGCGGGTTTGAAGGGTAATTTGTGGGCAAGAGGTTTATAACTGGTCGGAAATTTATGTCTAAAAGCAAGATTGGGCTGGAATTCTCATTTTTGTCGCCTCCAGCTTCAGGAATTTCCCTCTAATTTCTGAAGCAGGGAAATTTTCGGAGGCGTGTCGAAATTTTGCCCCTGGTCACGGTCACCCCACCCAGTTGTCGAATGTCGAATGTGGTTCAAATTGTCACGGGTCACACCCCGTGTCGAATTGAACGTAATAGTACAGTATCCTCTTTAAATCCAGGAGCTGCTTTACTCCTGTATTGGACCACTTGGCAATTCGAAATCTGACTTGAAAACCTGCGCTTTGGTCTCGCGAACAAGCGTGTACCCAGCGCGGGCACATCTTTACAGAGGCATACGCATTATCGACACAACAAGTACTCGACCTGCCTGCAGATTCAGAAGACCCTGAAAGCCTCCCCGCATCTCATTTCTGAATAGTCTTGCACAATGTGCGTAACTTGAAAGTGTGTACGACTCTCCGTCACTGAGCTCACAGGCCGTAAACGTGTTAACTGTTTGGAGATGACCTCAACTTCAACATGCCGACATGCCGAAGAAGACACAGCCACGGATCAATACTGATGTCTCTCAGTGTGGTTGAATTTGTACGTGGCTCAGAAACGGCTTTTTCCGGGCGTATACGAGCGTTAAAGCCAGCATCCGTACCTCCTATAATCTGTGTAAACTATCCTGCATTTCTAACCGTTCAAAAATAAGGTCACGACCGACCCGCACTGCATCCGAGACAGCAGGATGGTCCATCGTCTCGGCCCTTTGGGAAGACTGTTAAGCGGTTACCGCGAAGCTTACTGGGAACACTGGATCTACCACAATTAGCACTGCTTGTCTTGGCGTTGCTTGTTCTAAATTTACTGTGGCGAGTGTGGCGAGTTTGGCCTTGTTGGTACGGTGGGCGTATAAAAGACCGCATTGAGGGCCATGGATTCCTCACCACCCTCACAATCCACTGCTGAGCCCGTATTCTTAACACCCGCTGAACACCTTGGTCCTTCATCGCCATGTCTTCGGATTCCATCCACAAAGCTCCCGCGACGGCCGTACCGATGACTTCCACAACTTTGTGCGTTTCTCGCTGGTGGCGCTGCCATGACTTACTTTCGTAGACTGAGTGTATCATCGGACCATGGGGAGACAAGAAAGACTGAAACTGGTTCTGTTACTTCTGGCGATGGGCAGATTAGGCCAAACACCCCGATCCCGCCTGTACCGGTAATACGAGTATTTAACTGTCAGATTACTTGACTAATTTCGGCGAAGGACCAGGATCAAGCCGGCGAAAGTCAAGGAGAGTCACAACCGGGGAAGAAATAATTCGAGACTTACCTATAGAGATGCAACATGCTTACTGTGATCTAATTGCCTCCAATTTCGAAGTAGTCTCATGTTGTACCTATTTAGTTTTGTCTCGTGAATGCCCCCTTCTGTCGAGAAAGATGTGGAAAAATGAAAACTCGCCTGACTCTCATTGAACGGATGGTCACTGTTCATTCCAGGTTGGCAAGAAGAAAACAAAATCGCATTTACTGGTGACGGGCAATCGTCGTAGGGTAATTGGATTAGCGGAAAAAGTATTCGTACGCGCGTATATCGGACCTTCTGTCTGCATACTGTCTGTCTGGAGAGTGTTAACCGTACAAAAAAAAAACTGCAAGCAGAAACCGCGAAAAGAAATTACCGAGAGTGTGAGGAAAGAATTGCAAACCGCGTGACACCGAGCAAGCACGACCCGGTGAGCCCAGGTGAGCCCTGCGTCCATACTCCTGGGTGGGGTCACGGAGGGATGGATCCTGGCCGTATAGATGGATGGATCTGCCAACTCTTCATCCAGTTCAACCCGACGCAACAGCCGGATAAAATCGGATCAACGATGAAACAGAATGCCCTGATGTTAGTGCGTCCCGCAACCGGGAACTCGCCGTCTATCGCCGCTGTAACAGATCGACTATACCATCCGCGAGCCAATTTACCTGAGCGCGTGGACGGTGGCGCAGTCACTCGAGATCCTTCCCGGCGAAGCCCAAGAATAGCGTTGTACGGGGATGCCTTATCTGAGGCCGAGTACATCGAGACTGGGTACAGGCAGAGTTCAAACCGTGGGTTGAGACCGGCTGCCGGGCCGCGATCGGTCACCATTTGTCATCATTTGTCATCAAGTGGCAGTGCTTTCTTTCCTTCTTTTCTGCTCTCATCTGGCGAGCATCTTGCTACTCATCCTCGCCAAGGATGGAATCGCGGGCCAATCCACTCCACATCCCAGAACTCGTGGACTACTGTATCGGTTGTCTGGATGACTCTGTCACATCTTTACAGCAATTCTCGAATCTAATGAGATTGATCGGAGTTTTTTTTAGCAGTTCCCAGAGGGAATTTTCACAGAAACACCCACTAGAGGCTCTCAAGGGCAGAGTGGAGGTCGGAATCGTTTAGACACGCATTCCGGATATGTGTCACCGGCAGGACACGGTGAAATAATGTCTCGGTGAGTAGATCGTGGGTAATCAGCGGGCGATCCCGTATCAATAGATCCGATCAGCGACTTCGGCCGCTGTCCATCGTTTAGCCTCAATTCACTCCAAAATGTGCAGACAAGGCCTCTACAGATATCTGGCTTACAAAAACTGTCACTAGAAGCCGTTGAAAAGCGGGCATTTTGTGAGGCAAGCTGGTCTTTCCTTTTTGGGAACCAAGAAAAAAATCCGATCAATCCCATTAGATTCGAGAATTGCTGTAAGAGCATGTGCATCCGTTTCGCGTTTATGGGTTCATGCCGCACAATCCCACTCATTCCAGAAGGTCACCCTGAATAGCGGCACGACGTCTAAAAATTATGACAGGTGGTGGAGGCTTTAGGCCACGCTTCACACCTCTCCAGACCTCGTGCAGCATATACATCAATTGGAGCTCCAGTCTTGCGAACTCTCGCTCGAAACACTGTCCGCCGTCTGCCACTTCCCGTTCACTAGATTGGAAACTATCATGATAACTTGTCCCACAATCCAGAATATGGATGTATCCAACGACTTTTCAGCCTGCCCACTCTCCGGCGCCTGGTCATAGAGGCCGATATTACCGACCCAGTAACCTTCATACGTATCTGGGATTATCTCTCACCGAGACTCCGACATTTCCATTGGACTTTTGCCCTCAATGATGACGCAGAAACTAGTAGGAGCCGCACACCGATCACAATAGAGTCACTACAACTCGGGTTTATGTCACCAGTCAGCATATCCAGCTCGTTTCAGACCTATCTTGGGAGCCTCTTTGATTTCCACGGCTTAGAGCCCTATCACTCTATGACCCCAGTGCACATATATTGACGCTCGCACCTCCCTTTCGGAGTCTAGAAGTGCTCAATGTCGGTGCTCCTGTAAGTATTTCTTCCGCCTTAGTACTGATCTCTCTGACCTCCACTTCAAGCACGAGCTCATGTCCGTCGACTTTCCTTATCTGCCGAAACTCACGCTCCTCCGAATCGCGCTCGGCAAACACGATCCCAGCGGCAATCACCTCCCTGTCGACAATCGCGCCCTCCCATCGCATCAACAAAATTCGAATCCATGTTATTTCTTTCGACGAAGCCACGATTGGGCAGCTCGATTGCGCGCTGTCCAGTATTCCTGGTACGATCTGACGCCTACGAGCACTGGGCTCCTTACTTACACAAGCCAAGTTCGAAAATCATGGCAGGAAAACTCGTCCACATTCATTCTTCGTCAGTTTTTTTTTTGATCCATGTCTTTTTTCCCTAAAGCTTCGCCGGGCGGATCCGAACCCCAATTGGTTCGAGGTAAAGTCGACCTCGTCGGGCGTTGATTTTTCTAAACAAATTTCGCAGATCTTCACGAGCACGATGTGATTTACGATCGGTGGTTACCGTCTGAAACGAGTTCAAAGGATGACGGTGGGCCAAATTCCGTGTTTGCCCTGGATCCTTATGCACGTTTCCCTCACAGATTTGTCGCGATGACTTCGACTCAGGCTGATTTGAGGTAGGTGCAGCTTCTTGCAGTATTCCACTACCCCTCGCACAAGTACAGAGGTTGACCAGCACGTTGTGACTGGCAATGGGTTTTCTGAACCGTACTTACGTAATAAAGCATTGAGGTGAAATTTGACTGGCACAACGTCTTGTCGCAATTAACAATCTGATACAATTACTCCATGCTATCGTACATATCCTCCGCTTCCGGACTTCGCCAGACAAAGATTCACCGGCGCATTACTGCAAGATTCTCTGCTAAAAATGACGTAAGTAGGTTTGGAACCGACTACTGCAGGCGTAAAATCAAAAGAGACTCACTGTTTACATAAATGTTCAGAACATATTCGAACTCGAATGAACTTGGCATTCACACTTTATCAGTGGGCACATGGGCCGCCTCGTAAGCGTTCCAGGACGGCGGCGTACTTCCAGAACATCAGCGGCGGCGTGTGCAACCCGGCATAACAGCTCTCCCGGGTTGGGAAGTTTACTCTCAAGCTCGAGGTCTTCGGGCGGCATGTCACAAGGCGCGATAGTGGTGGTGGTAGTGACAAGGATGCGTGCCTGTGGGTCTGGGACGGTGGTTGTGGTGGTTGTGACGAAGATGCCCGCCTCGGGATCGGGTGTCGTCCTCGTCACAAAAATGCGAGCGCCGAAATGGGAGGGGGTGATGATGGGCTCAACATAAGACATTTTGGCTATGACTTTAGTGGCTGAGTGTGAGGATGATTTGTGAGTAAAGTCTTGGGTACTGGGTGTAAAAAAGGGATGGTTTTATATGTTGTGCAGAAGCAGTCGCCAGTCGGTAAGGCTCCAACCATTTCGTTTTCGTTTGCGGTTTGGCCCAAACCAAACGGAAATGGTTGGAAACCGGTTATAAACCGTTTAAACAGTTTATAGAGGGTAATTTTGCAGGTAAATTTCCCGGACACCAAGGCAATGGTGCAAACATTCTGGGAAGGTACTATAGATATTGAACACAGGACTCCAAGTTGTGAAATATAAGACATATTCAGGGTCACAAAGGCGATTTCGGCGCAAAGCCATTCACTACGTTCCGGTCCCACCTAACCTCACCTTTTGTAGGTGATGGAGGCTGAGGGCAGGTCAGCGTAGATGACTACGCTCACCGTGTTTAGGCCAACTACGCTTGATTTTTGGTAGGTGATGGGGGGTCAGTGTAGCCTAGAGGTAGCTGACCTGCGCTCAATCGGCGCAGATCAGCGTAGGTGAGCGTACCTTTCTACACTCACCTGCTCAGACCTGGCCTCACCCTCTGTTGTCTTGACAGTTCAGTGGCTGCAGAAGGAGCTACGCTCAGCCACGGTCAGCCACGCAGAGCTTCGCACAGCTAGACACACCTACGCAGACCTTCCCATAGCTACGCAGAGTCTGCCTCTGCGTAGCTCTGGGTGGCCACCTAACCTCAACCTGAGGTTAGAAGGGGCCGGAACGTAGTGATTATGCAGCCCAGAAGCTGACTACTCTGAAATGGCCCAAAACCATCAAATCAGGTCAAAGGATGGAACAGTTGGCTGCAATGTACACATATTCAGCAATCATGGGCACTTTGAAACACACTCTGTTTAAAACGTTTAAATCTGGAAATGGTTGGAGCCTTAGCAGTCGGGAGGCAGTGCACGGAAGGTCTTTGTCTGAGACTGCTTTACCGGACACCGCGATGTCGGTCAAGGGGCTTAGTACATGTCTGACTGTTGTTCGCGAATAGAGCGATATTAGAGTGGGGCAGAACCACTATATATATATATATATATCTATGCATGGGGTCTACACCGGCGGTCAACTTTGCAGTCAAATGGAAGTGGGTTGAGAATCGACTCCTATCCTTGTCTCACTATCTTGTTTGACACCTCCTCACCAGGGATGCTGGTTCACGCATCTCGGGAAGTATCCTTTTCTTTCGCGCGTATTCAGAACGAGAATCCATGCTAAGTTAGGAATGGACGTCAGGGAAATGTCATTGTCGTGCATTGAATTACACGGGGGAAAAACACTTACCTGGTCATCTGGAAACATTCTGAAAACTATAAGTTTCGGAAACATGCAAACTGTGTTCGAAACTCATAGTGTCAGGGGGAGTTTACGTCCCGCTGACACTCAAGGTTTCTGGGGCTCCCCAGAAACAATAAGTTTCTGCCAGCCCACAATTGTGGATAGGGCTTCGACCCGGCCGTTAAACGGGACGGCCGTCAGAAAAACGGCCGTCACTAGTGACGAAACGGGATCACCCGGCCGTCGCCACAAAACCTCAGACCCGCTGACGGCCGGGTGCCGTCCGTCGACGGGTTGACGGCCGTCGTGACGGGTTCCAAGGCTGAGCGGTAGTTGAGTTTTATTTTGTGCCAACATTCGAGTCAAATCAAGTTGTTGGAAGGTCTGCAAACATACCAGAAGCTTCACACCGTCATCTAAGCCCTTGAAACTGCAGGAGAACCGAAATTCCACACGGCATCAATCGTTGAACAACGCCGAGATGTCCGAGATGGCAATGGATGCAGGGATCACGGCCGAAAAAAAAAAGTGTTTGACTGTCTGATTTGTACATCAGACTTTTGACATTTTGATTGTAGCGTTGTCAGGCGTTGTACAACCCGACAACGGCCCGCCAAAACGGCACAACGCCACCCAACAACGCGACAACGTCAAAACCCCGGAACGTGGGACCGAAAATCCACAATTCCGACCAAATTTTGATCTTGCCGTGACTCGGCAATTTATTAGAACTGAAAGCTGTTGTTATCTAGGTGAAGCCCCTGCTCTAGTTTCCTATCCTACATACCATTGTAGATTTTCAAGCTGAATGTGGAGCTCACCATCGTCAACAAGGGTTCATCAAAAACGCCAAAACGGCTGAAAACGCCAAAATGTGGCAATCAAAATGTCAAATGGCTGATGTATGGGGCTTGAATATCTGTGACATAATCTTAACTTGCATGCTATAAGATGATGTTTTGCGGCCACAGATACCAAGGACTTCTGGTTGACCTGTCAACCCGTCGACGGACGGGTACGGGTATCAGTTGACTGGTTTGACCCTTCCCGTACCCGGCCGTCTCGAAGTGGTGATTTTCTGCTGAACGGACTGGTCCCGTCCCGTCGCGACGGGCCGTCAACCCGTCACAAAGCCGGCTGGGACGAAGCCCTAATTGTGGATTTTGGGGATTTAAGGTGGCCTGAAACTTATTGTTTGACTCAGCATCAGCAAATTGACAGATCCTCTTTCTGGCGCTTTTGCCACTTTTTCAAGACGAAAAAGTGGAAAAGAGGTTTAAGTGCTTGCCACTTTTTTACGCCAGGTCCTGTTTAGGAAAAACGACGATAAGAGCTAAAAAGAGATTAAAAGTAGTAGGAAAAGTTTGGGAAAAGTCACCATAAAAGACTCATAAGAAACTCAAAAAAAGCTCAAAAGAGACCATTCACACGTATAAACAGCATTTATTGCACACAGACTACGAGATATACAAGTTACAATACGGAACACAAGCAGTGGGGATACGGGGGATGTGAATGCACCTGACGGGGAGCGCGGCGGTGAGATCGCGCCCCAGCGCTGTCCAATGCACCACCACGCGGTTTGATCCTGTACACGCTCAACGATGACTGTGTGAAGACTACGATGGGAGCGTGTGAATGACTGATAGGGCAAAGACATACTTGGTTACAAGGATGCTTGATGATAGGGCGTGAATGTGAACACCTTGAGCCATGAGATCAAAAAGATCAACTAGTGAAGGGAGGACATACCTGGGGGCGGCGACGTGCGAGGCGGCGACAAGCGAGAACTGTGCTTGACTTATCATGCGGCATGTATTGAAGAGGGATTGCTTCAAAAGACTAGAGTAACGAGAGTGTGTTGTTTTGAAAGGCATTGAGGTGCCGAAGTTTGACAAAGAGAGTTTTGAGGCAACTTGTCTTGAGGTATACAGAGACGAGAATTGTTTAGTTAACGGCCCACATTCCAGATAGAGACATAAACCCCGAGTGAACCACGAGAGAACAGAGTTGAGGGCCAAGAAACGGGAAGGGTTTGAAGGAAGAAAGGGAGACGAAAGCAGGGGGATGATGGGAGTCAAAAAGAAAAGTGCGATTCATCACGAACCAGCGACTGATTGCATCACGCGCACGGACCAGAGGTCGGAGTTTCAATTGCAAATGTATGATTGCGACTTTGCTCAATTAAGCAAATGCTCACTTCGACCAACTTCGATTGCGTTCACGGTGTGCACTGGCCTGGTGATGGGTGCTGCGGGTAAGCATTATCGGGAGCGTGAGGTGCAATTCCCTTGCTCTTCCGGCAATCGGCAGCATCGAAATTGGCCTCGTTTTGATCGCCTTGAGGCTTCGACACGCATTCTAATTTCTGACGCTGAAAAGGGCATTGGTACCCACATGGAATAGTTTTCAGAATATCCTGGAGCTGATTATAGGCCTTTGGAGTGTTTCTGGCAGTAGTTACTAGTAGGAGAATTTGAAAAGAGACAAGATGCGCCTTCGCTTCGCTCCGGCAGATGACATTATTTGTTTCTACGCTAAGATTCGTGTTTTCTTTCTCGTCGGAGCAGCACAGAAAGATGAGACCGGTGCTTTGTCATCTATATGCGACAATAGGTGACCATGAGCAAACCCGGAAGTCATAAATCCACGGCAGCAATGTCGAGTGTCGAGTTGTCAAACAGCCTTCGCTCCGGTGCGCCAGATGACTTGTGAGCGAATAAATTGATTACAGAATACAAATCCAACATGCCTTGAGAAAACATCCAAGCAACGTTGCTGTATCCGAAATTGGGTTTCTGAGAGGTGTGCTCTGCGTCGAAAATATCAAGCGAGGTCGAGGAAACTGTACCACACCTAGTAGGATGCCAAAGAGTGACTCTATTTGAGGGAAACTTGAATATACACAGAACAACTGAAGAGAAGAATCTGCAAGTTTCTGTGTGAGTGAATTATCAGTGTACGAATGTAATCTGCGTACCGTAGCAATGCTCCAGTTCCATCTCATTCGACTCACTGAAGAATTGACACACTCGGGAGGAGTTATCCTGCATGTGAGAGCAGTGAATCGCGGGTGGGATCGAGGCTGTATTGAAAGACATGAGGAGTTGAGGGATCAGAAAAACATGATAACCTTGCGCCAGCACTTGAACAATCTTGCATTACTGTCAGACACTGCATTCAGGGACCGTATAGCCGAAGGACCGGCTCGCCGAAAATAGCCACATCGTGCGGCGAGCCGGCCGAAACGCTGCCGAGGCAGATGCGTGTACATGCACCCTGGCCAGAAATCAAACAAAGTTTAATCCTGATGGCTTCGAGAGGTGTGAGAACTTGTGAGATGAGCATTAATGAGCACAGTGGCCAATTTGCAGCCTCGGTATGCCCTTGATGTTGAAATCAGAACCAAGAACAGAATGAGTTCTGAAGAATGGCACCGTGCTAGACAACCTACGGCGAGCTGCGGGCCGCCGTGCAGACGTAGGACGGCTCAGCGGCATAGCCATGAGGCAGCCACATTTACACACACGCTGTCTAGATTGCCATGGCTCGGCGGAAAGCCGCGGCTGGACTATATATAGCTAGGGGGTAGCCACATATGGCCGTGGCCTCGGCTATGGACAGCCTTGGGACAGCCTGAATGCAGTGAGATGAACGTCAACCACAGTATAGTTTCACAGGTCTTCTAGATAAATTGTAACGTTGTGTCCTGAAATTGCTCCTAGGCTCCCGAGCACCACAGTCGCAGCGATGATTAGTCCGTAACCTCACCCCCTCTTCTACGCAAGTCAAGCCCCTCCTGCACCGCAAGCCACTGGTCGCTATACCCTTCCTCCGAAATAAAAGACTCAAGGACAAGATCCATGACATTGGAGAAGATCCCGAATATGTAGCCCGCGACGGCATCCGCGTCGGTAATTGGCGCGTAACCCACTCCCAGCGTGTGCACGTTCCGTTTTACGACTGCGGTCTGTGGATCGAGCGGCGGCACATGCATCGCGGTAAGTTCGATCCGGAGGGTGTTGAGGTCGGGGCAGTGCTGCGCGAAGGAACACAGTGCTGCGAGGGTAGCGCGGCGGGGGATGCTGCACGGGGTGTTTGGCTCCATGACGAGGGTCGTGAGGTGCGGCGACGCATGGGCCATCTCATCCAGCAGCGCGTCGTCTGGAGAGAACCCATCGGGGATCTCAAGGTACACTGCGACGAGGTTGCGGAAACTGAAAAGGTGTTGCAGGGCGGTGTGCTTGCGGCCATACAATGCAGGCGTAGCGTCGGGCTCCGCGACTAGGGCGACAAGTTGGAGGACCCTCATGGGCTCGGAGGGAGAGTGGGCCCCAAGGTGTTGTAGAAATCCAGAATACAGAGTTTTGCGCAACAGCCACAGTGTGGCGTATGGCTTCTATAATTAGAAAGTTTTTTTACATCCCCCATGTATTTCTCCTGGTCTTAAGGTGTCAAAAGGATCACATCTGAGGTCCCCATGGGATCACATGAAATTCTGGGCCAAAGGGTCCTCTTCGGCCAAAATCGAAAGCCACAACGTGGCTCATATGGCTTTGCGCAACCTCTCTAATATCATCGATATATGCGGGGCGCTGGGTCGCGACCACGATGTCGATGGTGGCAAGAGGACTTGCTGAGGATGCTTTAAGCAGCGAGTTGCAGTTACGAACGGTTTCTGTCGTGATATCCAATGCTGCGAGGTTGGGAAAGAGTGGTGTGTCGGAGAGGGGAGAGCTGGTCGAGAGCTCTGGGAACAGCTCCAGGGCTTCGACTGTGAGCGACGTTAGACTGGGCAGGGAAGCGATGTGCTCGAAGGCTGCCCTGTCAAGATCGTGGATGAGGAGGCTCTCCACGCAGTGTAGGTCCTGGACAAATAAGGATACAGCGGTGCGGATGTGCTCACGGAACCTCGGATAGTCACCGCAGCGCACATCGACATGCTTCAAACGCGGACATCTGCACGCAATGGTGGGGATGAGAGACAAGTGAGGCACGAAATCGGGGACACTTAGTCCTAGGTCCGTTATAGTGGGCGCCAGAAAAAGCCGAACGAAATAAAAAGAGGATCATCCATTTGATATTGCCAAGAAAACTTGGTGAGATTGGGAAAGAAGTGCTTCGCTGGAAGACATAGGCTGAGTGCGGTCAAGACACGTGCGAAAGGGATGGATTCCTAGTCAAAAGCCTCGAAGGTTCGGACGCGATGCAGATAAAATAGCGGTCTACTCCAATCCACGGGTGTGATGGGACGGATGATATCGCTATTCTGGCATTATCGTCGTCAATGTCATTCCTGCCATGTCCGAGTAAGTACTAAGTAACGGGACCTACCAGGGTATCGACAGAGGCAAGGTCTTGATCCCACAAATCAGCGGGAAAGCAACGTAAGATGGGTGCGAGCGAATCTTGCTCGTTCCAGAGTGCATTGAGTGCCGGATCGCAAAAAATCCTAGATGTCGTCGCAAGAGCAGCTAAATCGCTAAGTTGACCATTCACCGTCTTGCTTTTGTCTTCATAGTCCTCTTTTGTGTATACATGCGAGCAGATGGCACCGCAAGGGGATCCCGATCTGCGAAATCCACACTACACCCCGAAGTTTTATTTTCGGGAGTTTTGGTGACCCCGTCCCGTCCGTAATGACGTCATATCGCCCTTTTAGGCCGTTGATCCGGACCTTCCCACGGCCTCTGGAAGAAAACAGACTCAATCGGAGTCCTCAAGTATGTTTTCAGTGCTTCTATCCCATCTATGAACTAAGTCCGCCTTCCACAGATATCACCGTTCATTTTCGAGAGCCTTTTCATGCAACTAGGATTAAACAGGTGATTACTCATGTTGATTACGCTTCAGCCGCAAACCTCTCGGCACCCGAATTAGGAAATAATGTTGCTTCCTCTAGCTCAACAGGCATGAATTCTGAGCGCTTCGGACTTCAATTCTGTGTTGTACGGTGAGGAATTATCCCAAATTTGAGGTGCCTGAAATTTTCTTGAATCAACACCCCCTTGTGGCACCGACTAGTTCCGGTATTTGCAGCGCCCGTTGCATATGCCGCTGGTTGTCGTGGTTAGAAACAGAGCAGTGCGTGGCGGTGCAGAATGGTTGATGGGGTTTCTGACAATCCCGAGCAAAGAAAGGGATCTGTTCAAGTTCAATTCAATTTTTTGTTTTGGCATACGGGGGTGGTAAGTAGGTCCGACAGCTTGGGCCCCAATGGGGAAGGAAGGAAGCTTCCCTGAGGGCAAAACCAGGAGAAGTAAGCCTGTCGGTGGGGCTAAATCTGTTGAACTTAGTTGGTTGAAAGCAATTCAAGTTGAAAGTTGAACTTGAAACGGCATTGTACGTGATCGCGGTGAGGTGGAAAGATATGTTGACTTCGATTATCAAGCTCTAGGAAGATTCAAGGTCGGCTGAAGGACCAGTTTACCCGTCTCTCCTCTTTCCCTTTGTTTCAATTCATACTACTGAACTAGACACGAAGCCAGAACCTTACGAAGGTGAATCGCAACACCAGCAGAAACGAGGAGAACTGCTGGCCCCCCGTGCTGTCTTGTAACGCCTTGGAATCGTTGATCAGCGGGAAATCTGTCTCGGGGACGTCCTCCTTCATACTTCAAGAATGGGCAAAGACGTTCCCATCCCTCGCCGACCTGATGATGCTGATATTCCCGCAAGCGCTCCAGAGGAACCATCTTTCGGACCCTGTCATACTAGTAGTGCGCAATATAGCTGGCCTTAGACTCTTTCTTTCTAGCACCTGAGTCGGATTCAAGGAAGGTGGATATGCTCAGCCTGCCCAGCGTAATTACCCGGCGCATGCTGATGTCAATCCAGCAGGCGAGCCTGACGGTCCGCTGTATGGTCTGCAGAGATTGGGCGCAGGATGTCCACCACTTGCCCAGATCGCGTGTCGTGAGGATGACTTTCGCGTCTGGATATGCAGCGATGAGGTCTTCTGAGAAGACGATTGCGGGCACATCCGTGACTGCCTTCCGGCGAAATATTAGTTGATCCGAATCTCCGCAACAATGATTTGATTTGGTGGAAGACCGTACCTGGCAGCTGGTCCCATTCCTCTCGACCGTAAAGCTTGCCCTTCCCGTTATACTTAGCGTCCATGGCCTCGATCCACATATCCGCCTCGAGAGGGAAGTTGGCGACCACGGTCATCATGTGGTGGGTATCCTTCTATTCGAGGGTGAGAGCTACCTGCATCGCTGGTTATGACGGTGAGCTATCCGTCCTATGCGAAATTTCTGCTCGTACTAACAGGCCGTGCCGGTGCGGAAGAAACCAAGCACCAGGACTTTCGTCGCAACCGTGCGCGAGGCGCCGCGTCGGTCGACAGAAGGAGCGGAGAGGTGGAATGCCAGGGTGAAGTTAACAATCTCGCTGTGCGCAGCACTTCGCTGACGCTAGACGTTCCAAATTTATAGCGTTACGTTTCGGGTTCGGCACGCAGTCAACTCCGTTCCCATTGAGGCGGGAACAACGTAGTAAATGTGGCACGGGGCTACTCTATGCCCTCATTGGCGACAAGAATACCCGGGTAGGAAATTGAATCAATCAAGGGTTGGCTGTGGCTCTTGGAGTATGAACAGGTGGAATGAAGGATAATCACATCTTTGATTGTCCTGGTCAAGTTTTGGTTGATACTTCTATCAGGACAGCAAATGTGCTGGCAGAAGATGGCTCCACTCATATCAAGCCCCCCAGAGGCAGTAAACAGAGAAGTCGAGCTTATTGAAGTATTCCCTCGCTTCGGAAATGGATCAACGACACTGCACTTCACAGGTGACGTCCGCAGGTGTAGATGTACCAGTTGACGTTGCGCTTCTACAGGAATTTGGGCTGCCTGCGTCAGTGGGGGAGTGTTTCGGCTGATTGGTCTGCCGAGCTTCATATGTGGTATCAAATCTCGAATCCTGGCGGATCTCAAAGACATCGAGACGCCTCAAGACTGCCGATAGTTGATTTATTTTCGATCTCTCTCCCATCCTCCCGATCTATAGCGACCATGGGGTACATACTGGGTCTATATCTGGGCTCCATATTATCGCCCTACTGGTGTCACATGGAGATGGGACTGAACAATGCTCAATTTTCCTCACAGGTGGCACTCAAAAATTGCCTGCTCAGACTTCCAACAGCCCAGGTCGTACTTACGTTTGTCTCGTCGCTCTTTGCATTGAAACCTCAGGTCTATTAACGATGGAAAGGCTGCAGTTCAATTCGAATGGTTGACAAAATATTTTTTCTTCCGCCGGCGCTACAACTTGACAAGGGCAGCATCCAAGGCATCTGTACTGGGCCTCACCTCAATCACACCACGCACGGAAGGTGCAACAAGAATCTAGGCATAAAATGTGCCTCTGTTCTGCAGCGCGCGCCATTTTGGCGCCAGGATTTCGCGGGATGGAACATGGCCGCTTACGCCAGTGTTGCGTGGCTGTCATGTGACCGTGGTTGTTGACTCAGCACGCACGTGAAGTTTCTGACACCCTCGGGAACCGGCACTTTTTCTTCCGTTCTGCTCTCATCTTGGCTCTCATTTTAACAAGCCGTCACCCGCAAGGAACCTCGTCTGGAGCGGATGAACATCCGTCTGCTGTTTAGTGCACTCGGGATCGGTAATTCCTCACTATTTACGCCCGAATTCAGGTCGCAATCCTTGTCGCAATCCCCTTGCAATCCCCTAGTCCCAACTTCAGCGCCCGACCTTTCTAGACTTGGATCCGCGATTTTGGTGGAAAGCCGGCTTCAGGATTGGTAGAGGGAGCAATGACGTGTCCTATCATTTGCTAGGCTAGGTACGCCAGCTCATATCCGGGGAATGTTCCAATTGTACCTTGGTTTTACCGAGCGCTGACGTGGGATCTGCTGGGATCTGTCTTTCCGCGGTCAGCGAACTCAGAGAGTCTGGAATCCCAACATTAAACAGCTGTACTCGCTGTACAGGTTCATGAAATTACTGTTGACCATTCCCACCGACTATCCTCGACAGGCTGGGTTGACCCAGCTACTTTGGACGCTTCAACCTATGATCTTCTCTGTCGAGATGCCGTCAGATTCGGGATTGTGGCTCTCCGACTCGGAGTCTTTCTAATCGTGCCATCCTATCTTCTGTTCGTCCCTAGTGCACAGGTTGACGATGATCCGCGACATTGGTAGGAATGTCCTCCACCTCGACCTCGTCTTCCCAGCCCCTCAAGACGTAGAACTTTACTAGTCGTCGGCCCGTTCGGCCTGGATGCTGTCGTTTCTGACTTCGCCAATCTATCATGACGCCGCTCTCCGCCTCTCGACAACGCTCACTTTCCGTGTTGCTCGCCGTCAGATCGTTGTTCGGTCGGATAGATATCTCTGCCAAACAATGGGGCGTCCATATTATTCTGGCGGGTGGTCATGTCTCCCTTTCGGTGCTCTGTTCTGTTAATTCATTCACAATCCATTCCAGGTTGCCAATGTGTCTAACCAGAAAGATAAGCCATGTTTTTTTATATCTGGCTGACCGCGCCCACGTTGACAGGTCCCGTCACTCCTGTAAACTCCAACATACGATGGTTCCGGAAATGTGATTGCCCTCTAGCAGGGGCATCCTTTTGTTCCAGGCCATGTTATTCACCCCCACTGGGTGGTCTGGACGCAATCAGGATGGTAATGTCCCCCGGGTAAGTATGGCCTCCGAAAAAGTGACAAGTTTTATTACGGAAATCGGAACGGGAGAGCCTCGGCCATCGATGGATAGATCTCCAGCGCCAAAATTGGCCCGTCTATAAAGGGCGCCGTCAAAATTCACACTGCTTCACTCGACCACCACGATGGCTCGTCCCCACATCAGCCTTGGGCTGTCGGTCCTCTGTGTCATCCATGTTCGTCTTGGCGCTTGGCATGTATGCCACACTCGACTGACCTTGCAATAGACATGCGCTGCCCGTAACCACATTCGTTTAGACCACACCCGTCGACAATCCGTCCCTACCACCCTCCCAGGCAATTGGACTTCCAAAGGCTGCTACACGTAAGACTCGCCTTTCATGGTTGGATTCATGTTCCGACGACTCTTCTCAGCGATGGCCAGGCTGGAGGACGAACTTTCAGCGGCGCGACGTTTACCAATACTACCGGAATGACTGTCGAAGTTCGTTTTCCCCTGCGTTCGCCCATCGGTCCGCTCAATTTCTGTTTAGGGCTGTCTCGCCTTCTGCAGCAGTCAGAATTTTGTCTTGGCTGGAGTTGAATTTGCGGTGCGCATTCGTGTCGGTTCCTGCTCTGCCATCACTGATACATTCCTTTTTTCCCCTTCCTTTTCGTGTGTCCAGCAAGAATGCTGTACGTCGCTTACAGAAGGTTTTCGAATTGAACTGACCCACGCCTCTATACACAGATTGCGACAATTTCATCAAAAACGGGGCCACGGATGTTCCTTTGGCTGAATGCAACATGCCCTGCACCGGAAATGCGATGGAGAGCTGCGGAGCGGGGAATCGACTGAATGTATTCGACAGTGGCAAGATTCCACCGCCACCACCCGGTCCTGCGACTGGTCTGCCCAAGCCCTGGACATACGTCGGCTGCTTCGTTGATAACGCGCACGGCCGAATCGTCGCCAACCAGGAGCCGGATGACGCTAAGTTAACCATCGATTCTTGTGTAGACACTTGCAAGGCCCAAAACTTCACTTTGGCTGCCGCCGAATTTGCGGTCAGAGGAGTTATTTTCATCCTGTCAAATCGGAAACTAATAATATTCGCTTCAATCAGGATCAGTGCTGTATGTCCATTGTCGTTCTCTAGCGTGAAGTGAACTGTGCTGACATTCTAATTCATAGTCTGTGGCGACGAACTGATTGCAGGCGCGACATCTGCACCAGAACCTGACTGTAACATGGGCTGTGCCGGAAACTCAACGTAAGTCGTTGTCATTGTCAATGTCAAGTACCCGGGGTAGCCCACTAATGCGCCACATGCCACAGCGAACTCGTATGTCTTCCTGAAAATGTGATGGCGGCGTTAAACTCATCATGTATTTGACAGTGCGGGGGTGGTAGTCGGATGTCCGTCTATTCTACCAGCAAGAATGTCACTATCCTGCCTGTTCCCGTAGCCCAAAACACTAGCATCCCCGGTTCATGGACTTACCAGGTACAGCGCTTTCTTCTTTCTGGTAGCGACGTCTTTCGTAACCCTTGCTCCTCCAGGGTTGTTTGATGTATGTTCGGTTGTGTTCCTGTCGTTTTTCCCGTCTCAAAGAGTTGGCGGTTATAGGGAGGCCGATGGAACACGCGTTCTTCCATGGCAAAACATCTATCCTAGCAACAACTCCGCAACGACATGCCTTAGTCAATGTGCGGCCTTCGGATACGAGGCTGGTGGGATGGAATTCGGTACGTCCGCTTCTTGATGTTTATTGATGGAGTCTACTAACCAATTCTATTGCGCCCAGGCCGCGAATGCTGTATGTGTCTTCCCGCACCTTGTAGTCGCAGCCAACTAATTAATATAAGACTGTGGCGATATCACCGACGTCGAAGCAGCCGGCGTTAAATTCGCTCCAGAGAGCGACTGCAATCTTCCCTGCACTGGCGATCCCATCCATTTATGCGGTGGTGGAGCCAGAATTCAATACTACAAGTGGACTGGTACCCCGCTTCACGTATGGAACGACCCACCTAATAAAGGATATTATGATGTACGTGCTCTCCGTCTTGTCGATCTCCAAAAAAAAACTGAACGTTACGTCTTAGTTCTTGGGTACGTTGGTTTGTTAACTGCATCATTGCGATCTGAGCTCGCATTTCGCGTCGTTTAGTCCCAGGGTAGGTTCACTTTCTCATTACCCCCCAAAAAGTATCTTATTCTCTCTTTAGTGTTACCGTTCCACTGCTCGCGACGGTTGGAATCAATGGAAAAGTCAGCTTTCTCGAGAAGAGCCCCTCATAGTTTGTGACCTTACCCGACTACTTCGTAACACCACTCATCATCGGGCCAGCTTTAACAACGGAACTGGAGCTTACGAGCTCGATCTCACCTTGGTTGACGACTTCGGGAAAGCATGGCGGGAAATGCACGTCAAGTCGAATGTTTTCTGCTCCGGAAGTATTGTTCTTCCAGATAAAGGTGGTAGAATTTTGAACGTTGGCGGCTGGTCGCTCGATTCCACCAAAGGCGTCCGGATGTATACTCCCGATGGCTCGGCAGGCGTGAATGGCACGAACGATTGGCAGGAAAATTTCCGGGAACTCGCCCTGCAGAGACAGCGCTGGTATCCAAGTATGACCGCCTTCTTTTTGAAGATCAATATGTTGATGAGTCTCTATATAGCTGCTGCGGTCTTGGCGAACGGTTCTGTTCTTGTTATCGGTGGTGAAATTGGAGCCAATGACAAGGCCCAACCGAATTTGGAGATCCTCCCTACGCCTGTCGGAGGAGATACTGTCATCGACTTGGACTGGCTTCAGCGCACAGACCCCAACAATCTGTACCCATTCGTTTATGTCCTTCCCAGCGGAAACATCTTCATCAGTAAGTTCTTCTATGTATTCAATTCGGACTACTCGATTTATGTTCGTTACCCAAAGTCTACTACAACGAAGCGCGAATTCTCAACCCCCACACGTTTGATACTATAAAGCAGCTTCCCAATCTTCCCGCGTCGGTGAACAACTGTGCGTCTTTTTTGACAGCCGTATGGCGCGCGCAACTTATTGTCTTCAAGTCTTGGGAGGTCGGACTTATCCTCTAGAAGGTGCTGCAGTAATGTTCCCGCAACACGCGCCGTACACGGACCCAGTCCGTGTACTGACTTGCGGCGGAAGCTCGCCCCCCGCTAATATTGCTCTGGACAATTGTGTCTCGATTGAGCCCGAAGGTGCTAACCCGACGTGGACCCTGGAACGAATGGTAAACCCTCTTCCTTCCACACTTTAATAAGGTGCTGAAGAAAACATTGCCCCAGCCGTCGCAACGGGTTATGCCATGCATGGTCCCTCTTCCGGATGGTACTTTCATGATTATGAACGGTGCCCATCAGGGCGTCGCTGGCTTCGGCCTTGGTAATGATCCCAATCTCGGTGCTCTCTTGTATGACCCCACGAAGCCTGTAAACCAACGAATTTCGATCTTGAACACTACCATTGTTCCCCGCATGTACCACTCGGAAGTCGGTGGTTCTCAATTCTCCACCGCCGCGTTTCTCTGACATGAATCTTCAGGCCATTCTCCTGCCCGACGCACGTGTCCTGGTTTCTGGATCGGATCCTGAAAGTCCGGATCTCCCTCAAGAAACCCGGATTGAGGTGGAGTAATTTAATAGCTTGTCAAGTCCGATTCTAATTGTCATTAGGCGTACTATCCTCCGTACCTCACAACAGGATTAGTTCAACCCAATTTTACAATCGCAACCACCGATTGGGCTTACGGCAGCAGTCACCCCATCGTTGTTTACCTCTACCAAGGAACCACCGCAACAATGAAAGTATCGCTCATCGCAGGTGAGTTAATAACCTTCAGTTCTCCAGTGATGCATTCCCAACCTTCTATTCTGCCCAGCTGTTTCCTCCACGCATGGCAACGCTATGGGATCCCGGACAATCTTCCCGGCTTTTAAATGCACCGGAACTACTTGCACAATTACGGCGCCTCCGAACTCCGCCGTTTCCCCTCCAGGATGGCACCAACTGTTCATTTTGGACGGCCCGACTCCCTCGCACTCCGCATGGGTTCGGATCGGCGGGGACCCGGCGAAACTAGGCAACTGGCCAGACCTCCCCGACTTCGTGGTGCCGGGCGTCTGAATTCTCTCCTTCATTCGCTCGATGGACGCTTTCCCCTATGGACGGATTAAAATTAAGGATATGCCTATACATCTACTTTCTTTTCAGTTACTTTCCTTTATTGCTACTCTCCTTCATTACCTACGACTATTGCAGTCATAAAATCGTTACATCTATGATTGTTGAAATGATTGAAACGAATGCTCGACTATCAGGGAGCCTTTGAATAACCATCACCAACCCCCATTACACGCCTCTTAGCGAAGGCATGTCTTGTCCAGCCTTGAAAAATCTGAACTTGTCCACAATGTTCAATCCACAGCGCATCTGGAAAAATACAGTGGAAGGCACAAACATCCTAACACCGGTGACTTTCAACCTATACACCTATACCCGGGGGAAATACATTCTAGGTCAGGTTGAAGGGTAGGATGAAATGCAACCTGTGCGGTCGCCCAGAGCAGCCATTGGCGGCGCGAAAGGAAGCAGATAAGCGCCCAAAATTGTCACGAGGCTGGACTAAGTTGGGCCTGTACGGCTCATTTTGATACTGCGCCGGGTCTACAAGCAGATGTCAACATATTTGAACAATGAATAAGAAAGACTTACGATGCGGGGGACCTTGGTATTGGGCCCGCTGCTCTGTTTTAACTGGTACGGAGTCAGGTCTGTTCCCTGGAAGGGGCGGAGGGCCAGGACGAGGCGGGAGAGGTGGCGGTGGCCCCAGAGGCCGGGGAGGGAGTGGAGGCGGTGGCCCAGGAGGCACCGGAACAGGGGGAGACGGATCAGGACGGGAAGGCTTTGGTTCGGTCCACCCAAAACCGAACAGCTGCTTGAATCCGTGGAACATTTGGCAAGTCGTGTTGGTATGATAATGAAAGAAAAATTTCAAATCAGCAATATTGATGTCGATCATCAATTCCATTAGGAAAGCCGGCGGCAACTCGTATTGGCACGCCGCACAGTACAAAACATTTAATAAAGACAGTGTGGATGGTTATCTATGGTTATAAATATCTTGAAGGTGCACCGACAATAAACCTACCCCTCCACTGTCCTGTGAGAATATTCTTCCTGTGCGGGACAGGCTGCAACAATCGAACACATGAATCATTTGAGTTAAGTTCGGTATGGTGAGCAATATTCCATATGTTTTGAGGTTCAGCAAATGTTCAAGGATAATAGAGGTCTCAATCTGGACAATGCACACAAGTCACTACAAAAGACACCAGAAGATGTTGAAAACAACAGGAAACTGTGTGAGCACAGTGGAAATCAGAGCTGATTTCCACCGAAAATGGCAGGGAAACCTCCCGCAACATGCTACACATGTTTTGGGAGGATTATGAACCCACCCGCACACAGAACTTGACGCGCGCATAGAAGGAACCAGTCCTTTGGGTGCATCAGCACTGTTTGATGGCACGTCACTTTTTTGACATGCAAGTCGACATTTTAACTTGCAAGTTGATTGGCGGCGACAAATTAACTTTGTGCACCCAAATCCAAGTTAACTTGCATCAATGTTAATTGGCGCAGGCGCAAGTTAATTTGGCAAGTTAAAAAGTGAACCCTCCGCATGAGCTAGTAAGCTTCAACATCCGCTGTCTTTCCATCCAGGCCAGCCACCAGCACAATTTTACAATTTGTAGTGCTGATATTTTCGTTAGTTGGGCGGGTTTCGCACATCCATAGCGGAGTCAAGCAACATGAAGGTGGCGGCGGCCAAGATTGATGGATACGACGCAGCGCACGACTGGGTGGCCAACTTCAACCGGGCCGTATGGCACATATAGTGTGCAAAAAAATAAATGCTGCCATCTCCCCTCTGAACACAGGGTTTTTGCTTACAACTGACCATTTTTCAAGTTAGCTGACATCGTCTGTAAGGCACTTACAACTGCTCGGTGGTCAGATACAAGCTGGCCCAATGTCTTCTCACATGTGTGGGACTTGGTTGAATTTTCATCGAAGTGATGGAAATGATGACAACAGTGATGGGATCAGACTTGCCGAAATCCATAAACGGAAAGCACGGTGCTTCTCGACAGTGACTACCAGGGAGGTTGTAGGGACCTCCAAAAGCAAGACTCTGTCATAATCAAAGCTGCATGGTCACACACATTCTGAATAAGAATCGGTTTTCAAGGTACACAGGACCATTTGGAAGGACTGGCCAAAATTCACTCTTTTGGATGAAGGCTGTTCTCATAAGGCTGAAAATACGTTCATAGGATGTTAATTCAGCATCCTGATCCAACTATTTTCATCCGAAACTCTTTTAAAGACCAGGAATCCAGCCATTGCTGAATTGTTCTATTTCACCCGATTTGGAACTGATGGGAACACACACAGCAATCATTGCTCAAGTTGTCTGCCAATTCGGAGATGTAAGCGGGAGTAGATGCAAGCAACTTCGGGAGATGTAAGTAAATTTACACGATTGTCAGGCAGGAGTTCGAATTTGGATGTAAGTTGCCTGCAAAAACCCTGTAAAATCGGACGAGTTTTTGCACAGTATATCGCCCATAGGGCCGCGGGCAAGGAGCGCGGCGACACCAAACTCGCGGCGGCGAAGATCATCGAGCTCATATCCGTGGACCCCGACCGGAAACTGTCCCTGCGCCTCGCGCTGGGAGACGATGCCCATGATAATGCGAGGCTGTTTTACATGAAGCGGTTGGAGGCTCTGGAAGCCCGCAAGGCCGAGAGCACCGGGACGGACGCGGCGTGGTGAGTGGATAGTGTAGCACCGATTCATACCCAGGTGCTTAATTGGGAAATAGAACTGCCAGCACCCTCCAACTTTCCCATACAGTCACACCTCCGGCGTTGTGTCGATAGAGAATCTCGTCCACTGATACCTGCTCTTGCGTCGCCTCCGAGCCCGCGGCTATAGCTGATCGGCGGAAACAGCATTTTACATACGCAAGTTTAACTTTGAGAGTTGAGGGTTAAGAAATTGCCCCAGGATCGGACCACAAGTGGGGCTAGAAACGGACACAATAGTGGGGTGAATTAAATTGTCGTCAATGGTCGCAGAAGGCGCAAACTCACAATCAAAGATAGGTTCCATATGACTTTGATTACTGAAGCACGATGCTGCGGGGTCTGGTTCGGGCAAGAGGCACGGTCCGTGACGTCCGATACAGTAGATTCAACAGCGACACTGCTGCCCCCGTTGCCTACCATGTCAAATGTGTGATTTTGGGTGGCCTATTGAATGAGGCAGATATACATCGCCGAGTGCACAGCAGCCACCATCACTGCGGAAGACGACCACAAGGCAACCAACAGTTATTTTTGCTTTGTCTCTTAGACTTCTCATCAGTGGGCTAGGATTTGGGCAGGATATTTAAGCACAACCACGAATCTCCAGTAAAGTATTCTCTTTCTTCCCAAATTCCACAAGCAGTGCTTGTTTCATTTCACTTCTTCTTCTGTATTTTTTATATTCAACTTCACACACTACTACGATGCGATTCCTCTCGGCCATCTACGTCGTGTCTGGGCTCTTTTTGGCGACATCCGCTGCACCTCTTCCTGTGAATCTTACTCTTTTATTCTGCCTTGCGAAAAGCTAATCATTATGCCAGGAGGATGGGAGTATCATGCAGCCTCCAATCGCGCGCGATGTGTTCGTTGAACTAGATCTCACTGCCAGGAACCCTCAGGACCTCACGGACGCACTAACGGTGAGTCAGTTCACGCGTAGAATGAATCTATATCTCATGAAAGGTGTTCTAGAAAGGGGTAAACAACTTCCTTAGGTCTAAAAAGATCACACCCTAATTCCAACTTCTCGTCTAGGAAGTTACCGCTGATAGATCATCCGGCACAAGTGGTTGTGTTGTCTCATGAGTTCTGGGCGCATGGAAAGGATTTACAGAATTTGAATCATCTGTACCATCTTCAGCGACAAGCCCAATACGGTTCAAGTTCCCTGAGCTCTAGGGCCTTGCGATTATTCCATTTTTTAGACTTGAAGTTTGTAAAGCCTGTTGAGGGTCAAAGAACAATGTTCAACTCAAATCTGGAACCCCCAGGCGCTTTCACAGTGTGTAGTCAAGGAGTGTTGGAAAGGGAACATTGGTCTTCACAACTCGGAAGGACAATTACCACATCAAAGGATTCATATTTGACACTGGGGATTTGTTCAAAAACTAACTTGCGCAAATCCCAACGAAGATATGTGGCTTGGCTGATACAAACGAGCGCCGAAGAACGAACGCGCTGCCTTCTCTGCTCAGCGCTCATCTGTCATTGAACAACCCTTGACAAACGGCGTCCCCGCATAAGCGAAGTTAACACAGTTGCTGATGCGCCCGCTGACGCGATCGTAGCGCTGCCAAATAAGCCACCGGCGCCATTTCTTCCGCCAGAGTGACGAGCAGCGTTTTGATGAGGCTCGGCTGGGAGACCTTGTGGATAAATAATGCGGGGTGAACATTTTCCCATCAGGCTCTCTTTCAACTTCCCTCCCTCAAGCAGCGCTTGTTCATACCTTGTCTTTCGCTCTCACCCTCCTTTACTTCAGTCGCCTGTCCTTTGCGTTGACCATGCAATTCATTTCCGTCATCTACGTTTCGGCCGCCCTCTTCTTGGCTTCCTCTGCTGCGCCCCTCCCCGTCGTACGTACTTTGTTTTTGATCTCCGGGCATGACTATTGAACCAAAATTGATTGCGCAGCAGAATGGTGTTGCCAGCCTAAACGCGCGGATACCTTCTGATGTATTTACTGAGGTCGACCTGACGCTCCGTGCACCCCAAGACGACGTGAGTCTTGTAGAACTGAACGTTATGCGGTCCCTTCTCACGCGCAAACCAGGGTTCTGATGTGACCGGCAATATATCAGTAAGCTTCGACCGGTTTTCCGCGAAACGATAAGGGCTCATTCATATGTATCTTCATTCAAGGAACTGTCAGCGCAGAGGTCGTCTACATCCTCTGGATGTACCGTTGCATGAGGGGGCAGGGTTTTATTCCGTTATCAGGCAGCATGAAATAGGAGAACCAAATTTTTGTAATGGCACAACGTCTAATGCGATGATAAATTGATGATAAATATCTTGACCACTGTTGGAAAATCGAGTGGTTCGGATATTCGTAGACTGAAAGCCAGTGATATGCAGACGCTATCGGGCGGCTCAGATACTTCAACGCCTGTCATTGCGGAGTGTCAGATGAAGACACAATTACCTCTCGCGCAGGAGCTTTTGTTTGATCAGAGTGCCGGTGCACTGTTTATGGGCGCCATAGTCTGTGCAAATGATTGTAAAATTCCTCAAGGAGCCATTGGGTATGTAGTCGAACCATAATACTTAGGCACCAGTTGCAGGATCTGCCAGTACACTGGCCCAGGAGAAGCGATTCACAGGTTCCACTAAATACGCCGCATCGTTTTGAAGCTGTAGAGTCAGTCTACTTCTGTCTGCTTATGTACAGTACATTTTTCTTTCTTTCTCGTCCGTTCCTTTCTTTTTTTGTGTCTTGAAAAAAGCGAAGCGAAATGCCCGCAGAATGGGGAAATTCTAGATCGTTCCTTCCTTCCTTCGAGTTTTATCTTCGCGGGTGAGCCGGCCCAAAGCCGGCCCGAGATTTATTCAGTGTACATTGGGCGCAACCCAAATCTCCAGCCGAGTATGTAAAAACCTCATGGTTGAAATATTCATTCCTTACTGGAAATATCAGTGTATGTGCCGGGTCCCAATCCATTTTATGCTCCCCAGCAAACATTTTATTACCCACAAAATCTGCTTCCACCACCGCTCCCACAAATTCCGGCGCAGATGCCTGCATACTTCCACCCCCAGCCGTATTTTTATCCTCCCCATGCGCAAATGGTAGCGCCAGGTGTTCTCCCTCCAATCCCTCACTCCCTCCAATCCCTCAGGCTACACAGTCGATACAGCAACAAGTTCTTCCAGTGATACCACTGGAACCTCCTGTACCGGATCCGCAACACTTTTAATGCTCAGATTTTGGACTGCAGTGAAAGCAGATAGAATCGGCTTTAGCGAGTAATGGGAAACGATATGTAGGACCAGATTGTGAAAACATTCTTGGAAGAATGATGGGGGTTTTGAGCGTATGGCATAGTGCAGGCTTTTGGTCGCAAAGATCGGATAGTCCTCGATCGGCTCCGTACGGGGTACCGCGACAGTACGGTACAAGAATGGCTTGACCCAGAAGGACAGAGTGAGAAGGGTTTTCTCATACAAATATGCTATTGCGCACCATTGTTTTACTCGCCAGGCGACCAATATAAGCCTGTGAATCGCTGCAGGTCGGCGGACTGCGCAAATTTCGAATACTTATGCGCCTTTCCAACTCTGGTGCAAGGACTGGCTGTGGAGTACGACGCGATGTTGGTACATGTATACTATTGGGATTGTTGAAGCAGGCTGGTTGTCACTTTGAGCTGCGGTGTTTGCTGTACGGCACAAGGTCATGAAGGTAAAGTACAAAGAGAGCAAACGTGGCGGTGCCAAGGCGGTGCAATCAGTAAACACGCCAATGCCAAACACGGACCCTCCTCTTTTCGACAGTCGAGTACTCAGTGCCCACAAGACTCTCGATGGCATCCGGGCCTACGAATGGTCCACAACTTGGAAGGCCCCGAAAAAGAAATGAAAAGCAGGTGCTATCTTCCAGTCAAAGAAAGTGCAGTTGCCAGCGGCACAACAGCGGCAGCAGAATGACAGAACTTGGAGCACAACTGATTGTACTCTTTGGGCAGGATCGACAGTAATGATTTGCAATGCTCTCCGACTTCTTTCTATGGGATGTCGGACTCTCTTTCTGCAACGTCTGCTAACACGGGTCTGCTACCGATATTACTCGAAGGTACTATCTGCACGACACTGAAGTCTGAACATTTAGCATGAGTGAGGTGCCTTTATTCACCTCGTCTGTAAACCAGAACCATCAGCGCACCATGAGAGCACCAGATCACAGGTAACTGGCTATGGCCAGACCGACAAGAAGCTGAAATCACTCATTGAGCTAGGAACCTTCCATCTCCCTCCGGTGAGTCTGTAATTTCTTTTGGATTATCTCTCCCACGTCAAAACAACAAACTATTATGCATTCTGGGACGTCTACAAAGGTACCGCACGAGCGATTAGGCAATTACGCAGAAACTGTTGTCCACCGACTCGGTGTTCTCTCTGACCTCAAGATCATCAGCCTTGAACATGTCCATCGTCAATCAAATCATATCGTCGGAATCGGCACTGAAACTCACAATGGCAGGGGCACGGGGAGCAGAGACGTATTCATTCTGTTGCCCGTATCCTTCGGGGACGAATTCCCCGAACACATCACTGCGAGGATTGTTGGGGGCGCCATTGATTCCCTTCATACGAACGCTGAGGGCCTGTATTCACTTCCTCAGTATAGCCGTCTCTCAAGGGAGCAGAATACGAACCCCATTTGTGGAATCCGCGGCAGCGTCGGGTGAGTCGTCGATTCCCTTCCAACGAATGCCGGGGGCCTGTATTCTGTTCATCAGTATCGTTGTCTCCGAATATAACAGAATATGAACCTCATTCGTCGAATCCGAGGACTCCTTTACCTGGGAGGCAGAGAGCGGCGCAGCGTACGCAGCCCACAAGAGAGCAAAGGAGACGTAGATGGAAGAAACGAAGCACATTACACTGATGTCGGAAAAATAGCATTTGGGTTATAACAGCTTGAGCCGCAATACGGGCTGACAGTGGATTATGATAGAATATGAGCCAGTGGGTGGTGTGCTTGTAAGCCATCTTAAGTCATTGTATGAGGGGATGTGGGGCATATCAACTTATGAGGAATTTTGATTGCTCACAACGACTGTCAAGCCTGGATACCAGATCCAGCAGTGTTTCTGTCAAGATATTCAGAATCAGCATAATTGAAGACGTCCTCAGGTTCCTGAGGCAGGAGACCGACGTGCTACATGCATCAAGATTGAAATTTGAGCCGGCAGTCAATCACAGTGCGCACTCTACCAAGCTTGTTCAACATTTTTTCAGTAATTGCCTTGGACTACGTATCGCCAGACAGCCACCCTCGTCACCCTTGAGGTCGACGGGCCCCGAGTAATCTCAGGTGGTAGTGTGGACGTCACAATGGAAGGTGGGATTGGACCAACTTCAACCGGACAATGGGCAAACATTGAACAATGTTGGAACAATGGGCCAAACATAAACACACGGTGGCATGCCCTATATAAGTCCGAATTGAGTCTCCCTCGCTCTCAGTCCCTCCCCCCACCTCCCGCCTCACTTGCCTTACGCTTATTCTGCCTCACTTGCCTTATGCCTATTCTGCCTTCTGCCAACCTTCGATGTCTATGATCATCCATCCTGTGGTCCATTCAACGTTGCGCCGCAAGCCACAGGAATTTTGAAATCAAGCAAACCTCTACTCGCTCCAGCCTGCTATCAGTCTCAATCTCAGGTTTCAAACTCATTCCAATCTGACCCTCTGATTTCTGAATCAATGGCGCTTGGCAAATAGTGTAACTCAAGAACGATAGACTTCAAAAACAAGTTCATCTCACCCGGACCCATCCTGTCCGCACTGTTGTATTGACACATGTAACATACACACAAATCATACCTTTTGTTTCGTTCCTCATTTGCGAGACCGCCGGCGATGCGACCGAACCATTTTTGCAATTTTTCTTTATGAGGCATGCCGTTCAACTTACAACGTCTTGAAAGGTGTCTTAAGTCCATATGCCATCAGAGGGCTTGCCAGTACTTACAAGCCGCACTATGGCTTATGATGGCTTACGATCGAATATATTAACTTCACCTTGTGTTATAAGCCGGTGAAACGGTGACTCTCGGGTACGCGTGAATGATCTAATGGAATAGCTGATGCAAGCTGCTGGAAAACCAACACACAAAAGACCAACTAAACCACTAACCAACCAACAACTACTCCTCTTAATGTGAGAGAACCGGGGTGTTCGGGGGTGCGGATCAAGTATTAGATCCCAGAACAGAGAATAGATCCCTCAAAATGTCTGATTCGGTCTTTTTGGTCTTATCCCGATAACGAGTTTAATCGAAAAACTTGGCTTGTAGGCCGAGTAAACACAATGTTATTGCAGTAAGGGACGGGTTTGTATGATATAACGATCTAGTGACCGGCAAAAGTGGGTTTTATAGGTTTATAGGTTGAGGTTTGAGGTGCCTCTGAAGACTACTGTTAATTCGTCTTATGAATCCCGTAACTGAGAGTTTGAGGTGCTCTCGAGACTACTGTTACTTCGTCTTATTAACCGAAAATCCAAATCACACAGTCAAGTCAATCCAATCAAGTTTATTCCACAAGAGGGTGAGGGACAAGTACTTCCTAACTTTAAAGCTGCCTCCCCTACAACCAATGGCAAAATGAGATACTGGCCGGATCAGGGCGCAGCTAACTAGCTTAAAACTACTCTACTCTGGTCCTTATATACACCTACAATACTGCTTACATGAACACAATTGGTCTACCAAAACTAAGCAATGAATAAGCAGATCTGTATCAAGTGTCCTATTGGCTGAGGCATGGGCCATTGACTCATTTCCTTCCACAAATATCAATCCCGCATGTGGAGATGCTCGGAGTCTTGATCTCTGAACGAGCTCAAATCTTCTTCGCCTGGTACACGGTCAAGTACCTTGTCGGGATAAGCCACTTATTCGAATCATGTTGTTGCTGGCTTTCGAATGAACCTAAGGAGGGCATACCAAACTAAGGTTAATATTTCTGATATGTCACGGGGTTATCCGAGTGATCGGGTCCCACGCGGAAGAGTGACTCGGCAGAATTGCCTTATGGAGTCTCGGATCCGGAATATCCGACAAGTCTGTCATTGCCTGTTCTAGACCAGCACGGTCACATGATCTGTCGCGTCGCGTCTCCAGTTGGCACTTAGGCCGCACAAAAGTCAAAAGTGGTGGATTTAGACCATCCTCGGTACGCCTGCATGCATATTTTATATCTCCTTGATCCTAGTCTAGCAAACAGCTCATCCGTATGAGATTTCGGGTACTGCTATGATTTTAAGTCTTATCCCGATAAGCATTATATTAGCCCCAAGTGTGGAGGTACCGCCATAATGAGTCCTGGACTTGACCCATGCTATGCAACTAGAAGCTACTCATTCGGAGCTCATGATAGCTTCTCTGAGAGTGCGTGGACGCCCATGAAACAAAGTAAAATTGCAAAATTCCATGCGTGCAGATTTACACGGCTTATCACCGGGTCAAGTATTATCACATTATAAGGGCTTACAACCAAATACGATCCGCTGCGACACATTTAGGATTTTTCCGACAGAGCAGATATGAAGACTTAAGTTGATCTTGTTGAGCGAGGTTGGTGTTTTTCTGTTGGCAGAGGTGCGTCCTGTTTTATGATGCACTCCCTCACCAAAATGAGCCAAGTTCGGTGAATCGGATCCCCACAGCTAGCTGACTGTAGCAATGAGCCGCTATGGAAACCAAGGATCCGATAGCAGTTTTTTTTGTGCATCGAAACACGAACCCACCTGCTTTGTTCCCCATCAGTCCATGTCTTCGGGAGCGCAAAATGAACAGAAATAGAGTTAGGTTCCTTCAATGGCGAGGGCTCTGTGATACCGCAATCAAAATTTGGACGGAGAAACCGCTAATCTGCTAATCGCGGTGAATATCCCTTCTTGTTCAGTGCTCGATTACTTTTTCGCACAACGCTTTTATTTCAGGGGACGTTTAGCTGCTAGGACATGCACTGATCTGAGTCCCGGTGTGCAACTGGCAAACTAGCCACAAAGCTGTATCTGTAGCACCAGACCTGGCGTCTCAACATTTATTTCCGAAAGAAAGCTTGCAAATTTTGGTCGGTGTTCCCTCGGTCACTCAATAATCCATGCAGACACATATTTACTGAGCAATTTCCATCTGGCTCGATTTAGTATTGTTCCGTCTGTATTCATGACAATGTGTCACGGGCCGTGCCATCGGACTTCTCGGATCCGATCATCTCCGACGAACAGCCACACGCGGACTCCTCCGGCCCCGGTCCACTCCGACTTCTTGTTCTCCTTTTGGTTTGTACTGCCTTCGGTTTATACCTATGCCTTATGCTATGCTCTGACACGCTTCTATCACGGACACGTCGGACCTCCGACTTCTCCGACATACATCTGACTGATACTTACTCATACATCACGGAGGACTCGGTCCTCCGTCTAATCCGACTTCTCCATATGTCTTTATACTTTCCTATAAATAGCTCTCATGTCGGTAGTTAGACTTCAGTTTGAATATCGACTTAGACTTGCCTTACTCTCATTCTCTTGCGGACTCCGTTCATCTCCGCATTCTGTCTTCGACTCTATCCTGAAATTTGGGCACTGGGCGTAGAGAAGGGCGCAGCGCACGAGCTGAAGCCATAGCCCTCTACCTTTTCCCTTTCACCGAGTACGGCTCCCGCGCGGGCCCGTTGTCACCGGCCCCGCTTTACTCCGCCGACTTTCCTTATCGGTCCGCCGGGAACGGTTCTTGACACAATGTAAATATACGAGAGGTTATTTATGGAGCCCCAACAGCAGTTCTCTTCGACCTTCTCTCGGCCAAGCTCTCATGCTCCTCGTAATCCTATGCATGTCCAATCTCAGGAACATGGAGCGAGTGGGAGGAAAGGAGACAAAACGGGTGGGTAGTCAAAAAAACTAAAACAAGACATACGGGTCCAGGGTACATATTATGCACCAACACATAACCCTCACTTATTCGTCCTGCGTTTTTGGAGAGATGCCTGCAAGCTGATAATCAATACGTGCAATGTCCTTAGCCTGTAATGCCCTTTCGAACAAAGGTCTCGCTGATTTCCATAGTTCTATGGCCTTCAAATCATCCCTGCGGCGTTTGGAGATGTCCCCAAGTTGTAGAAAACATTGTGCTCTGCTGAGATGGACATCCATTTTTGTAAATCCATCCAAGGCGACACTATAAAGATGGATTGCAGTTTCATCGTGATCATTATAAGCTTTGAAGATATCTCCCATGAACTGGAAAGCCTTGTATATCCCCAGCTTTTGTTTGGTTATGAAAGCATGTGCAAGGAGCACAATAGTCCAAGTTGATGCCCGAACGTTATGTCCCCAGCGATTTGTATCGCCCAGCGTCTCCAGGGTACCAGTCACAATGTCGTCCATTTGGCCCCATGCCACTTGAAAGCACTCGCGAAAACGACTTTCCGTGGCGAATGAGTTATCCCCTTCTCTCAAATTGAGCTGCGCTCGAAGCAGCTCACAGTGCATTAGAGCTCTGTGATTGTTGAGTTTGTTAAATACTGTGCTCGCTGTGAGGATCTTTTTCTCTATAGCTTGTTTTTGGCCATCTGTCTGCACATGTATATTAACAATGTTGAGCAATGCCAGACAGTGGATAGTTGGATCTTGTTCGAGGGGATTTTTGTTGAGGAGCTGACTCTGGATCTGGCGCGCTTCCGCAAACTCCGATTTGAGGGCGTGAGTCCCAGCAAGAGTGTTCATCACACCGGCCTCAAGTCTACCTCCAGCCACACCAGAAAGCTGTAAGACACTTAGTGCCTCCTTGCAGTAGGAAATAGTTTCTTTGTAATTTCCAAGGACATAGTCACACATGGCTGACATGTTTAATGCATCTGCTTCTCGGTATAAATTTGCACCGACCGGCTTCATAGGCATCAATCTTTCCAGCTTGGTAGTCACCAGACAACCAATTTGAGAATGCCAAATTGGACAACGCCTGAGATCTCCTCTTCATGTTTCCACTTGAGCTTGCAATGGATAATACTGCCTGATAGCATTTCACTGCAGCGGGGAGGTTGTTTTCCGTCTGAAAGTAAGTTCCCAAGGCAATATGAAATCGACCTGGTGAAATTTAAACATCTTGGTGTGAAGATTAACTGGGCAACCTACATGCAATATCCGAATCCTCACAGTTAGGTAAGAGTTCACGAGCTCGGATAATCAGGCTCTCCGGATCGGAAACTGGTTTCCATCCGGATAAATCGAGAACCTTTGTGATGAAAAGAATCTCGAGCTTGTGATTGCTCAGATGGGGAAGAACATCCGGAATGCGGTTCATTAAACCAATGCACGGATAACCGAAGCTCTGGAAGAGATCATTGAAATGCAATGCACAGTATATAGTCGTCACTATATCTTGGTTCCGGGCATGCATAGAATTGAGAAGGAGACTTTGTATGTTTGCAAAATTGGTGATTATGCGAGAGACCAGTCTGGAACCAGACAAAGTTCCAGCATATTCTAGCTCAATCTCCAACAAATTATTAAAATGTTTGACCAGAGGTTGGAGGAGGTCGAGCGAAGAACAATGGAACTTCTGTATATATTCGCGGATAGGTACCAGGATCCTCATCTGTCTCTGCTCATCAATATAAGCCAGGGAGGTGCGAATCAAAACCATCTTGCAATCAAGAACCTTCTCACTGGGCAATTGACTCTGGAGTAGATCTGAATCTGAAAGGCCATCCGGAAGCACTGAAAGCACACCCAAAAGAAGCTGCACCTGGGGAAGCAATAAAATCCGGGGGCTCTTGAGGGACATTGCGATTGATAAATCCAGATTTGACCTTTTGTCATGACCCTTAGAGATCAAGGAGGTTTTCTCTTGCTCCCAACGAGAGAGCACCGAAGGATGTGCCATCAGATCAATCGCTAGCGGAAGGTTGTCTGCGAGCAGCAGAATTTTGTCAATGTCTGTGCTATTATGACCATCGTCTGTGATGTCAAGAAATGTTTGTCGAGCAGCATCATGTGGCAAGGGTCTCAAAGGCCCTAGAAAGGGTCGACTCCAACGAACTTTGGCTGGTTGCTCTGCACCCCGCATAGTGATCTAAGAAGACTCAGTAGGGGGTTTTTTTTTGTAGCAACTCAGGGAACATACAATTAGTGCCAGATGAGCTATATCAGTGAGAAGAGACAGGAATTCTTCAATTTCTCCCCGAATGTGCAATGGCTCCCACAACGACTCCAGGTTATCCAGCACAAGCAGAGAAGGTGGGTTGTTAGAAAAATACTGAAGTACCATCCTAGTCATGTCTCCATCAGGAAAAACCCCCATCGGCTTTTAGCAAAAACTTTGAGAAATTCCGGCACATATTGGCAATTTGTCGAAATTTCTCAAAAAAAGTTCAAAAATGTCTGATTGTGTCCTTAGACTGGTCCCCAAAAATTGTTACACATTGTTGAACAATTGTTGAACAATTCTCACCAAATGGAGAGGATATGCAATTTTTTGTGAACTCTTTCCCTGTTGTTACTCAATTTTGCAGCCCAGTGTATCCGAAAAGTAAATGTATTAAGCCTGTTCTAATGACTGTGGTATTGTGGAAACGATAGGATTATTAATTACGTGGAGGGACAACCGAAGCGGAAACGAGATAAGATAAGAACTGAAAATCACGGCAGACCAAGCATTGCCAGCGCCTCCCTCGCCATTGACTGGCTTGCTACACTCCCCAGTCGACTCCCACCACTACATGTTGAGTCAGTTTATGAAATCGGTGGAAGGAATACCACTCACGCGACTGCATCGTAAATATCTGCCAGTAGATTTGCACCAGAGGCTGGGGCAATGATGCATCACCCTCGGTGATCCACCTAGGTGTTGCGATATATCAATCTCGGTCGCTGGCCTAAGTGGCTTGATGCATCACTGCACCTAAATGCTCCCCCACCTACCGGCGCCACTGGCAGCGAGCTAGATGTCGCAGTCGCTGGAGCCAACGACGGGGACGTGTGTGGCCATATTTGACAGCCAGATCACCTAAGCATCCGGATTTGCAAGGCGTCGATGAGGGGCTTTCCTCGTCGTGTGCGACGATGACGAGCAAAACAGGCCAAAAAAAATGCGTAAAATCGAGAAGAAATCGGTACATGTAGTAGCATATGATAATAATACAAGCAGTGGTATGCGATAAGCAACGGTCATACATCGACATAAGTGGACTTCACCGGACACGTACCACTCTCAGTAATCGGCTCGTCCTCGACATCGCTGTCCTCGCCCTCGACATCCTCCCACTCGTCAACCGCGTCCGAGACATCTTCGCCGGCGCGACTTTGTCGAATGAGCTCTGGCAAGGCACTCCACTTGCTGATAAATGAATCGCGAAGTGCTAACCGCAGCGCCGCTTGTCTTGACGCGTAGGCCGTTTCCCCCTCCCTCTGCGCGTCATCGACAAGCGCGCGCTGGTCAATCAAGCCCATCCACCAGCCTGCCCACCAGGTGAAGAACTTGATGATGCGTCGCATCTCTTCCTCAAGTAGGTCGACCTCCTCGCACCAACTAAAACGCCTTGCGCGGGCCTTCGCCCATTCGATCCGTAAGGCTGCAGGTGGCGCATATAGGATGTTACTCTTGTAATCAAATGCAGCAGACACGTACCTTCGTTCATAGCCTGCGGTTCGCCGGCTTTCTGTGCCGTCGTCTGCGAAATCCATATCCACGACAGCGGACGCACAACCCGCTTTCTCCTTCAGAGCTTCCGCCGCTTTATTGCTGCTGATGACCCCCGCACTCCCCGCTGTCTCTCTGGGTCGCTGAACGTCGCGCGAGGACGCGCGCGGATGTCCTCATCCTTGAGCTCCTTCAGCGTTAGCTCCCAGCCGTGCTCCTCTAGTGCCCTCCCAAGCGACACCAGAGCTGTGCGCGCCGCGCGATACTGAGCAGCGGCACGTCGAATTCGGTCCTCCAACGCGTCGATCTTCTGCTTCGAGCACATGTTGGAGCGGACACCCCGCTGGTGTTTGTCCTTGAACTTGTACATGTGAGTGCGAACGAGGAGATGCCGCTGAATGTCGTGGAGGGCTTCGTTGGCTTGCCCCACGCGCAGCGGGTACTCAATTTTTTGTACCTCCTTGCTGACATCCGACCGCTGTCTTCCCCGGGGTTGCTTCATCATCGCGGATGGCAGCCATAGAGCAATGTTTTGGACCTTGACCCCGGGCCACGGACGTGTGCGTGCAGCCCGTACTCGCGCCTGATGCTCCCAGCGGCGCAGCCACTTGCATCGCGGAATGAAGCGCTCTTGCTGCGCCATCCAAGACTCGATCTTGCGGCGTAGCTTGCTGGTCCGCTCCACCATCGCGCGCCGCTGATCATCAGTCGGATGCTGACCGATGTCCGCCATGTCGAAAGCCAGCGTCCGCCTGTAACAGTGTTAATTGAGTAAAAAAAGCCATGCTGCATTCAAAGGCACTTACTGGTGCTCCTCCAGCTGCAGCCCCATCGCGATCATCTCCGTGACATGCATCTCGTCCACCACGTCCCCTTCATCCTTCTTCTGCTCCTCCGCCTTCTTCGCCGCCTCCTCCGCCAACTCCCGACGAACCTTGGCCAGGTGGTCGTCCTTCTCCAACGTCTCGAAGGGGTTGGGTTTTGCCGTGTCCTTCTCCCACGCCTCGACCATCTTCGTCCATTCCGCGACCGCCTCCACCTCTCCTTCAACGCGAGCATCTCGCAACGACTGCTCCATGCCGTCCAGCGCCACCTTTGTCGCCACCATCTCTGGCACAGCCTTCTGCATCTTTCTCAGCATCCACGTCCTTCGAAATCGGTTAACACGCTAAGTTCTCCCAATGAAAAACGGACATACCGAAAGCAATACTCTTTTTCCAGTTCCAGTCGTTAAAGTGTTCGTTGAGACAGTCGCGACGCGCGCCCGGGCCCATTTCCTTCGTGCTCCCCGCCAGCGGATTGATATTCGCCCACCCGCGCTCCGGAGCCTCACCGTCCGTTTGACCAACGTAACGTTTTAGATTGAATGAGTAGAGCAAATTACAGGCTTCGATGTGGGCGGGGAGGTGGAATTTGGGGACGAGGAACGTCACAAAAATCCTCTTGTCGTCCTCCCTCATGCGCAGGTCGGGATCGTATGTCTGCATGCGTTTCCAGATATTCAGATGCCACTGGCATGCGCTGTCATACGACACAAAGAATCGTAGGAGCTCTGTGCCAGCGATGCTCTTGAAAAACATGAAGTCCATGTTAATGTACCTGTAGTCCAATTTTAATTAGTCGTTCATTCCGCGAACACCAAGACATCAAGCTTACCTCTCTCGCCCAGCTGCAAGTCTCCTACCGCTAACGGATGTTTCATGTTGTGGCGGGCGCAGTCAACCGCCACCAATCCTGAGGACGCTGTGCCGCGTGCCTCGTGATCGGGCTTGTCTACGGCGTCGTGCGAAACACATGTACTTCGCTGATACCGCCGTGAGCTCGTAAACTTTATGCAGAACAGGGCGCTCACCTCCTGGGGCACATGCACCATATATTCCTTCACCTCCCCATAAAAACGACAGGCCGTCGCCCAGCCCGGGATCCTTTTCCTCGGTAGAAACATCCTTCCGCTTCAGCCGGAAATTGGCGTCCAAAGCCAGGAACAATGCGTATAAGAACCTATGAGAGCCAGCGTTAGAGTTGAGCTCATCAGAAAGCTGACATATGCGTACTGTTTCTCCTCAGCCTCCGACTGCCAACCATCGTCGAGGTTCTTGCCCGGCTGAGGGCACGCGGGGCAGAGCAAGGCGCATCCGCCTACTGGAGTACCCGCGATACCGGCTGGATCATGGCCACACCCGCCCTTCTTGAGCATGTCGAGATTGTTCCACTCCCGAGTCATGCGCCGAAATTTGTGGTACCTGTCCTGTGAATATTTTTAGCAACGCAAAAGATCAAATGAGTGGTCTTTAACATACCGGCGCCAGGTTCAAGCCCGTATTGTCGGATTCTCGAGCCAGGCTATGATAAAACTCGTATGCGGAGCATTTTGACTCGAACGCAAGGAGTTCGTATCGATCGAGCACGTTGAAGGTAGCTGCGGTGCGGGGAGACGCGACAGTGGCAGGGTATAGACGCGCCATCATGAGTTGAGTGGTGTGCGCTCCGCCCTTGCCGCAGCCGCAAAAATCGAGAAGGACCCTGTGAACACCGTGCTCGTCGATGATCACGAAGTCGTCCCCTGGGGCCCTCTCAGGCAGGAGGCAGAAGTGCCTGCCCACCCAGTGCCCCAGCTGGATGCGCATCCCAAGGTCAGCCAGGGTCTTCTTTTCGAAGTAGGTGCCATTCCAATACTAATCCTCATCAGCAGCAGATCTGGCGTCGAAGCAAAAAAGAACCCACCTGGACGCGATGCAAGGGATGTCTGGCGTGCTGGGTGAAGAGGCAATCCTTGCACACCATCTCGCCGCCGGACATGCAGTCGTTGCATCGATACGCTGCCTTGCCAATGCTACAGCTGGCACACACCGAATACGAGCGGTGGTCGGCTCGGCCTTCCAGCAGCAGCAGCAGTGAAAGGAACTCCTCCCGGCTATGCATGACCCACTGAGCCAGAGGATCGTCCTGAGCACACAGATTAAATCTTATCATATGTATCCAAAAAAACATGGGACATACCGAATTTCGCAGCTCCCGCCCACCCTCGTCATCCGAATCCAGTCCTCCAGTCTGCTCGTAAAGAGGATTCTGCTCCGTCGATGTGGCTGGCTCAGGCTCAGGGTGGAAGTAATCGCCCGCAAAGAGCTCGCGCACACCGGCTGCATCCGTGGCTCGCTTTGTCGGCGAAGTGGGAACGGGGACAAGACGGGCTGCGTGGAAAAGAGAGCCGTCAAGGCCAATCTGGGTGCTCTCCCGGAGCATATGCTCTGTGTTGCCGGGGTGCAGAGGGCCGGAAGCGTCGTTATCCTCGGCATCTGAGTCGGGGAAGTCGTAATGGCTGCCAAGTTCCTTGGGTTGGGACATAGAGCTGCCAAGGTTGACCTGGGTGCTCTCCCGGAGCATATGCTCCATGTTGCTGAGGTGCAGAGGAGGCCCGGAAGCGTTGTCGTCCTCGCCGTCTGAGTCGGAAAAGTCGTAATGGCTACCGATAATCTTGCGTTTGTGCATGGGCGGTAAGAGAGGGAAAGATGTAGTGAAAAGAGGGTAGAGACAGGTAGAGAGGTGACGGTGGATACGCGGTGGCGGGACCACCGCGTATCCACAAGATGAGACAAGTTAAAAATGAGATTGATCTTATCAGCATCAACAATCGCAGATGCAGCACGTGCATCTGCGCGCCTGCTTTTCGCCTCCAAGATCCTTTCGCTCAAGATCCTCCCCTCCATGTTGACCGGTAAACGCTCCCGAATTCATCATACTAAAGCTTATTTTTATGCAGCTCGACAGAATTTTGGATCCTCAGAGCGGCGAGCGGTACTGCAATATGGATTACATTCTTTCAGAAGCTCTGTGCGTGTTTTTTATCCCATCCTTCCTACCGGCTCACACAATCTTAATCACAGCCTCTCGCAACTCGTCCTCGTCTACGACACCTGCTACAACTCAAAAAACCGACCCAACAAAAGTCTGTGGAGGTCGGTAATTATGACGACCTGCCTGACCTGGAACCAGGCGATGCTGTTGAAGCCTTTGTCGACATAGGTTGGGTCAAGAGGCGCAAACATTTCCCCACTCGTTCTAAGCTCTAGTACCAACTTATCCGGTGTACCGCACTTGTTTAATCAATTGTATTCCACGAAAACGCCAGTGAACTTCGAACCGATGCTACTGAACGCTAGCTACTCCGCCATCCGGCCACCTCGACTGCTGAGCCTTCCTGGCCCTTGTTACAGCTTCCACCAGCGCCAAAATGGGAGGGAGTCGAAAGACTGAGTATACCATAAGTCTATACTGCTGTCGACAAAATCAAAGCGCTACGCACGTTTCAAATAGCTGGACCTTGGGTGTCTCTAAGATTCTCGGTGGGCGAAATGAATGTTCTATCTGGAGGGAATGCCGCACACCTGCGGGCATTTCGTAGCTCGGCCACAGCCTAAGTGTGAGAGCGTCCCATGCCGCTCCAGCGGATCTCCTCTGGCATAGGACCGCTCACAGACAATTCGTGTCGCATCGAGGGAATCTGAATCCGACTCGCAGTCGGATTCGTCTGATAAACCTGAATCCCTAAGCTCAAAACAGAGTTGAGCGCACATTTTTTAGGAATACGAAACGGCGCACATTGAAACCCCATCCGCCGTGTCGGCCAGCTCTTCAGCGCCACTGAATCCAACGTCAGACATGCAAAAGAAAAAGAAAAGGACCGACCCAGACGCCTGAGGCTCCATGAAGCCGTCCATGGCTTCGTTCCACGAATCCGAAACCCACGTTTTGACGTCCCCGGCGTTGGTTGCATCCGCGGCTTCAAGCCGCCGCCGCTCTCGAATTTCAGCCCCACGATCGGTAGATGGTGCTGGACTATGCGCCCTTCGGAGCTGTCCTGGAGGGAGAAAGTTCAGAATGTTGAGCTATGAGCTAATGGAACATGCACACTTGGAACACACATACTCAAGACGCGTTTTTTCTTGGGCATCGTTGGCGAGACGGGGGAGGGTGGTGCGGTTCTCCGGTGATATAGTCAGCCGCAACCCTCCTTCCTACTTGAGGTATTCAGTCAGCACATGTGGTATCGAAACAACAATCAATTTATTTCCA